>CM076581.1:1267302813-1267680063 GCA_034641835.2 Pinus albicaulis
AAAATAATAAGGCAAATCAAAATAAAGGGAAGAAGACAGATAGACATTGCAAATTTTGCAATTTTGATGGCCATATAGAGTCCAAATGTTTTAAGAAGATGGAAGCCTTAGAAGCAATAATGAAGAAGCACAACATCAATTTGGAGCACTCTTCACCTTCATCTTCAGGCATGGCACTTTCTTCTTGTGGTTTTCAAGCATCAAGATCTGGTTATGCATTAAATGTATCTTCTTCTTCTCCTTCTCATGAGTGGATCATTGATTTTGGAGCTTCTTATCACATGGCTAAAAATAAATCCATTTTTTCTTCTTTAAATGATTGTAACACCAAACATATTTATGTTGGTGATGATAGATCTCTTAGTGTTCTAGGATATGGAACCATTCATCTAGATAATGGTGAGTTTAATGATGTACTATGTGTTCCTACCTTGTCATGCAACCTTATGTTTGTTTATCAGATAACTCATTCAGGTGAAGGGAAAATAGTAGAATTTTCACCTCATGATGTTTTAATCAAGGACCTAAAAAATCATAAACATATTTTAGCTACTGGCATTGCTGATGATTCAGCAAGGTTGTATATGTTTGACAACTTTGGGTCATCATGTCTTCCCTCTATTTTTGTTGCTCATAATGATGATGTGAGCAAACTTTGGCATGAGAAATTTGGTTACTTAAACTATTGCTCTCTTCAAACTCTATGTAAGGAAAATATGGTGACGGGCCTTCCTATGGTCTCTTGCCAAGATGGTGTTTGCTCTAGATGTGTACTCAGAAAACATCATCGGGATAGTTTTGAAAAACATGCCTCTTGGCAAGCTTCAGCCCCTTTGCAGCTTGTGCACAACGATTTATGTGGTCCACTTCCTATTGTTTATTTCTCTAGTTGGAAGTACTTCTTAACTTTCATTGATGATTTTTCCTGACGCACTTGGGTATATTTCTTAAAACTCAAGAGTGAATTTTTTTAACATGTTCTTGGCCTTTAAGGCCTTTGTTGAGAAACGAGCTGGACATCAAATTATTAAGTTAAGATCAGAAAATGGCACAGAATATGTTAACAACAAATTTATCAACTTCTGCACTAAGAATGGCATTCAATTTCAACATACTATTCCATATACTTCACAACAAAATTGTGTAGCACAAAGGAAGAATCGCACCTTAAGAGAAATAGCTAATTGTATGCTTCAATCTAAAGTACTTGGTCTCAATTTTTGGGCAGAAGCCATTAACTGTGCAAATTACATAGTAAATCACACTCCTACTAAGGTTTTAAAGAATATAACTCCAGAAGAATCTTGGAGCTCAATCAAACTAGATGTAAGTCACTTTCGTGTTTATGGAAGTGACACTTGGGCGCAAATTCTAGATGCGAAACATAAAGCCTTAGCACCTAAGAGTGAAAAATGAATTTTTGTTGGATATTTTGAAGATGTCAAATAATATAGACTTCTTCAACCAAAATCCAAAAATACTATCAATAGAGGAGATGTAAAATTTAATGAAAATATATCGACCTGCAAGCCTAGTTTTGAAAGTGTGCACCTTTGGCCTACGAGCCTAATTCGGCATATGTGCCACCTCTCTCTCTCTATTATATTTTTAATAGAATTCCTTCTAGTTCAGATGATGATAGTGAGGATGAAAATCCTCCTCAACCTCTTGAAATTGTTCCTTATACTCCACCGCTTCCAAGATGCGTCCACTCTACTCAGGATGCAGCAGGTTCTCTTGTAGGTGACCCTGCCGATAGACGACGTACACGTTCTCAGTTTGAAAGAGCCTCTTCCTTATTGGCTCAAGTTCCAGAAAAACTTGATCCAGAAACCTTTGAAGAAGCCTCCGGTAATCCATATTGGGATGAAGCTATGAATGAAGAGTATCGTTCCTTATTGGAAATGAATACTTGGGATCTTGTTCCTCTTCCAAAAGGAAGAAAACTTGTCAGATGTTGATGGGTTTACAAAACCATGTTTGGATCAGATGGAAAAGTGGATAGACACAAAGCTCATCTTGTTGTTAAATAATTTTCACAAGTTGAAGGCATTGACTATACTGAAACCTTCTCCCCTGTTGCCAAAATGAATTCTATCCTCCTTGTTCTTTCCCTTGCTTCCTCCTTTAAATGGGAATTCCATTAGATGGATGTTAAATATGCCTTCTTACATGGATATTTACATGAAGAAATCTACATGGAACAACCCCCTGGCTTTATTCAAAATGACTCTAGCCTTGTTTGTTGCCTTAGGAAGTCTCTCTATGGTCTCAAACAAGCACCTCGATATTGGTATTCCAAAATGGATATATTTCTATTAGATAATGGCTTTTTTAGGTGTCATTCTGACAACACTGTCTACACCAATAAAGTGGGTAAGTCCTTCACCATCCTTATTCTTTATGTTGATGATATTATCCTTACTAGTAGTGATCCAAACCATATAAACCATGTGAGTTCTAGCCTCAAAAAGAAGTTTGAAATGACAGACTTAGGAAACTTGCATTATTTCCTTGGTCTTCAAGTCTTGCAATCCCGGGAAGGCATTACCCTCTCTCGGTCCAAGTATGCCTATGATCTTCTACACCACTTTGACATGGAAGACTATAAGTCAACCCCTTCTCCCTTCCAGTCTGGAGTCAAGCTTTCAGTCACTTGTACTGCCCCTGAACTTGATGCTACCTTATATCGTTAACTTGTTGGTAAACTTTTGTATCTAACCCATACCCATCCTGGCCTTTCCTTTGTCGTTGGTCTTGTCACTCGGTTTATGCACCGACCTCATGAAATTCACTAGAAAGAAGCTAAAAGAATACTTAGATATATTTGAGGTGCAGTTTAGTTCGGGATTCATTACAGTGCAGGAGCATCTCTATTGTTGATTGGTTTCACTTATTCTGATTGGGCTGTTGACCTTGATGATTGAAAGTCTACTGCAGGATATGTGTTCACTCTTGGTTGAGGACCTATTACATGGTCTTGTAAGAAACAAAGTGCCATATCTCTTTCTTCAGCAGAAGCAGAGTATCATGGTGTAGTTGATGCCAACAAGGAAGCCATGTGGCTTTGTCAAATTCTGTCTGAATTTGGTCTTCACCAACAACATCCAACTACACTTACATGTGATAACCAGAGTGCCATTCAGCTATGTAAAGATCGAGTTTAGCATTAAGGTATGAAGCACATTCAACTCAACATACACTTCATTAGAAAGCTCATTCATGATCGTGTTCTTGAAGTGCAGTATTATCCAACCAATGATCAAGTAGTTGATATCTTCACAAAAGCTCTCATAGAAGCGAATTTTACCAAACTTCGATCCATGCTTCAAGTTCAGGAAAGTTTTCATTAAGGGGGGATAGGCTCTAATGCCTCCTTCCTTCTCCTATTGTGTCACTTTTGTAAATCCTTCAATCCTATCCCAATTTGTCCTTAAGGGGGGATGTTAGGATATTTCGACACATAGGAAATAGGCTCCTTTTGTGTCACCTTTGTAAATCCTTCAATCCTATTCCAAGTTGTTATTAATGGCGGATGTTAGGATATTCTGACACATAGAAATAGTTAAGAATAAATTAGTCTAGTGTAGAGTTAGGTAAAGTGTGTTCCTTTACCATGTACATTTGTAACTTATAATCCGATGGTCACGATTTGTAGTGATCCAACGGTTATCTCTCACATCGGTATTAATAACACTTGATCCATGGCTTAACACCTGATTGGTCCATGATATCTATTTAAAGATCATGGAGGTTCATTTGTCCGATAACCGTTTACGAGACAAACATATGTAAATTTTATTTTTATATTAATAAATTGCCTGAACTGGCCGCGTTGGCTCAAGCTGTGGACTGTTTCCCTCTTTGAGGGTTTTAACTACGTGATTATATTGGTGTACTGATTTGTGATCTGTTTGTGAGCGGTTGACCTTTGGTTCTTGATCTATGGAACTTACCCTGTAAATTCCTACATTATTTCTATCTACTTCAACCCTCCTTTACTAATATTCTACCCCATGACCCTAAATGAAGGTTGAATGGTCGAACTATCATAGTTGTTCCAATTCCTTATACATTTCTAGTCCAACCATCATTACTTAAAATGTGGAAAAATCACAATGCTTTGACTCCCAAAGAATAATAATTTTCTCTTTTCATACCTAGCTAAGAATCCCTTCTTTGTTTTGTTCCCTTGCTAATCATTATTTCATAGAATAGGTAGTTTGGTAATTCATCATGAACCCTTTGAGAAATGTGGAATCCCTATAAGTTGGGAAGGATTGTAATAGAGAAGAAATATTTATCTTATTGAGCTAACATAAAGGTGTTGTTTGAATCAATAGTGTCACAATAATGCAATAACAAGGTAGTGTTGTAGAAATGTAACAACATGGTGGTATGGTAGAAACAATGTCACAACAACATAACAACATAACAAGGTTGTATTCTATCATTATTATCTCTTCTCGTACAACTTACTAAAATTAGTTGATGTAGAGTGGATTTGGTGAAGGATACTTTGACATAAGGTAGGATTGCAGTTTCCTTAGCGTTCAAATTTTAGTTCTCAATAGACACCTAATTCCTGCATAAAATGGGTTATGACCCATTCATAAGATGTATTATTATCTAATTATTCACCAGAAATTGATAATTTCTTATGTGTAAAGAAATCAAATGATGTAGATTACTTTTGGTGAAGGAGGCTTATGGACAATATAACTATGCATTTTCATTACCTTCCCAATTTTAGCTCTCAAAACCATTAGTAATATGTATTTATCGTAAATTATTCATGTAAAATCCATAATGGAATACGTGTAAGGCATGGAGAGTAAATTATGAAATTGAAATGTTGAACATAACAATAAGGTGGTGTTGCAACATGCTTATTTCATCTCCTAAGCTACTAACGTAAATTATTTCATTGAAATTTATTTTTGTGAACGATGTTTCTCAATAAGGTAATCTTTAATTTTCCTTAGATTTCAACTTTCACCTCTCAAATGACATCTAAATCCTAAATATGATTCATTTTCAATCCTTCATAAGACCTTGGGTCCCTAAATACTTCTTGTAAAAGTGATAATGAGATATGTTTAAAGCATGGAGAAGTTATTATGAAATTGAAGAAAATAATGGACTATGACATTTTTGAGAGATATTGCATAACTTATTTTAGCTTGTTGGTCTTCAACATTTTCTATACAAGTGTAGCCACCAAAATAACTTTCCTTGTTTACAATGGACATAAATAAGAGGCATAGATAGAGATAAAATGTCCATATCCTTCCATAACCTACACCTTTGATCCATACTATACTCCATACCCCTCTCTTTTGATTTGTTTATTAGTCAGATGAACAAATCAAAAGGTGATATTACTTTCCTAATTTAAGATATGGCATTATTGATTCGTTCTAGTGAAGTGTAATCACCACACAACTTGTCTTTCCTTTCTTATAAGTGGTATTTATGTGAGGCCTAGATAGAGACAATGTGCACATATTCTTCCACACTCAACAATTTCCATTAATATTGTTTTCCATTCTCCCATATTTTGAATTTTTTAATCATTAGTCACTTGTCATAGTTCTTTCTTTTCCTTGTTTGGAAATGCCCTGACTTTGATGTTGTAAGATTTAACAAAAGAGTAGCAACTAAATGTTAGAATGTAAAATAAATGAAAGGGATGAATCATATATTTGATAGTCAAATTATCTTGAGTTGTATCCCCTCACATGATGCTATCAACCCTAATCCAATTCATAAAAGGGCTATAAAGAACACTAAAACACCTATAAGTGATGATATTTCCATATCGAAATAGGAGAATCAAAATAAATTAATGAATTGCTCAAAACAAGATAATCAAAGAATAGAAAAATGATAAATAAGGGTTGGAAAAAAAGGTATAGGAAAGGGTAATTCAAATAAAAGGAACTTCCTTTACAACGTCCCTCATGGATGATGGTTTTTCATGGTGTGTATATAACACTTATGAAACTACTCATTAATTTTACCCCTAACCATATTAGTTTCAACATGCACCATATGTTGTAGATTCAAATGGGTCATATACTCTTTCGATACTAATAGTTGGTCCCTAACACTCGATTTGTTCATGATCTACTTAAAATACATGAATAACCATTAATTATGAGAAAATGTCTCTTGTATAAATGTTGGTGATTGATTGTGAGAAAACCTATTATGTATAAAATTTATAAAATTTTCCTTTGCATTAATATGTTGGGACAAGCCACCATGTTGACTAGGTAATGGACTCCTACACCTTTAAATATTTTTAATAAAAACCCTTAAATAAATCTTTTATGAAATGCATTATATAAAAGCAATCCTCTAGATATATGTTTCATTTATTTATACCTAATAACCATTAATCTAAAATCTAACTTATAAAATACTTACCGTATCCCAACTACAATAAATTTCAAAGTGAAGATTGAAAAATGTATAGTTAATATACTTGTCATATAACACTCATCAACCCATCATCTCTATGCTAGGGGCATGAAATGACCCCACCATCCACTACTTGTCCTAACGAAAAAACTCTATATTCCCACCATTATGCTAAGTATTAACCACAATCTTCAATTCTTGTTCAAATTATATTTTCAATATAAATATTTTTGTAGAGCTAAAATTAACAAATAATACCAGTATATATATATATATATATAACAAATTTGTATATATGATTTTTTTTTTTTTGGGAAGAATAATGGGAATATCGGAGAGGGAAATCTATTTGGTGTTAAGGAGGGTTCTGTCAATTCAAAAATCGATGCTTTCATGCGTTATCTTGCTTCAGGCTAAGATGTTTGGGGATCTTTGTGTAATTTTGTTTATTTTTATTTATCTAGTTTTTAATTAAATAAAAAGATTTGACTTATTTCAATTTGACAGGGAATATAAAGACATGTCTTGCGTTGTTACTGTCGAAAACATGTTATCAGCTACTGCAATATCATTGTTCATTGTTCATGAAGTCACTTGATTATTTTGAGTATAAGGATACTTACAGAGACTATTCGGTTGGCTCAACTCCGATACATGCGAATGGTTTGAAAATGAAGAGAAAGTCACCAAACTTGGGTGGTTTTAATAATTTTATTATAAATATTATTATTATAATAATATATGTTATAAACATAATATATTTTTGATAAAATATTAATGATTTTCCGAAGACAATTCGCAGCTGTATTCTCTCATGTGAGGAAGTTGGGCGGAGCAAGCCAAGCTATATTGCGCTTTTAGAGAGGTATGAACCTACTGCACATTGTTAAATTGATTATCCATATTTTTATCATAAAGGAAAATAACAAATCTTCAAGGAGATATTATGGTATTTTATTAATACATAATTTGATAAAATAAATTTTTGAGAATTGTAGAATATATTTAATATGTTAGGATAAAAAAGTATTTAGCTATTTTATTTTATTTTTTGAGCCATGGCAAACTTTTTTTATTCATTCATTTTCATCAAAAGTAGGTTACAACCATAGTCAAGACGTTAGTGACCTCAACTTTTCTATTGGGAAAATACTTCAACGTATTTTATTAGCCTAGTGACAATTCCACTTTAATTTTCAATAGAAATGACATAAACCATTAATTCACAATGATAGTAAATGTAGATAGAAAATAGCAATAAATGAAAAGTACAAGTCAAGAAAGGAGAACAATAATATTTGGCTAAAGCCACAGAAAAACCCCAAGATAGGGAAAACCCTTAATCAATCCTTCTTATTATCAAATATCAAATGTTCAGCAGAGAGAGAATGCCCAATAGAGTACAACGATAAGAGTAAAAGTCAGTGTGACTTGAATTTTCTAAATTACCCAAACCAATGAAAAAATGATCAACTTCATGACGGACTGCAATTTTGAAAGGTCAACAACATTCAACTTTCCCTAACGAATCAAAAATCAAAAGTCAAAACAATAGACAAAATTTCCGCATTGAGATCGGTCAACCTTAGTCAAACTAAACCTTCAATGGTGCTCAAAAAACAAGAAAAAAATCAACAAATCAATGGTCAAACCCAACCAAATTATGAAGTTATTCTATGGTCAAAATAGGCTTACAACTTTGCAATAAACCTTGGTCAAACAACTCCTTTTGTCTCAATTTTTGTGCCAGATAATGTGGCCTCTTTGGATATACTTATCCCTTTTCACGTTGCAGTCAAATATTCTCTTAAGGTCCAAATTTAGTTGTGGTTAAAGACTCATCAAGAAAAAAAATCAGTGTAGATCAAATCAGCTCTACAAATCGCATGTATGGAAGAAGAATAGGTTGCCTCAGACTTGTATGACGCAATCAATGAAGGAGAGAGAAAAATATTTTGTGTTGTTTGTGTCAAATTGTTGGAAATATTGAGAGGGGGGTAAATCAGTATTTCTTTTCAATTGTTAATTTTACTAGTTAAATCACTTATCTTTATAACACAAAATAAACAATGATGGAATATATACTATTATTAATTTCTTCTTTATAATAAGTAAAGTACAATAATGATATAGGGCTCCAACCATAGATTAAGACTCCAATCATGCAAGCTCCAACCTATATTGTGCCAAGCATTGACTTGGTCTTTCCAAGGCTCCAACCTTGTCAATTTTAGGCACCAACCTCTAGGGCCCCAACCCTATCTTCCAAGGCTCCAACCTTGTCACTTTGAGGCACCAACCTCTAGAGCTCCAACCCTATCTTCCAAGGCTCGAACCTTGTCACTTTGAGGCACCAGCCTCTAGGGCTCCAACCCTATCTGTAGTACAGGCTCCAACTTGGTCTCTTGAGGACTCCAATCCTCTAGGGCTCCAACCTTGTCTTCCAAGGCACCGAACTTGTCTCTATGGTGCTCCCACTTCTTGGGCTCCAACCTGCAACTTCACTTTGTCAAAATATATTTGGTTATTCTTCCTGGCTCCCAAAGTATTCATCAACGAGCCCCAACAATCTTCAACAATGCCTTCACTTAGTCTCCACGTCACCTCATCAATGACAACCTTGATCTCTTCTCATGAAGGTGGTGTGGTCTTGTGATTTGGAAGATTGGCATACCAAGTGACAAGGAAACATCAAAACCAGTCTTTAGAGCTCTAGGACCTAGCCTTCCTAGTCTTAGAGAGGGATCTCTCAATTTTTTTCAAAGATGTGACTTGTTTTCTTGTAAAAGGTTGATTTTAGGCTAGTTATTAAGCATGAGTTTGTTTGATTTTTTGGTTGGACATGGTAATCTAGGTAGCATAGGCAGAAAGAGGAAATATCCAAGTTATTGGGAAATGGAGTCGAGTGGTAGTTGTAACAAGTTCACAAATGGATCTGGAATATCAAAGGGAAAATCTAACTTGTCCAGTGGATCTTCAAGGTCTTTCAGGTGAAATGAAATGGACATCAATGGTTTAGAATGAAAAGTAGAACTAAGGGTAGTTAAGAATCCTTAATTATATGTACTTTTCAAAAAAGGGACTTAAAACATTATCTGAACATAAAGAGGCATTCAATAGATAGGGCTAACCATAAATTATACAAACCACACTTCAGCAAATAATAATTTCAAGACAAAATTCTAGAATGAAATATAGAAGGCGAGAAACTCATTTAACTTCAACTGATTTCACCTTAAAGGATAAGAAAACATTCAAGATTCACACATAACTGTATTCATAGAAGAGGGACCTCCTAGACATCTTGTTTACAGCTATAAATACCTTCAAAACAATTATTTAAGCAAGTACAAAGGGTATGATTGGAGCAAAACCTCTTTGGCAGACTTTAAACAATGGTACTTTGAAGGGAGATCTCAGAAACAGTTTTTAAGTGGTAGCAAGTAAGCAGGGAAAACCATAAATCATCCTTGAGACCAACTGTATTGAACTATCTAAGAAATAAACAAGCATAAGGGTTCTAGAGAGCAATTAAGAATTCTCTAGAATATCTTAGCAGAAGAAAACATTAAGACAATGAAGAGTAAACAGAATGACGGTGCTTTCAAAAGACATTTCTTAGCCTAAATTTTTTACTCTACCGCAACAGAGAATGGTGAAACATAATGAAACAAGAAATAACAATAAAAGATTTAGATTACTTCACCAACAACCAAGCTCAGGGATCCAATGATAGAGCCTTCTCCATCAACAAACAAGTCGAGACATCCACAAGTTCCAAAACATCAATTTCCTTTCAATTTCAACAAGGTTGTTTATTACTTCAAAGAGTCATCAAATTCCAAGAATACAATGAGTTCCAATGCAATATTTATGCTTCAAATGAAGAGGTGGAACTGATCTAGGGTTTGGGAGCGATTAATTATAGAGTAAATGCATTCCTAACCTTCAAAACCATGCAAGCCATAAGGTAGGAATAGGTGCAACTACTTCTCTGTTTCAATAACTCTGTCTTAACTTCTAAGAGAAAGATAGGAGAAAAGATTGACTTGTTAAGGCCTATCCTTATCTTTACAATAGTTGTTTGACAGTTTTAAATATATTCTTTAGTGTAATAACTGTTTTTTTTTCTTTAGAGGTAAGAAGTAGGCCAAAGGTGTCAGTTTATATATTATGAGTGAATAACTGCTCTTTGTCGATGTATTCGAGGATGTTTTTAGCCTAACTTTTCTTAATTTCATCATTAAACTGTGCTTAAGGCTTAATTCTTCTTTCGGCCTTCATAATGCATCATGTTGTATTTAACACTTTTTGGACTTTTAAAAAAAAAAAATTATCTGTCTTTAACTGTTATTTCATCCTTTAATCCTCATTTAAGCCTTTAAACTCTGTCTGTTTCTTTGGTCTTAAATCTTCACTGATTTTTTCTGCTTCTACGTGTAGGAAGCTTCTTTGATGCGTTGGAGGGTTTAAAAAAGGATTAATGATGATGAGGCATGGATCAATCATTTATATAAAACTTTGGATCCATTTCTTCTTTTATTATAGACCCTAGGATCGTCATCCTAAGGCCTCAGTCACTAAATTTGACTTTTGGATGGCCCTTCAGGATCTGGGCCACCATTAAACCTGCAACCAAACTAAAAACATATTATAAAACCTATGTATTTATATTATATACTACATTTATAGGCTTGAGGGAGACGGAAGAGCGATTGCAGAGGAGGGGAGGGTGCATGGAAGAGGAATTTCTTGGTGAAATAATGAAACGACGACCAATTTTGGATATTGGCATGAAATAGTGATAAGCAGTTTTGTGCAATATGAGAGTGGTATTTGTGTAGCGATCAGGTGGTAAGCATTTTTGGCCCTGGTGAACCCGATACTACTCAGGCGGTGACACGTTTCCTCAGGGAAACCACTTTTAGCACGTTGAAATGGGGCGTTAAACCATTTTGGAGAAATGAGTGCGATAATGAATCGGGGTCGTTGGATCTAGGGGAGCCAGTTCTATGGTGGAGAGGGAGGGAAATGAGACAAGGTGCTTGACTGGAGAAATAGTGGGACTGGAGGCTGACTTCATCAATTTTGTTGAGTAGCAGAAATTTCGGGAGGGGAACGGAAAGGTGAGTTTGGATTGAAGCCATTGGATCATGAAGATCCACGGTGGAGATTTGATTTGAAGAAAACAAAGGCACGGGGAAAAATAAGGCGAAGGGAGCTTACGGAGGCACAGAGATAGGTTCCGATGGAGGAAAATTAGGACCAGGGACTTAATCCTTTAGTAGTGGTCGTGGGCCCTCAGTCATATAAGGAATAAGAGTAGAGGGCTTAAGCCCAAAAAGGGATTAAGGTGTAATTTCTTTAATGGGCAGAAAATAAGCCAGAAAGAGGGTTTTTAAGCGTCTTTAGAGGTTTCTAATAAGATGGAAAAGAATGTTTTTAAACCAATATGAAGGGGTTTTAATGGTTTAAAAGAGTTTTTAGAGGAAAAGGAGGTTTAATGAAGGAAAAAATGAGTTTTATAGAGGGAAAAGGACTGATGGAATAATAGGGGTAGAAAGATAAAATGGGGGAATGAAATGGAGATGAAATGGTGGAAATAGCCTGAAATCAGTTCCCTTTTTGAGATGGTAGGATAATTTTGGAGGTTTTTGAGTGAAGATTTTCAGTGAATTGAAGTACTTAGGATAATGAAGGCAGTGAGATTTCTAGAAATCACAGTGTTTCTGCAAATATAGTTTCTAGAAATCTGAGATTTTCAACTTATTCATCTTCAGCTAAAATCAAAATTATTGATGACTAATAGTGGCTCCACTTGGGGAGGGAAACTTTTCTTTTAAGGTGTCCAGAACCTAAGAAAATAAATCTTTGAGTTTTAGCAGAGCAATGCATTTCCATTGGGTAGTTTTCTTCTTTTTCTTGCTGATCTTTCTCTGAAAAAGAAAACTTTTTGACAACCTAGAATATATAATTCTTTTCACACAGTCTTTATACCTACCCTTTCCTACTTGTCCTACCATTTCTCTTCTTTGAGTGCATTTGAAGTGGCAAACTCTTTGACATTTTTTTTTCTTTTTTTGAAAAAAGAAAATAAACTATCTAACCATATCCTTATTTCTTTCAAGAGTCCAGATAAAACTGTTGAACTCTTTTTATTCCCTACCTATACTAACTGACTGCCAAGATTAAACTATTTGGCAATCTTGATTCTCTAGCTATTGACATGAAAATTTAAAGCATGGTTCAAATCAAGATTATACAGTCTGATCAACCATGGTTGTGGAATTTTTAACAAGATGCACACAAACATTATTTTTTGCATAAAAAGTAAATTATAAAGATAAGGCCATGATTTTTCCTTTGTAAGGCATCCTTATTTATATCTTTGGTTCTGTTTTGAGCACGTGGAACCAATATCTTTTCAATCTCCTAATCTATTCTTCCTGACAAGTTAAATCTAAAATAATCTTATGAATCAATTTTTATACTATCTTATCAACATAAATTTAAAAAATGTTCAACCATGATTAGGCTAGATGACTGAACAAGATATCATTTTTGAATTAGTAGTGGCATTTAAACTTGCACACTTTTAGAAAATTCTCTTTTTTGGGTATGGGGTTGTACCTCTTTTGAATCTACCCGGTTTTCCTTTCCTTTCCTTTTATTGTTTTTGTATTTTTTATGATTTCTTTTCAAATGGGTTATGTACAATGAATAAAAAAATTGAAGCTAAGAATCTTGAAAAAAGTAGTGCTTGAGCATCCTTCCATTTACAGGACCTCCAAATATATCTTCTCCATTCAACTCTTGCAAAAATAATGCATTATGACCCCAAATGGAATGAATGATGTAGGGCCTTTTCCATAGATTCTCAAACTTACCATGTTTACCTTTCTCTTCCCTTATGGAATCCCACTTTAGAACTATATTTCCAACTTGGAAATCATTTTCTTTAGTCCTTCTGTCAAATAATTTCTTGATGCCTTCTTGGACTGTTTGTGTTCTCTTATATAATTCCTCTTTGAACTGCTGCAAATGAATGGTCTAATTGATCCTTCTCTGCATATCATTCTCTTCAGTTTGTACTTCTTGAAGGAGTTTCATGATTGGAACTCCTAAAGAGGTTGGGAAGACTGCATCCATTCCATAAACCAGCTGAGAGGGGGACATATTTATTGACTTCTTGGTGGTTAATCTATCAGCCCATAAAGCATGAACCAACTTACTATGCCATGTTTTTTTATTTTGTTCCAACAATATTTTGATAATATTGACAAGGCTTTTGTTGGAGGATTCGGCTAATCCATTTCCTTGGGGATAGTAGGCTGTGGAATGACCCAATGTGATATGGTATTTATAGTAGAATTCAACCATTCTTTTGGATTTGAAGGCAACAACATTTTCTGTGATAATTTTCTTAGGACAGCCAAATATGGATAATATGCTGGTTTCAAGGAACTTAATAATGACAGAGTCAGTATAATTCCTAGAAGGTATGGCTTCTATCCACTTAGTAAAATAATCAGTGGTAGTGACGATCCACTTATGTTGGGCTGAAGAAGACGGGTGGATTTCCCCAATGAAGTCCAAGCCCCATTGTTGAAAGGGAGCTTCAACACTGATGGGATGTAAGGGTAAAGGTAGGAGTTCTCTCTTGCCATAAAAAATTTGACACCTATGGTAAAAAATGACAAGCTTCTAAGCAGTTGGGAAAAGGGTGGGCCAATAGTATCCATATCTAAGGATTTTATTTGTTGTAGTCTTCTAGTAAAGATGTCCTCAACATTCTCCCTCATGCATCTCATGCATGATTTTTCTTGCATCAATCTCAAGTAAAAATTTAAGCAATATTCCAAGATCATTTTTCCAATATAAAACCCCATCTAATATGCAATAATTTAAAGCCTTCTGTTTTAAAAATCTAGCTTTAGTTTTAGACAGAGAAGGAGGGGTATTCAGATAAAGCAGCACATATATGATATCAACATACCAAGGTGAATTCACAAAAGTTTCTTCAATGAATGGACCTGTGAATTCTTTTTTTTCTTCCAAAATATCAACCATATTTATATCTAGTGCTTGGAAGTTTGGCTCGGCCATAAGTTTTGCTAATCCCTGCCCTTTAATTAGTTTGGTGGGCCCGATTTCTAAGTCATATTACAGAATAATAGAAATCCATTTTCCCCTTTTACCATCAGGGTCTTGACATAGAATGTCCTTGAAAACAGTGTGTGGGACAAAAGAAATGATGTGAGAATCTAAAATGTAGACTCTAAAGTCTTTTAATTCTTTTACCAAGGCTAAGGCTTGTTTCTCCATGATGTTATATTTGAGTGGAGCATCTCTTAAGGCCCTACTAAGAAAGGATATTGGTTGTTCTTGCCCCATAGTGTTATTTTTTAGCAATACTGCAGCTATTGTACGTTCAAATGCAAAAGAAAAGATGTAGAAATATTTGGTGAAATCAGGACTGATAAGAACCACTATTTGAGTAAGAGCTTGCTCTACTAGTTCAAATGATTGTTTCGCTTGTATTTTCCATTTAACACTTATCTCTTTCTTCAGAATGTTTGTGATATTTCATAATAGCTCAGCAAGGTTGGGAATGAACCTCCTTAAAAAATTTATCTTCCCAATGAAAGATTGCAATTCTTTGAGGTTTCTAGGATGGCTAATTTTCAATATGCCATCAATCCTTTTAGGGTCTACTTTGATTCCTTCTTCAGAAATTATGTGGCCAAAAAGTTTTCCTTCTTGGAGACCAAAGAGTGTCTTCTTGGGATTCAAATATAAGCCATATTTTCTACATGTCTCAAAAAATTTTCTTAAATGAATCAAGTGTTCTTCATTAGTTTTGGAGAAAACAGTAACGTCATCAAGGTAAATGATTATAAAATAGCCAATATCTTTTGATAAGTCTATGTCCATGGCCCTTTGGAAGGTTTCCCATGCATTCATCAAACCAAATGTAATTTTGACATATATGAATGTACCCCAAGGTGTAGTGAACGCAGTTTTATGTTGATCACTTGGGAGTACTAACACCTGATTGTAACATGAGAACCCATCCAACAGTGATATTCTTTTAGACCCAACCACCCTTTGAAGTGCGTGATCCATTTTTGGCGAGGAATAATTATCTTTCAGGGAGGCTTTATTTAGATTTCTAAAGTCAATGCAAAGCTCGATTTCCCCAATCTTTTTCCTGACAGATACTAGGTTGGAAACCCATTCTGAGTATCTAAGGGAGAATATAATCCCAACATCATACATTTTCCTGATCTCTTTCTCAACCAAAGGTAATAAAACATGGTTTATCCTTCTTAGTTTTTGTTTTAAAGGTTTTTGATTTTCCTTGAGAGGAATTTTGTGTTGAATGATGCTGGTATCGTATTATTTCAGATCCTTGTATCCCCAGGAAAACACATCTCTAAATTCTTTGAAAAGTTCTATGTATTGTTGTTTGATATGAGCTGGAAGAGTGCTGGATAGCTTGATCATTTTGGGTTCTACTAGGCTGCCTATGTTATGTTCTTCTATATTTGTTTCTATAGGCTCCATTCGTGGTTCTTTAGCTACATCATTAAAATCAAAGAGCTGCTCTAATGGTGTAAGACCTCTTGGAATTGTATCATTTTTACATTGTAAAACTTCCAGGTCTTTTTGGTTTGTATTGTCAACTATTTCTGCTTTAAAAAGATGTTCAAATTGGTTTATATCAGCAGAAGAGGACAACTCTGTTTCAGGGATTTGTTCTTCATTTAAATAGTTTTCTTCGTGGCTTGAAGTAGATGTTGGTATGGAAAATTCATTTTTTGATTGCAGAAAATCATCTATGTGTTTGTATCCTTCAAAAACTTGCCAATAGTCTTCATTTTCAGGTACTGCAGGCCTATTTTTTACCTTGACATTGAATTGTTCATTTATCTGTGATATTTGGCAATTACTAGCAGCAAAGGCAAGTTCATTTTCTAGATGATTTTGAGCTCAATGAGTTCATATTTTTCAAAAGTTTTTAGGAGATCAAGGGCATCATTTCTATATTCTCTGAGTTTTGGGTTTTTGGCTGAATACTCCTCTTTAATTTGCCTAATAATCAGTTCTGGATCTCCTTGGACTGATATTTTCTTGGCTTCTAAGTCTTTGAGTAGATGTAGGCCAAGGAGGAGGGCTTCATATTCTGCAATATTATTGGTGCATGGAAAATCAAGTTTATAAGAATGTCCTTTGTTTATATTGTGTATCCATACACCAGCCCCTGAACCTAATTTTCTACAAGAGCCATCAAAGCTTATTCTCCAGGGTTTTCAATCTCATTTTCATTTCCTTTCTGTTGTTCAAGGCTACCAGAGTTTGAGTTATTTTGTACTTGAGTTGAGGGAAAATTTCATTTTTTGGTGGACCGAACTGTTCTTTGTTTTCCTTTTATTGTTGACTGATTTCATCCTCATTATATAATATAAAGGAATCCAAATTTGAGTGAATGGAATAAACATGAGTTTTTTTGGGCCTATCTATGTTGCTCACCATGTATTTCATATGAGACTCCCTGTATAATCTTCTGGTTTGATTAAACACTGGGATGGTGGCATAAGACATGTCCATTTAAAGGCTTCCCTGAAGTTTGGTTCCCCATGATCTAGATAGAAGCATGCCATACTTTGGGGGAATTTCAGCTACTACTATGTCCATAACCAGAACTTTGGTAGGAATTTGTGCCAAGTTGACACATAAATCTTTGATTAGACCCAAACACTTGACTCTGCTTGAATCAAAGGAGTATAGGTCTTTATATGGTTTAGTAATTTCTAGGCCTAGGCTTTCCATTACTACTTTGGGCATAAGGTTATGGGATGCACCTGAGTCTAGCATGGCATTGTGCAAGATTTCATTATGTATGTTTAAGCTAACATAGAAGGGAGGGACAACCCCTTCTTGGTATTTTCCTTCAACTTCAGGACCAAACAATAGTTCTGGTTTGTCATCTGTCAAGTTTAAAGTATCAGTATCACTGCCTATATTCAAAGCTTTCAAAACTTGGTTTTTATATACATCCTGGGTTACTAATTCAGCTAGAGGTATGCTAATTTTGATCTTGGAAATCTCACCCTCAAGGCTGAAAGGAATTATTGTTTTTGACATATTTACATCTGTTTTATCAAGCATAGTTCTTTCAGCAGTTCTGATTTGCTGAATTTTATTTGGAATGTTATTTAGGACAGATTTGTTAGGGCCACTAGTAGAGGTACTAGGGAAGATTTTCTCAACACTTTGTTGGTTGTCTTTATCTTTGTTTAGATCGGTTTTCTTGGCCATAGTGTTGGTGTTACTTGCTGTCTTTTAGGCTGATTTTCTAAAGTTTTCCTAACAACAGTACTAGTTTTTTTTCACTTGGAATTTCTGGGTTTCCTTTGCTTCTAAGATTATATTGTTTGTGTACCTCCATTATTGAATTTTCAAACCCCAATCTGTAATCTTCAAAATCCTCATGGTTGTTTTCAGTTTGTTCTGAGGAGAATAATCCTTGTTCTTCTTCAGTGAGAAAAACATCCGTCTCACTGTCAGATCCTATTAGATTTACATGATTTTCTTCCAACCTTTTAGTTTCCCTTTCCTTCTCTTGATTTACATAATTTTTTTGGAAGGGAGGCCTAATTTTTTTATCATTATCTCTTTGTCTATCTTGCATAGGATCTCTTCTGAAATTAGGATTTCTATTTCTGTTTTGAGGGTTGGTTTGATTTTCTCTTGGAGGCATTTTGTCATTTAAATTTATTTTCTCAAGCATTCTTTCCATTACCCTTACTAAGTTGTCAATTTTGGCATCAGATGATGAGGTTGAGGCCATCGTTTCATCTTTGTATGTAACTCTTTTCTCTTATTTCAACCTAGCTCTTTTTTCAATTAGATTTTCCTATACAATTATGGCTCCCCTTTGCATATCTTCTAAGGTTAAAGGGTCTCTTTCTCTTAGCTGGTAGGCCATGTCTGGATCAAAGCCTTCAAGAAATTTAGCTAAGGCCAAGCCTAGTGGAGGTTTCATGTTTGGGGGAAGTGCATTTAAACACTATTGAATCTAGTGCAATAATCATGAACACTTTCCCCAGTGTTTCTCTTAAGGTTGTTATATTCAGAAAGGATTTGGAGAGGGTTCTTTTTAATTTCCCATTTGTTTATGAATGTTTGATATAAAGAAGGGAGATCATTTATGCTATTTGGAGTTAATCTCTTAAACCATTTCTTGGCTTCTCCTCCTAAACTTTGGGCAAATATTCTCATATTAATGGTCTCTTCTTCTATTTCCATGTAATAAAAAACATCATCCATTTTATCTACATGCTGTTGGGTAGTAGTAGAATCAGTTCTAGTGAAATGGGGAATTATAGATTGATAATCATTTGGTAAAGGAACTAGAGGTTGTGGTAACACTAGAGGGGCATACCATGCAACCGTGGTAGGAAGCAATGGTGGATTACAAGAGGGAAAGTGGGTTGAGATGGAGTGCTTTGAACAGTGGGTGTGTGGACAGGAGTGGAAGAAATACTTGGGCCAAAAAACTGATGATGAGCAGATTTGTTATGGAAGGAGCTGAAGTGATGGAGAAGCTGAGAATCAGGTGGAGTAGAAGGTGAGGCTTCTCTGCTAAAGCTCTGTTGCAAATCTACGGTTTCAAAGTCAGCTTGGTTTAAATCACTCTAAGACTTATTTCTAGATAGGTTCTTTGTATGAGGAAAGTCAAAGTGGGGATCTTTCAAGACTGTAAGATTTTCAAGGACAGATCTTGTTCTTGGGATGGTCCTATCAGTAGTTGGTTTTCCAGATCTAGAAGTTTTCCACAAAATCCTTTTTGGATTATCAACTATGGTAGGAGGGTTAGGATCTAGATGGGATCTAGTATTGACTTTATGTGAAGCCAGATTTCAGTTTTCAAAATTTAGAGAGGTTGAGGTTTTTTAGGATTGTTTTTCAAAAGTTTTCCTCTCACAGTAATTTCTATAATAGGGGGCTAGGTTTCTAAACTTCCTTAGGGATGGTTAACACAGTATTTAAGGAAATATGGATATCTAGAGGAGTAACAGGCCTATTGAGGCTAGTGGAGTCGCCAGGTGGATATATTTATCTTTTCTGAAGGTAAAATATTTTATGGTCCACCACCAATAAGTATTTTTAAGACCAACCTGAAATGTTTTGGGTTTTCTGAGTTTTATATGGTTCTATGATTTGTAAGAGTGCCCTATAATTAATTTCATCACTTTGCTAAGGTGGTGAAACAAATAGAGTCTACTCTATGGATTATCAACTGCTTTTCTGAAGTAATTCGAAGGGCAAATGAGTCTATAAGGGCTTGCTAGGTAATTATCTACTCTGAGGTCCCACCATGATCGCCATTAATGTTGTAGTCCTATGATTTGGCAGATTGGCATACCAAGTGAAAAGGCAGCATTAAAACCAGTCTTTAGAGCTCTAGGACCTAGCCTTCCTAGTCTCAGAGAGGGATCTCTCAATTGTTTGCAAAGATATGACTTGTTTTCTTGTAAAAGGTTGATTTTATGCTAGTTATTAAGCATGAATTTGTTTGATTGTTTGGTTGGACATGATGATCTAGGAAACATAGGTAGAAAAAGGAAATCTCCAAGTTATTGGGCAATGGAGTCAAGTGGAAGTTGTAACAAGTTCACAAATGGATCAGAGATATCAAAGGGAAAATCTAACTTGGCTAGTGGATCTTCAAGGTCTTTCAGGTGAAATGAAATGGACATCAATGGTTTAGAATGAAAAGTAGAACTAAGGGTAATTAAGAATCCTTAATTATATATACTTTTCAACAAAGGTACCTAAAACATTATCTGAACATAAAGAGGCATCTAATAGACAAGGTAACCATAAATTCTACAAACCACACTTCAGCAAATAATAATTTCAAGACAAACTTCTCCAATGAAATATAGAAGGCGAGAAACTCATTTAAATTTTAGTGATTTCATCTTCAAGGATAAGAAAACATTCAAGATTCACACATAACTGTATTCATAGAAGAGGGAACTCCTAAAAATCTTAGATTGCAGCTATAAATACCTTCAAAACAATTATTTAGGCAAGTACAAAGGGTATGATCGGAACAAAACCTCTTTGGCAGACTTTAAACAATGGTACTTTGAAGGGAGACTTCAGAAACAGTTTTTAAGTGGTAGCAAGTAAGCAGGGAAAACCATAAATCATTCTTGAGACCAACTGTATTGAACTATTTAAGAAATAAACAAGCATAAGGGTTCTAGAGAGAAATTAAGAATTCTCTAGAATATCTTAGTAGGAGAAAACATTAAGACAGTGAAGAGTAAATAGAACTAAGGTGCTTTCAAAAGACATTTCTTAGCCTAAACTTTTTACTCTACTGTAACAGAGAATAACGAAACACAATGAAATAGGAAATAAAAATAACAGATTTAGAATACTTCACCAACAACCAAGCTTAGGGATCCAATGATAAAGCCTTCTCCATCAACAAATAGGTCAAGACATCCACAAGTTCCAAAACATCAATTTCCTTTCAACTTCAACAAGACTGTGTATTACTTCAAAGAGTCATCAAATGCTAACCTACAATAAGTTCCAAATGCAGTATTTATGCTGCACAATGAGGAGGTGGAACTGATCTAGGGTTTGAGAGTCATTAACTATAGAGTAAATGCATTCCTAACCTTGAAAACCATGCAAGGCATAAGGTAGGAATATGTGCAACTACTTCTCTGTTTCAATAACTCTGTCTTAATTTTTGAGAGAAAGATAGGAGAAAATATTGACTTTTAAGGCTTATCCTTATCTTTACAATAATTGTCGTGATAATTTTAAATATATTCTTTAGTGTAATAACTGTTTGTTTGTCTTTACAGGTAGGAAGTAGGCCAAAGGTGTCAGTTAAATATTCTGAGTGAATAACTGCTCTTGGTTGATGTATTCGAAGCTATTTTTAGCCTAACTTTCTTTAATTTCATCATTAAACTGTGCTTTAAGGCTTAATTCTGCTTTTGGCCTTCATAATGCATCATTGTTGTCTTTTTCCCTTTATTGACTGCTTTAAACATTTGTTTATTTGTCTTTTAACTGTGATTTCATCCCTTAATCCTTGTTTAATCCTTTAAACTCTGTCTGCTTCTTTGGTCTTCAATCTTCATTGATTTTTTCTGCTTCTGCATGTAGGAGGCTTCTTTGATGCATTGGAGGGTTTAAAAAAGGATTAATGCTCATGAGGCACCGATAAACTACTGATATAAAACCCTAGATCCCTTTCTTCTTTGCTTATAGACCCTCAGATCATCATCCTGAGGTCTCAGTGACTAAATTTGACTGTGGGATGGCCCTTCAGGCTCAGGGCCACCATTAAACCTGCAATAAACAAAAACATTAATAAATCCTGCGTTGGTGGCTAAAAAATGTTGTTCATAGGCTTTGAGGAAATCAGAAGAGCGTTGAAGAGGAGGGAAAAATGCACAGAGGAGGGTTATGGGGGCCAAACTAGCAGAAACCGAGGCAAATTTTTAATAATGGCACGGAAACAAAGAATAGTGGTTTTAGGCAATACCGGGGTGGTATTCGCACAGGGATCAGGTGGTAAGTAGTTTTGGTCCTGGAGAACGCGATACTGCTTAGGTGGTGACACGTGTCCTCAGGGAAACCGCTTTTATCTCATTGAACTGGGGTGTTAAAACATTTTGGAGAAATGAGTACGATAATGAATCGGGACTGTTGGATCTGGGGGAGCCAGATCAACAGTGAAGAGGGAGCGCGATGAGACAAGTTGCTCGACTGGAGAAATAGTGGGACCGGAGGTTGATGTTATTAATTTTGTTGGGGAGCAGAGAATTTTAGCGGGTGGGGTTGGGAACTTGGGACGAGTGGTGGCCGTTAGATCAATGGGATTGACGGTGGGGATTTGATTGGGAGAAAACAAAGGTGCGGGGAAAGATAAGGGGAAGGGAGCTTAAGAAGGCGTGGAGATAGGGTCCCATGGAGGAAAAGTGGGACTAGGGACTTAGTCCTTTTTAAGCGGTGGTTGCGGGCCCTTGGTCATATAAGGAGGAAGAGCAGAGGGCTTAAGCCCAAAAAGGGCTTAAGGCCTAATTTCTTTAATGGGAGGAAAATAAGCCAAAAGAGGGTTTTGAAGCCTTTTTTGGAGGTTTCCGATAAGGTGGAAAAGAACGTTTTAAACCAAATAAAAGGTGTTTTAATGGTTTAAAAAGGGTTTTTAGAGGAAATGGAGGTTTAATGAAGGAAAAAAGAGTTTTATAGAGGGAAAAGGACTGATGGAATAATAGGGGTAGAAAGATAAAATGGGGGAATGAAATGGTGGAAATAGCCTGAAATCAGTTCCCTTTTTGAGATGGCGGGATAATTTTGGAGGTTTTTGGGTGAAGATTTTCAGTGAATTGAAATACTTAGGATAATGAAGGCAGTGAGATTTCTAGAACTCACAATGTTTCTGCAAATATTGTTTCTAGAAATCTGAGGTTTTCAACTTAGTCATCTTTGGATGAGATCAAAATTATTGATGACTAACACTAACTTTTCTGGCATAGCAGCTCCTATGCATGCAGTGACAAGTGTGAAGAAAGGCTTCCAATGGGGAGGCAAAAAAAAACAAGCATTTGAAGCTTTAAAAGACAATATCAGTTCAGCGCCTGTCGTTGCATTACCAATTTGAGACAACCATTCGAGATGCAAACTGATGCTAGTGATTATGCCATGGGCGCAGTTCTTTTGAAGCATGGTAAGCCTATTGATTTTCATTCTGAAACATTCAATGGTGCTGTAACTAAGTATCCTAAATATGACAAAGAGCTGTATGCATTGGTACAAAGCATCAAGAAGTGGAAACACTACTTGATGGGTAAAGAGATGATTATACATACAGATCACCAACCATTATAGTACTTGCAATCGCAAAAAAAATTGCAGCAATCACGACATTTCAGGTGGAGGGGGTTCCTTCAACAGTTTCACTTGGTTATAAGGTACAAGAAAGGTATTTCAATAAGGTTTCTAATATGCTTTCAAGGCCAATTATAAGTGCTTCTACTTCACTAAAAAATGATTCTATTGTACATGAGAGTTACATAGAACAATATGCACATGGTGTTGATTTTCAAGATGTGTATGCTAGTTTGAGTGAAGGGAATCAAGTTGAGGAAAATGATTATCACATGCATAAAAATTTGTTGTTTCATTTGGGCAAGCTGTGTACACCACAAGGAGAGAGGCTAAGTGTCATGAGAGAGGCTCGTTCTTATCTTATTGCTGGACACTTTTGGGTAAGCAAAAAAATGGGGCATCTACAAAGGTATTGCTATTGGCCTCACATGATAGATAGTGTGTCGCATTTTATAAGAGGTTGTTCTATGTGTGCAACAAGCAAGCCTAGCAATAGGAAGCTTGGGTTGTACATGCCACTACCAGTACCATCAAGGCCATGGGAGAGTGTATCCATGGACTTTGTTGGAGGTCTACCTATGTCAAGAAAACAACATGATTGTGGATAGATTCAGTAAAATGTGCATACTTATGCCATGTAAGAAAACCATTACTGCTGAAAAAACTGCTGAACTTTATTTTCAACATGTATGGTTTCATTATGGATTGCCTACTTCTATTGTTAGTGACAGGGATTCCAGGTTCATTGGGAATCTTTGGTCCAATCTTTGGAGTATGATGGACACAAAGTTGAAGAAGAGTATTGCTTGTCATCCGCAAACTGATGGCCAAATCTAGGTGGTGAGCAGAACCGTTGTGCATCTATTGAGAGGATATTTCAGAAAACATCCTAAGTTGTGGGATGAGAAACTGCATTACATTAAACACGCTTACAACCAGGCAAAGCACTCTTCTACAAATACATCACCTTTTGAAGTATTCTTTGGGTATTTGCCAAAATATACATTAGACTTCATCTTTGAGAAGTATTTTGCAATTGATGAGCATAGTGATATTGAGAAGGGTCGAAAGTTCCTTGAGAAAATTCAGATTATACATCTACAAGTTCAAGAACTTGAGAAAATTCAAAGCAAATACAAGGAGAGGCATGAAAAACATAGAGTTGATCACAATTTTGAAGAAGGAGATGAGGTATGGTTGCACATAAGCAAAGAAAGGATCCAAGGGGAAAGTAAAAATCTCAAACCCATTCGCTATGGTCCATTCAAGATCATAAAGCATGGTGGTAACAATGCATTTCAACTTGACTTGCCTTCATATATGCAAATGTATTCAGTTGTTAATGTTGAAAAATTAAGTTTGTATGAGCCACCTTTGATAGATGATCAAGGAAGTGATGTTCAGCTGCCTTCTATTGAATATTTCTAGCCAAAATTTCTGGCTGAGCTCAAGGAAGATACATTTCTTGACAGGAGGACAAGAGCATCCAAGAGGGGAAGTGTTGACTACCTTCGAGTTGGGATTAAAGGCAGTAATCCACGCAAGGCAAAGTGGATGGAAGTTGGAAAGGTGAGGGAGATGTACCCTCATCTACTAAACAGGTAATCAAGTCTTTTGGGGTCCAAAAGCTTCCCAATGGGGAGGTGTGATCAAGAGTTCATAAATTTTTCTCAAAATTGAAAGTGCTTGAAACTGTGTCAAACCTAAGCGACCACGTACATCTCGTCTTCCTGATTCTGGCGCCATGAACGGTTCGAAAAACCGATGTCGTGTGAGGGAGATATCGTGTTTTGATCAATTTCCCAAACAACTAAATTTGCAACAGGTTTGACTAGGATGGCCAGTCAGTAGGAGGGTGCACAGTCAGAAAAAAAAGAATATTCCTAACAATATTCCCTTTTTCTCCAAGCCAATTATATTCTTCCAAGTGGCATATTTTCATTCGTCGATGTGGATTGCACGTTATTTTTTGGGCCAATGAATGGGTGACACGTGTCCCCTGTACGGTGTATCAAATTTTTATTAGGGCCGAGGGGTTCGACCCTGTGACCTCCGGCGTGCGTGCAAGTCTCTCCACCAAATCCGCTATACCATGTGACTTAACATTCATAGGATCATGACAATATTTATATTTTAAAACATTTGCATAGGGGGGGGGACCGCCGGCAGTCCCAACCCGCTGGTGGCCCCATTGAAGTGGTCACATGCTACCATATATCCACAACATCATATGTAACACCAATCATAAATAATTAATGTGACCCCATGACTCATCACATGGTGGAGTTTATCGCGAGGGTTACGCTAGCGGTTTGGATAACTCTTGTTTTAACTCTAACACTACCACAATTGCGAAGTTGGTTGTGATCTAATTTAATGTTATCTGCGGGGTTTCAGGTGTTGGCATGTGGCCACCCCCTCCCAAAAAAATTTAATGTTACGGTTTCACTTGGCGGAGATTAAGTGCACCACTAAATTTCAGAGTTTTTTCCACTTTTAACTGCAAACAAGTGCAGTTCTCCACATTTAGTGGAGGTTTTGTAGGTGTCATTGGAAAAAAGGCTAGGAGGGTCAATTTTCGACCAACTTTGGTGAAACAAGAGTCTACCTAGAATAATTTTAGCATTCTGGAGCCATTGGTGCAGATAAAACAACCATTGGAGGTTTATGAACCCATGTATTTGCAAAATTTTGAGGATAATCAAAGATGGACATGCCATTGGGAGCTGGAGCAGTGGATGTAGCCCGTGAGGGGTGAACTTATTCATCATGCCTACTGTGTAAATCTTATGTGTGGTTTTATTTCTTTGTTATACACTATTGTTCAGTGTTATTTAGGCTTATTTTCATGCTTACAATTCACAAATTCATCTATGTTTCATGGTTAAATTCCTCAATCCTTAAGCAAACAAATGGAGACAAATATGTACATGTTTTGTAACTAAAAAGACACTTATCAAAACAAACTAATATGGTCCTTTCAGATCACTTGGCTTAAAAATTCGGTCTGAGTGAATCTGGTAGAGCGAGAGGTCTCTAGATTATACAATGTCCCTTCTTGAAGGATTAATGAAAATTCTTTGAATGAAACACACACACACACACACATAAAGAGAGAGAAAGATTAAAAATGTTAATATTTTAAAACATTTTATTTGTATGTTGTTCAGAATCAACATATATCCATCTTAATTCCATATTTACCAAGAGGAGGGGAATCAAATCTCTCGAGGTGTAAACCTTTCTTGAAGTTTTGTACTAAAAAAGAAGTTTCCATATTGAGAGATGTAATCCCTCTTGGGGCTTTGTAGATGCAAAGTTAAGATGGATCTATATTGTTATAATGTTATATCAACTTTAAAGGTAAAAGAGAAGAAGCAATTGAAAGTATGTTTTTAATTATAATTTTTAAAAAATGTTTATGACAATTTTTTTTCAATATGGACCATAAATAAACTATTTTTATATTCATGTTTTTTTCCAAAATTAGAATATACATATTATACTACTACAAAACCAAAAGTATAAGGATGATAGACTCTACCACTAGGTTGATACAATCTATCACTTTAACCCATAACAAAAAACTAGACCATCATTTCTAATATGTTCCAATAAATCTAACCTTAAGAATAAAGACAAAACTAAACATGAAAAAAACCGATAAATTCTTTTAAAAAATGAGATTAAACAAAATACCTCAAACATACTTGATCCATATTGGACCAAAATTAAGCCTTAAAACATAAATTCCGAGAATTTTATATTCTTGGTCATCAAAATATTCATATACAACAAAAGAGCAATCCCAACATTCCAACACCTTCTTAGACAACTTATTTGATAGATGATTGATCTCATGGTAAGTATGGGTAAATAATTCCCATTCTAGCTTTGGAATGCGATGTTGAATTGGAGACAACAAGGATGGAAGCTACACATTTTCCATAGAGGACTTACCATTAGCCTAGTCAATAATTATTTGAGAATTCCCCATCACTTGCAGCCTCTTCAAAATATGCACATTTTCAAAATAAATAAAAACAAACAATGGCAAGAAGTTGGCCTTTGAATTTGAACTAGAAGCTAAAGCATATATAATATGAAAGAAATGAAGTGAATTTACATACAAAAAAACACCAAACCCACACCTAGGTGAATTCTCTTGGTTAGCCCCATCAAATAAACCCCATGAGGTATCAAAGTCTAGAATGGCATAATCGACACACGACCTTTTTCAATTTAGGATCACACTTGAATGCCCTCATGAGCTATACAATCAAACCAATCACCACTTTTATTGGAACTTGCTTATCCTAGAACACATTAATATTCCAATCCCAACATAAAAAATAAACACAATGAAAAGGCATTGAATCATAGCTAGAGTGACTTCATCCATTAAACCAATCTTAGACACAAATCTCTAAGCTCTCCTTATTCCAAGATATGTTCAAATGAATTTTTTTCCTCAAGAATCTAGACCTAGTTCAAAAGAGGCACATTACACAAACATGGTAGATTGATTCCGCCTATTTGTGACACAAAACACCAACTAGGACCCATCCAACCATATTTGATTATGATGTCCCATGTAAGTAACTTATTACTAAGAGCAATCCACTAAAAAACTTTGGCTTTGAGACGTCCACACATCTTCCAAACATGATCCCACTGCTAGAGTGTACATCTAAATAAATTTGCCTCCATATGAGCTTAATACCCAAGCTTGACATTATATACCCCCAATGGGGGGTTCTTGGACCAAATCAGAGCATCCTCTTCCTCATTGCTCAACTTAACATGAGAAGAAAACTACTTACCCAAAATGTTGTGCCATTCTAATACAAGCTTCCCATCTAAGGCTAGTTCTAGTTTAGACTTCCAACTATTTCTTGCAATCTGGCATGTTACAACGACCTAACATTCCAAAGAGAAAATTTTTTCCTAACATGTAATGCATCCAAGAGATTATTAGGGATCCTGAAGTCAAGTTCCACCCCCACCCATGGGTCCTAACCTATTTTTACTTTCTTTTCATTACTAATCCTCCAAACATATCATTTACCAACCAAAGGAAAAGCATCCACAAGTGCTTTCCACATTGTTGTGGTGCGTTTGGTGCACGTATGTATGAAATCACACTAGTTTAAGGGGTGTGGTTTACCCCTTTAAACTATTGGTAATATGCAGAAAGAAGTGGAGTAAATGAGCATACTACATATAAAAAATAAGCATGCAAATGTAATCTAAAAACTAAACTAAAACTAAACATAAATAAACGGAAGATCTAATGAGTCAAACGACACAATAATGCAAACGGTGGCTCTAGGCCCCTCTTATTGAGTGTTGGTAAAAAGGGGAAGAATACTTAACCCTCTTGCCAAAGGGCCCCTAGAAAATGGCTCTAGGTCCTAATGCAATGATGTTGTTCATTCCAAGCTCGCCTCGATGCAGTCTCCCTCTCTCTCTACTGTGTGGATTGAGCTTGTTGTATGGCCAAAAAGTGAGTCCCCTCTGTTTACAGCTCCAGGTCACACATTGATGGTATTTCTTGGGCAATTATAGCCAACATAACAATGTGATCACCCATTATTCATCTCATGGTGGCTTTATATAGGGGATTTAAAATCCTCCTTCCCTCCCTTGGTACGTTGTGGATGGTGACCCAAGGGAGAGGTATGATTCCTTTTTGTGCTCCAAATATCCCATTGTATGCTCACATAGTGTCTAAGGAGGCATTGGTGGCTGTCCTTAGGCGGCTTCAAGTAAGGACTAACTTGTCCTTTGCTTTATGTGGTCCCAGACAGTGACATTTCGCCACTCTCAAGAATGCACGCTTATCGGGCCAAAAGGTGCGTAGAAGGCACTCGTCTCGAAGGATAATGTGCGCAATCAACATTTAAGACTAGTGCAAATTTGATTTCTTAAACCTTTGAGATTTTTAAATACTTTCCAGATCTTGTAATGTCTTCTAGCCCTGTAAATCCTTTGGCTTGACATTAATTAATGTCATCTTCTGTTGTACGATTTTCTAGTGTTAATAGTTGCCCCCTAATGTGTGAGGTCTAGGAAGAACTGTATAGCCGAAATACATTATATTTCCTTTTCTGTATCGTGCGTAGAGAGAGAGAGAGACCTGCGTGAAGCCTCATAATTGAACACACCCTGCACTATTTCCAAGAATGACCAAGTCTAAGGGATCCTTGCAAACAAATAAAATTTACAATACATGTACAAAATTTCAACGAGGCGGGCATGTCCCATGCTCGTGATGCTATGGCTAGTTAAACAAAATTGACAGATATATATTTTGTCGTGCCACTACTATGGTAGTGATACTGGCGGTTGTTGACGACGACTGCTGATGCCCTCAGGGGTGTTTTTTCTTTGACAATAGGTGGAATGTGGTACCCATATGCGTAAACCTGGTAGGGAAAATAGCTGCACATTGTACGCATAGGTGCTGGCTGGGATATTCCTGTGTAAGCATTGTTGACAAGGACGCTTATGGAGGCACGAGTCTTCGACGGATTTGATCAAAGTCCAATGGTTTTAAGGTATGATACCATCTTGACATGAAAGTTGTTGTCGTAGTCGAATGTCAGGAGGATTGATGACATCTATGGACAACGACATCTCCCACAGTGCCACCTGAGGATTCCCCTTGTATGGAGAGGGGTGATCCAAGGTACCGCTTCCTTTTTGGAAAAGAGGTGTCGAAGTCGACAAAAAAGAAGCCTTAACCGAACCACGAGTCACTGACCTGAGGGGTCAGGGACTTGGATGTGATGGGTTTAACATAGGAATGTTGGTGAGTGGCAACTAAAAACTAATGATGGGGATTCAACGGCCCAAGGTTGGAGTATACTTAAGCAGCTTGGCAGCAGTCATAGTTATTTCTGAAAGGGAAAATCCCTGGAGTTGGTAGGACTTCCAGGGCAGGTGTAAATCGACTATGAATGTCATGGTGGTTTGTGCGTGGGGGGTGAAATACGTTGACCAAGGGTGTTCAGGGACTACTGCCATGGGGGAAAAGATGAAATGTGAGGGTGAGGGGACGAAGTGCACTGTTTGTGGTCTTTGTACACTTACCAAAGGAATAAAATAATAGGGATTGGTTTGTACAAAACACAGAGACGGGTACCCCAAAACATGAAAGTGTTCAATCACTGATGTTATGAGGAAGGTGTTTTGTTGGGGTTGGGGGTCCCATTGGTTGTTCTCATGTGTGGGGTTGATGAAGCAGATGAAAAAGTATCACAGATGGAATTATGCTGGTGGAGGTATGGTGGGCCAAATGTGAGGCGCAGTGGTGCACTTTTGATCTGCTTGTACAACCTGGTCATCCGGGAAGGAGGTTTCAATTTGTATGGTAAATTTGACCTTATGCATGATGAAAGGATGGGCATGAGGTGCTTCCCGGACTGAAGTGGTATGGCCATGGCATCACTTTTGCTATGATATATGGTATACTATGGGTGACGAGTGCCATGGAGGGGAGGCTCTACCGACCAACGAGGATTTTTATCATCTGCAGGGTGAGGTGATGATAAACATGGTCGGATATGAGGACCCTATGGTTGATTTATGATGGAGAAATGATGTTAGGATATGCATATTTTTCTGGGACTCTATCATGTTGGGGGTAGAATGATACCTGCTCTTGGAACTTTCAGGAGATAACGTTGTGGATGGTTTACGGGCTTTTCCTACAAAAACAAATACCTCGCATCTTCTTTTCATCAAATATTATTGAAAGACATGAGCTTTAAAGAGGAAGATGAGAGAGGGCATACCTGTCGGCGCTGAAAATTTATTTTTTCTGTAATGCGAATGTTTAGCATCGCTTCTGTTCATCATGGAGTGCTGATGATGGTGCAACATACGGTTTGCAGAATGGACCTTCTGACCTCTCATTATGGCCCTTCGAAGTTTTTGAAAAGGGTGATAAATAGGTGAATATGGACCTAATTCAATTCATTTGTACTTGTTGAGTTTTGAGAGGTTAGAGGCGTTTGCGTAGCATTTCTTGCCATTGTAGTCAGCCCGTGTACCAAGGACTAGTGATACTATGCCCAGGTAACTTCCATGACATCCTGAATTTTAATTTTTTACAGTTTGATGGTGTCGGTGTTCGTACAGACTGGGTTTGTACGGATTCTGGGTGACTTTTTCCCTAGATTGCGTGGGAAATCTAGGAAAAAGTGCGCCTTCTTTACGCATAAATTTGAGGGACAAGCACGTGAGGGCGCCATGTTCCCCAATTTTAGCGTACCGTAGGTGCGCCTGTGCAAAATACAGGCACGCGCTAAGCGCGCCTATCTGAGGGACATGCACACAAAGGCCGAGGTGACATAATTATTTGGTTTTTTGCCTCTTTTTGTGTTTTTTCTTTGTATTGATGGGTACCTGTGTTGATGACAGATTAGTGTGGAGGGAGCAGGACTAGCCCGAGATCCGAACCACTTTAGCTGCTGGTGCTAGGGCGCATCATCAGTTGGCATTATGGGGCCTTCTGAAGTTTTCTAATAATGAGTTTCTTCGATCACAGGACCGATTACTATGGTATATTATTCAACACTAGCATAGGAGGCACAACATGTTTGTGTTGCATGGTACGAACCTGATCATTCTTCCTGAGACGGATATATATTTTGTGACCAGGTTACTGCCTCAGGGTGAGGCGTTGAGGTATCCACTCCCTATAGGGAGAGTGGACTTGGATAGATTCCGGAGGCGGCATTATGGTGGGGCACCTCTGATGGAGGGCTGCATCAACATTTCTTCAGTTATAGATGTGGCAGAGCGGTGTGCTCTGGTAGTGATTGTATGACTAGCGGGGTCGTTTGCTCCGCATCGGGCATCTGGCCCACAGGTTGGAGTTCTGCACCGGCTGAGGTCCGGGCATTTTTTCTACTTCTCCTGCTTTTGTTTTGATTGGATGGTGTCACAGTTGAACAAGGTCCAACATGGATCTAAGTCATTTGTGTACGCCAACATCTTGTGCAGCATCATGTACAAGAGGGTGGTGCTGCTAAGGCCAGTGGTGGTGGTGCTTATTAGGGGGCCACAGGAGCCGTGCATGAGGAGGTGGACTCCAGTGATGTCGCGAGGTGGTGGGGCGTTATTGGAACGCCACGAAAGAGGCCTGGTTTGAGGCCAACCCACAAATTTTCTTACCATACCCGTATGCGGGAATGGACTTCCAGGGCAACCCAGACATGGGTCTCCCTTTTGGTTATGTTTGGGGGCCTTCACGTATGTTTTATATTTTTTTTGCACTTGTTTTGGTATATATGTACTTATGTGTTTTCCTAGTGACACTCACATTATTTTGGTTTCTTGTGCAAATGTTGGAGAGATGGGCTGCCTCATGGCTTGACTGGTGGGCCACGATCTTCCATGACGACCTCGAGGTGGTCAGGTAGGAGATGATGCAGGTGGAATAGGTGGTTGTGCTGGCGGTCCTGCTAGTGGTGCTGGCCCTTATGGGGAGGGTAGCAGCTCGGCGGCTGGAGTGGTTGTTTTCGAGCAAGCTCGTGCTGATGCGGCAAAGGCTCGCATTGCAGAACTAACGGCTTAGGTTTCTGCTCTTGAGAACTTCTGGGGTCGAGTGGACCGCTTGACCTAGGGGATGCCTGCTCGAGGTTTCATGGATTACTTATAGGAGGTTTGGTTAGTGATAGTGATGGCCTGCGAGAGGGATTATCGCCCCACTCTACGTCGGGTGGCGATGGCAGTTGCGACGACAGCTCCGGTGGTAGTACCGAGAGCAGTGGTGGGTCCTGGCGCCCTCCTTGAAGGGGCACCCCCCTAGAGTAGTTTTGTACATATGGAAAGCACCATTATGAGGATGCTTCCCTTATTTTTGACAACTTTTGTATCTTTGGGCTAGCAGTTGGGCCAGCGACACTATTTTTGTACTTAGATATACTTATATATATATATATATATATATATATATGAGGGATATTTTTTGCGGCTCTACATGATGTATCACCTGTGTCGGTCTATGTATTTTGTTATGTTGATGGATTTTTGGTTTTATGCATGATGGTTTATTCGAGATGCATTCCATTTTAGGATATTGTTAGAAATGCGATCATCTGTTTGATTTTGACTCCTTGGTACATGTAAAAATGTGATATAGTCAAATTGTCTGCTTAATCTTTTGGCACACAAATATTTTCTAAACAAATGTGTATCTCTTGTATCAAATGTTTGGTTTAGCTGTGCTACTACTAACAAGGAATCAAGGTAGACATGCATATGGAAAATTCCCTGACGGAGGGCGTCACACATCAGTCCGATGGCGGCGTCATATTCTGCATGATTGTTTATTGCTAAACCAATACACACACCGTCTGAACATAATGGTGATCAGTCAGGGTGGTAAATGACCCAGGCAGCTATGGCTAGATTTTGAGACCATCATGTTGCTCCATCAACAAATTTGAAAAAGGGTTTGTTTTGGTGATCCATGGTGATACTTTGAGAACTCTTAAATAAGACTTTGGGTCAAAAAAAAAAATTTAGTGGTTGGGTTTTTTTGTACTTTCACTCTAGGGGAAGGGTCGTCTAGGCCCTTATGGATATAATTTCTTGAGGTAAAGGCCGTTGACGGGGTTATTGAGGCAAGTCCCATCTGGTTCTGTCAAGATGTATGCCCCCTGTCGGAGGCAATGTTTAATGATGTAGGGTCCTTTTGACAAGGTTTTGAACTTTCCTATCCCTAAGGCCTCTTTTGCGACATCGTAGCAGAGGACTAATTCTCCCTCGGTGAATGAGCGAGGGGTGATGTGGCGGTCGAATCATGATTTTACCCTTTTCTTGTGGGCCTCGTTGTGTTGCAGTGACTGCTGTTAGTTTTTGTCGAGAAGCTCTAGTTGTACTAGGCGCTGCTCTAGAGGCTAGGTGTCTTTGAGGAGTTTGATGTCGGCATGCAAATTTGGGATCTTGCGAAAATATATGCAAAAGTGCAAGGTACCTTGATCTTTTGCAACAGGAATTAGATGGAAATCCTGGTATGAGGAGATGGTAGTAATCCTATCACCAATATGTGTTGATACAAATCGTATATGGTGGATTGTGTCATCGGCATTTGGCGGGGGAAGAATCTCTATAATGGGATTCTGTATGAGCGCAAGGTTGGGCTCCCCGCTAGGATGGTCGATTTCCAGTAGGTGGAAATTGTGCTTGCCACAGATGTGCCTGAATGTTTCCATTAGTGGGCACGACTATGGTGTGTGATTTTAGCCAGTGGAGATGGTGTACAGTATCACTGAGCCAATGGAGTAGATAGTGTGAGATTCTATGCTACTCGTTGTTCCTGATGTGGACGCTCGGAAAGGGTCTGGCGTAGAATAGGTTGTCTTTTGCTTCCATTTTTGTATTGCTGGCTTAGGTGTGTCTATCTCTTTGGTGGAGTGTAGACTCAATGCAACTCGTGCCACTCTCAGCTTGGGGAGATGTACACACTTAAACGTATGGTGAAAGTGTGAACAAATTTGGCAATAAGTACGCGTGATCTTCTCTTGGTTTGAGAGAAGTTTCCAAGGGAGAGAAGTGACTATGCGGAAACAGTTTGCAAGAGGCTTCAGTTCTCTGCATTGGTTGACTCGGTGATTGTTCAAATCAAATAGGCCACATGTTATCCTAGGCTTGGCCGAGGTTGTGCTTTGTTGGTGTGTTGTCTTATCTTGCTTGATACACCATTACGGGGGTGGGGACATTGACCCGACGATGTAATTTTTATGCCATTCCCAGAGTTCATCCTGTCTCTTCTCTATGGCATTAATCATATCGATGGTGGGACTAATTTGCGAGGAATAAATACAGTGTCACTCATAATGATTACCCTGACACATAAGGAAAAATATCCTAGATATGAAGGTTCTGTCGAGTTCAGTTTGAGGTCTAACGGGGAACCAGCGCCGGAAGGCTGCTAAATCAGGGCAATGGATGACTGCATGGTCTGTCTTTTTGCATAACGTACATGTTGGTCGTCCCTCTAAAGAGCGGTTGGGGGTAACTAGGGATTTCCTGGTGGGCCGTTCTTCAGCCGTCAAGAACATGATGGATGTGTTCATCTCATTCGCTTGGGTCATGGAGCTGCCCGTGGACTCGACATCCATCTAATCTTCTAGGAAAAGGCGGACTATGGCTGAGTGAAGGCTAGCGAGGGCTAGCCAAAATTGAGGTATGTAGTGACAATTCTCCAAAAGGTGATTTTTGGCGCATAACAGACATTTGAATTGTGCTGCCCGCAGTACAACGTAGTAAATCCTTTCGATTGGATACCATCTATGGATGAGCTCTAGGGCTGCGCACTCTTCGAGGAAGTGACCATGTTCATCGCATAGAGTACAATGTATAATGGGAATAACTGGGGGTCTTTCTACAACCCTTCGTTCCTCCTGTAAGTATAGGATGGTACGAGTTTCATCATCGACAGACTAGATGGAGGGATCCTCTTGATAGGATCGCTCGATTGCATGTAAGGCATCCCTATATCATGGTATCTCTGGACAATGGTGGGTATAGTGCCCATAGTTGCTACAGAGAGCGCATGCGTGATTGGTACAGAGCGCTTTTCCTTTACCTTTGGTGGTAGGTTCCTTTTTACAGGAACGCGACGTCGAGATGTCTGTTTCGGAGCCAAGGAGTGGTTTTAATTTATCAAGCTCCAGAAATATATGGGTAGGATGACTTATTACGTCACATATGGCACAGACTAGTGATTCCTATTGAATGGCGGGGGTCACCATCTTCTTTCCTCTCTTCTTATTTTTCCTAGTGGTGGTCAATGAATTTGCAATGGGAATTTCCTTTGCAGGGGTGGTCTCAACTGTTTCTTGGACGGGTGAGGTCTCCTCAGGACTGAGGGGCTTCAACCCTGTGGCAGTAACGTGGGTGGCTCCTGTTCTGGAAGGAGGAACGATATACCAAACTGGGAATGCCAATGATATGTTGGGTAATACCAGTGTTTCCAAAACCTACTGGGAGACGAAGCCAACTGGGGGGTAGAGGAAAGGGGTTTGGGAGGCATCGTAGGCTAGAGAAGCTGTCGTAGCTGATGCCTCGGTGTCGTTATTGCTTGAGGTCGTGTCCTGACTAGCCTCGACACTTGAAGTGGACATCATGCACACCAAAGCTCCCGTGACATCGGATGATGCCTCAAGGACAATGGGAGGATCTCCTAGGAATGACCCTAGAACGGATGACGGTTTGAATTGGCGAGGGCCATATTCTTGGTACCGTGAAAGACCATCCAAGGCTGTATCTACATAGGGTAGGATTACATCCTTTTTGGTTAGGGGATGCTTCTCGCTGTGTGTCAGCTGGTCTACAGTAATGATGTGGTCCTCGTGGGGGAACATCATAATGCAGAAGAATAAGGAGGCTATGGTAGACATGGCATACATATAACTCCGTCCAAGGAGTATATTGTAATCTAGGTGAGCATCCAAGACTTCAATGTCTATGTGGACCGTATTTCCGACTAAGTAGACTTGGACATTTTGGTAGAGACTGACGGGGGTCGATGGACGACCGTTGTATGCTCGAAGCATGATGACTGAGGGTTTTAGTTCGGGAGAACCTAAATTCTGCCAAACATTTTTGGACATGATGCATGTGGATGAAACCTGATCTATGACACATCAGTGGATAGTGATATTATACACCAAAACTGGTATCTGGAAGGCGACCATGGAATGAAGCCAAGGGGTGGCTTTGTCTAAGTCAAAATCCATCAGGCGCGTATCGGCAGGGTCGATAGTGCATAATGCGGAAAGTAGAACTTTCCGTTGTTTTGGGCATGGCTGCAAAAATTCCAAAGAAGACATAACAACGGGGGATTGTGATAAATCGTTCATGATGCTATAATTATGGGCCGCTTTGGAGTAGTTTCCTGCTCGACTATTAGGCCCCTTTGCCATTTTTGGCAATGGTCCTATAGCCATATTTGAAATGGTAAAAGGTGCAGTTGGTGCACTGGTACTTGCCCCTAACATATTGGTGTCTGGTGGGGTGTCGTAGTTGCAATTCCGTGTTTGGAAAAACATCTCTTCTCTAGTCATGTAGATTTCATGGCTGCTTTTCCTAGAATCGTTTGTATTTTTCTAGTGAGTGCTTACCGTCCCTTGGTTGGGGAAAGGTTCTTGCATCATGACTGGTTGCAGGGAAGATCCTCCTTGTCCTCGGTTACTCTGTAGCTTCTTTAGCTCAGGGATATTGGGACAGTGGTGAATATAGTGCCTGTACTCACCACATATCGAACAGGAATGGTTTGTTCGAAGAGGTGGCATTTTTCTCTTCCGTTGGGCATTGCTTGGCTCCTAGTTCTGATTTTGGTTGGAGTTATCTCCAGCCTAGGACCGTGGTGGGCACTGCTGGTTGCTACCCCCCTATCCAGGGTTCCCTTTTGGCTTGTTTTTGGATTTTTTCTTTACCAAATTAGGAGAGTAGTTCTCCTGGTTATATTGGTGTGGTTGGTTTTGGGACGGCTGCACAAAGTTTACCTATGCATTGTTTTGCAGAGGTGGGTCGTGTGCTGGGGACTGCACGTAGTGCAGTCCCAGGTTTGCACCTGAATATTGGAGGGGAGTTATTCCATCAGTTTTTCTTTCTGCGTACTGATTCCCCTAAGCCGGAGGATAAGGTCCTCCCTGGTGATACACTTGCACCCTATTAGTTAAATTTTTCCGAGGCATATGATGACTTTGAATACCGGGTTGAGGCATGTTCTGGGTAGAACTATATGTGTAACCAGGGTTTTGACTGCTACTGCCTAGGTAACCCTAGGTCATTGACCCAATTAGCCCATCTGCAGAGTTCGACGCGTTTGGCACTTCTTGATAATTTTGCAGGTGCGGGGCATTAGGAAAGATGTTATAAATGTATCCTGACTACGTATAAATTAGCTCAAGCTTTCGGGCTTTGCTGATTTCGTCCTCTTCGGATGTGGGGTTCTGCTGTGCCACATCATTTGAAATCTCTGCCATAAGAGTTTTCAAGAACAAATCTAAGAAAACCCGGTCATCGAGTTTGGCTTTACATAAACTACGACACCGCCTCCATTCATGGAGATGGTCCGAGATGTGGACGGCGGGGGTTTGTCTAAAATGAGTCAGTAATTCCATTCCAGAATCATGGTGAATGGGTAGCTGAAAATATGTTAGGAACGCGGTAGCGAGGGCGCTAAAGGTTCCATGTGAAGCTGAGGGTTGCTCCACGTACCATTTCGCGACATCTCTAGTTAGTGTGCGTTGAAATAATCTCAATCGAATAATGTCGTCAATGATAATGTTCGATGAGCACCACAGGTGAAATGTCATGACATGATTACCTGGGTATTCCGCATGCTTACCTTCGAACTTTGGTATATCTGAAGGGAGTTTCGTAGGTATGAGAGGCCATGTAGGATCGTGGGCTATGGGTTCATTCTTTAGCTTGGTTAAATTATGTAGATTCAATGAAGCTAAGAAAGGCGAATGAGAGTTTGACGCCATTGTAATGTGTGAAGACACAAATTTCTCATTAGAACGAGGGTTAATCTACGATGTAACTTGCTGTGTATTGAGATGGCTTCCCGAATGGGACGCACTCCTCTATCCCCTAGGGGTTTTGGGAGGAGTGGTATGTAACCAATGACTACCCCAATAAAGGACGAACTAATGACGGTGGTTGTGTTTAGTCTTTGACGCCTGAATGGCGAAAGACTTGGAACCCCTCCTGGTAATGGGGGGAGGTCCAAAAGACACCTGGATTGACGAGATTTCGTTGGGACCTGTTAGGTGTCACCCAAATTTTTGGAAAACTTTGAGAGGATAGAGTCTACGATCAAAGAAAAATTCTTTTCACATACATAAAATAAAGTGAAAAACAAAATATATTTCCCTTTAAATTAATCTATGTGATCAAGAAATCAAGAAAAATGGTTTTTGCTTGTTTGCATATGATACTCAAAATCATAGAAGACCTGTGTGTCCTCAGACACTCAAAAGTAATTGGGCTTTGAGAATATTTCTTATGAGTGCTGGCTCAACGTCCTGTAAGAACTGGAAACGCTCCTAGTCAGCCAAAGAGAATCCACCAAGGTAAGGGTAGAGGGTCTGGCACTTGCCTGCACCATCACCTATAGGGTAAAGGTTGCCCTATTTTTTGGCCACTAAGAACCACCATCCCACGTGAGAATTCGAGTCTTGGGCTTCTTGGTAGTCAGCTAACAGTACCGAGTATTAGCCGGGTTAGGTAGCCCCAACTGATACCACATGCACTGCGCCTAAGCCTAACTCCCTCTGAAACGGGTCTCTGCCGCGCTCGGGTTTTCTTTGCCATGGGCTGATAGGTGGATTTGAAGCTTCATAAATACACAAATTCTATGTTTCAATATGAATTATGATTAAGGCGGCTTATTGGATGCCTACACCTTGATCCTAACTTAAGCTATAAATTCTTTTGTGGCCCCTGTGGGGAGAATTTAGTGAGTTTGGTTAAGTTAGTTTTAGGTGTATTTGCTTCACTTAGTGGGTGAGTGTGTGTGAGCATAAGGTGGAAAAGCACTGATATGAAAATGAAAGTATTTGTATTGCTGTTCAAAGTATTCATTTCCATTAAATTAAGTGTGCAAAGTGTTTGTAAGGTCTTGCAAGTAAAACAAAGTGTCCATCGTAGATGTTTATGAGTTTAAGTGTGAGGGAATGTTAATTAAATTTATTGTTTAAAAACTTGAAGCTGAAATACACAACATAATAACTTCACCATAAACACACAGAAACATGATGAGGCAGTTCACCCCTCCTGGGCTACATCTGCTGGGTCCAAGGCTCCCAATGGGCATGTCCTTGATATATTATGATGCTCAAATTGGTTTTACAGTGAGAAAGAAGCCTAAACAGGCTGAAATAGCCATGGAAATGAATTCAAAAGACAGAAATAAGCTAAGTATGGCTTTTATTTTACCTCAAATAGTGAAGTGTAGCCCAATGTAGCTCCATTTCCCTCCTGGCCCTGATGGCTCTCCAAGCTTCCCTGAAGAAATAATGGCTGAAATACACCTTTTTTGGCTTTGAAACCTATTCCAATGGCTCCATAATTCTCAGAATAGTCGAAATTGACTAAAATTTTGTCTAATTTGGTCGAATATGGTGAAAGTTATGATCCAAACTGTATTTTTCCCAGTGTCAAATAAAAATCCCATTAAAAACGGGCTAACTGGAGATATCTGGAGTTAAATTTAGTGAAAAACGCCAAATATGGGTGCGCTCTTCCAAATTCGGCGGACCCGCTGGTGGTTACAATAAATTTTAGGCGGGATGGTCACATGACTCACCCCCGCACTAACTGCCAAGTTTTATGCCACCTGTAACCATGTAATGTCAGATTAAATGTGGCATGGGAGTGGTCACATGACGTGGTTCAAACTGCCGCCATGACCGTCGAGCGGTTATCCCCTGGGCACCACGGCACAGTCATCTGGTATGGGAGCTTACCACAGGGGGCTAGCCCCTTTTAAAACTCCGCTCCACCGTTCAGCACACAATGTCGTCTACCTGACTGCTGACCCGTTTGCATGCAGGTCGGGTTGAGCTCCACCCATGAACCAAATAACATTTGTTTGCACGAGGCCACTACAACATGACCCATTGGCGTTGGAGTCAGGTCTTCCTCCACTCGATTGAACCAAACGCGTTCACCAACGTTGACCCTTCCACTGCACAAACACGTTCAGGGTGACTCGTGAACGTTTGGGTCGGGTCGTGCCCGATTGACCCGAATGCATTCAACTCAGGTCGGGCTGCTCACAAACATAATTTTTCAAGTAGTCATAAACCTTTGGCCTGGGGCCACGTGGCAGCGTCTGGGTAGTCCATGTGGCACCCTCTGATAGGCCACCAAAAAACCTTAAAAAAATGAAAATTTTCCATTTTTTTTCTTCTGAAGATGACAAATTTTTTTGAGTTCAAAGGTCCTGTTTTGAAGGTTATTGGGCTTTTTAAAACTTTAATATCTTCCTCATACGACATCAGATTTGGGTCCGATTCACGGTGCCAGAATCACAGCGACGAGGCCTATCCGATCGTTCAGTTTGCAACCAATTTTGAGAAGTTCCAATTTTGAGAATTTTTTTTCTTCTTAGACATGATCACCTAATCACACCTCCCCATTGGGAAGCTTTTGGACCCCAAAAGCCTTCAATTACCTATTAAGAAGATGAGGGTACAAATCCCTCACCTTTTCCACCTCAATCCACTTTGCCTTATTCGGTTTGCTGCCTTTAAGACCAACTCGAATATAATCAACATTTCCCCTCCTCGAAGTGCATATCCTTCTGTCAAGGATAGCATCCTCTTTCAACTCATCCAAAAATTCTAGTGAGAAATACTCTATGGATAGAAGCTGAATGTTACTTTCATAATCAGCGATTAAAGGAGGTTCATACAAACGTAAATTTTCCACATTCACAACGGAATACATTTGCATATATGAAGGAAAATCTATTTGAAAAGCATTATTTCCAACTTGTTTAAGGATATTGAATGGACCATAATGAATAGGCTTCAGATTTTTGCCTTCTCCTTGCATTATTTCCTTACTAATATGTAGCCATACCTCATCCTTTTCTTGAAATTTATGATCAAATTTGTGTTTATCATGCCTCTCCTTGTACTTGCCTTAACTTTTTTCAAGTTGTTCTTGAACTTGCTGATGTATGAGCTGAATTATTTCAATGAACATGCGAGCTTTGTCAATATCACTATGCCCATCAATGGCCACATACTTCTCAAGAATGAAATCTAAAGGTGACTTAGGTAAATACCCAAATCAAGATTCAAAAGGTGAAGTATTTGTAGAAGAGTGCTTGGCTCGGTTGTAAGCATGCTGAATATAATGAAAGTTCTCATCCCAAAGATTGGGATGCTTGCTGCAATAACCTCTCAAAATATGTACAATGGTTATGTTCACTACCTCTGTTTGGCCATCTGTTTGCGGATAGAAAGCAATACTCTTCTTCAACTTGGTGTCCATCATCTTCCATAGACTGGACCAAAAATTCCCAACAAATCTGGAATCCCTGTCACTAATAATAGAAGTAGGCAAGCCATAATTAACCCATACATGTTGAAAATATAAATTAGCAGTTTGTTCAGCAGTTATATATTTCTTACATGGCATAAGAATACACATCTTGTTGAATCGATCAACTACTACATAAAGATATTCATGCTGCTTTCTAGATAATGGTAGACCTCCACAAAATCCATAGAACCACTTTCCCATGGTCTAGAAGGTACCGGAAATGGCGTATATAAACCAAGATTCCTATTTCTAGGCTTGCTTGTAGCACATAATGAACATCCTCTAATGAAACGTGAAACACTATCTAGCATGTGAGGCCAATAATAATACCTCTGTAAATGTGCCACCATTTTTCTTACCCCGAAATGTCTAGCAATAAGAGAAGAATGAGCTTCTATCATGATGCTTAGTCTCTCCCCCTGTGGTATACATAAATTTCCCATATGAAACAACAAATTATTATGCAAATGATAATCATTCTCCTCAACATGATTCCCTTCACTCAAGTTAGCATACACATCCTTAAAATCAACATCTGATGCATACTATTCTATGTAGCTCTCATGTACAATAGAATGATTCTTAAGTAAATTAGTAGCACTAATAATATGCCTTGAAAGCATATCGGAAAATTTATTGTAAATACATTTCTTTTAGCTTATTACCAAGTGAAATTGTTGTAGGAAACCCATCCATCTGAAATGTCGTGACTGCTGCAATTTACTTTGCGACTGCAAGTACTGTAAAGGCTGATGGTCGGTATGAACAAATATTTATTTGCCCATCAAATAATGTTTCCACTTTTTGACACTTTGTACCAATGCATACAACTCCTTATCATATGTAGGATAATTCACAACAACACCATTAAATGTCTCCGAATGAAATGCGATATGCTTACCATGCTGTAAGAGAACAACACCCATGGCGTAATCACTAGCATTGGTTTGAAAATCGAATGGCTATCTCAAGTCCGGTAATGCAAGGGTTGGAGCTAAACTTATCTTCTCTTTCAAAGACTCAAAAGATTTCTGTTTCTTGCCTCCCCATTGGAAAGCACGCTTCACACTCGTCACTGCATGCATAGGAGCTGCTATGGCAGAGAAGTTAGAAATAAACTTCCTCCAATACTGAGCTGCACCCAAAAAACTTCTTACCTCTGTAATGGATTTGGCTGTAGGCCAATTCACAATGGCTTCTACCTTAGAAGGATAAATTCTCAAAGCACCTCCTCCTACTATGTGTCCCAAATAAACCAAAGAAGTCTTTCCAAATTCACACTTTGACATTTTAAGAAACAATTGATTTTTCTTCAAAATATCAAGTACTTTCTTAACATGCATGGCATGCTCTTCTCTAGTATTTCTGAAAATTAAGATGTCATATAATTATACAATAAAAAAATCATCAATAAAAGGTTGTAAGACATCATCCATTACCCGCATGAAATTTGCAGGTGCATTGCATAAACCAAACGGCATAACAAGCCACTCAAAGAGTCCCTGTTTGGTTTTAAATGCTGTCTTCCAAATGTCACTTTCTGCAATTATAACTTGATGATAACCACTATGTAAGTCTAACTTAGTGAAATATTTAGCATCTTTTAGCTGATCTAACAAATCATCTATCCTTGGGAGTGGGTAACGATTCTTTACCGTTATCTTGTTCAATGCCCTGAAGTCCACACACATGCGCCAAGTTCCATCTTTCTTTGGAATCAACACTATCGGTGACCCACATGGTGAAGTGCTTGGTCTTATGAATCCTTTGTCCAACAAGTCTTTAATTTTCCTCTTGATTTCAACATTCTCCATAATAGACATGCAGTACATGCCTATGTTAGGAAGAGGACAATCTTGATGTAAATGGATTTCATGTTGAATCTCCCTTTTAGGAGGTAAACCTATCGGTTCCTAAAACATCTCATGATGTGCATCAACTATATCATATAAATTTGATTTAAGCTTGGAATCACAATTTTCAAATGACTCATGATTCACATCAACCTTGGGCTTAACCATAAGAAGTACACAACTCTTACTAGAATTCACTAGCCTTTTTACCTGTCCCACATTTACCATCGCTATATTTTCCTTCTTGCGATGTGCTCTGACAATGAACTCCTTGCCATATTTAAAGATATGATACTTATTTTCATGGCGATTGAATATCACTTTCCTGTCAAATAAGTAAGGAATTCCCAAAACAATTCCTGATATATCAAGCGGTACTACATCAAGTTCAACTATGTCAATAAAGTGCGCAGTAATTGCGAATCACAATAAGCACTTTCTTGAGACTTGTAAATTTGCATCCTTGCATATTTACCCAAGTGGATAAGGCTTTGGATGTGGAATGGTCTCAAGTTTAAGCTGTTTGACCAAGTCTTCTGATATGATATTTTCTTGTGACCACTGTCAAACGGTGTGTCAATTTTTGTATGTTTTGAGACTACCATCACATGGAACAACTCAATTCTTTCTTCCTCATTTGGAGCTTGTACATGACAGTTTGAAGTACTAGTGCTTGGCTTAGTTTCAGTTTCCTTTCCCTTCATACTTTTCAACCCATGGCTACAATTTTTGTTTTGTCACCTGAATCATCACCTAAGTCTTGTGGTGTAGTTGTAGTAGCTACAGTTTTCTTCTTTCCTTTGTTTTTTTTAAACTGAGTTCTTTTTTTAGGATGTAATTTCCAACAATTTTTCTCTTCATGGCATTCTCTTGAATAGTGTTTACATATCATTTTTTCACCCTCTTGTTTGACAGATGCATTCTTTTTTCCTTTTCCCTTAAAGGTTTTATCTTTTTTCTTCCCCTTAAAAGGCTTTTTTCTACCCTCATCAAAAGTGTTTTTCGCTCTAGCCTCTAAATGCATAGCTTGTACACAAACTTCATCTAGACTAGTAGGATTGAACATAAGGATAGTATGTTTAAGGTAGCTATGAAAACCACCTATATATTTCAGCAAAGTATATTGACTTTGTAAGTCTACACCTAATAAGAGTGCTCTTCTCCTAAACTCTTGGGTGTAGTCTTGTACATTTTGTCCCTTAAGCTGTCTGAAGTTTTGCCAGTTCATGATAGCCTTTTGTAAATGAGCTAATGGATAAAATTTCTTTTTAATTGCAGTAATAAATTCAGCCCATGATAAAGTGATCTTACCATGTTTTTTAATTTCATCCTTGGTCTTGGCTTCCCACCATACCAATGCTGCTCCATCCATTCTCAACGAGGCTAACTGTATCTTGGTGTCGTCATCATGAAGGTTCTGTATCCTTAAGTAAACTTCCAACTATCTGATTCAATTGTCAAGTTTCTCTGCATTGACTTCACCATTAAACTTAGGCAACTCAAATTTTACATCAAGCTTTAAAAATGGACATTTACCAGTGGTTTTAGACTTGTGAGATTGATTCACCGAAGTTGAGGATGACGATGTAGAGGAAGAGGATGAAGATGGGGATGGTGTATCACCATTTCCTCTGTGTCCTTTCTTTGACTTGTCATCACTTTTCTTTCCTCCTAAAGAACCCTCTCCTTCTTTCTAGTTTTTAGGCCCTTCTCCAACAAGATTATCATTCCTTTCCTGGTAGAGTATCCTCACCATCTCAGTCATATCCAAGAAAGCTTTCTGAAATACCCATTCTTCTTCCTTGGGATCCATATCTTCAGGAGTTTCTCCCTCTCTTGAAGACATGATTGAAGCTGCTTCTATGGCTCTTGGAGGTGGCTCTCTGACCCTTCTTGGTTGTGGATTACTTTGTTCACTAACCAAGTGTCCTTCACCTCTCTTGAGTTTAGGCCTAGTAAGCATAAAAAATTGCAAACAGTCAACTATATCTTTGCACAAAACAAATGCTGAGTAAAAATCTAGCTACTAAGGCTCAAATCCTTAGCTTTGATACCATCTGATCTGAAAATGAAAGTATTTGTACTACTGTTCAAAGTATTCATTTCCGTTAAATTAAGTGTGCAAAGTGTTTGTAAGGTCTTGCAAGTAAAACAAAGTGTTCATGGTATATTTTTATGAGTTTAAGCGTGAGGGAATGTTAATTAAATTTACTATTTAACAACTTGAATCTAAAATACACAACAAAATAACTTCACCATAAGACACAAAAACATGATGAGGCAGTTCACCCCTCTTGGGCTGCATCTGCCGGGTCCAAGGCTCCCAAGGGGCATGTCCTTGATATATTATGATGCTCAAATTGGTTTTACATTGAGAAAGAAGGCTAAACAGGCTGAAATAGCTGTGGAAATGAATTCAGAAGATAGAAATAAGCTAAGTATGGCTTTTATTTCACCTCAAACAGTGAAGTGTAGCCCAATGCAACTCCATTTCCCTCATGGCGCTGATGGCTCTCCAAGCTTCCCTGAAGAAAAATTGGTTGAAAGACACCTCTTTTGGCTCTACAACCTATTCCAATAGCTCCAGAATGCTTAGAATAGTCGAAATTGACTAAAATTTTGTCTAATTTGGTCGAATATGGTGAAAGTTATGATCCAAACTATATTTTTCCCAGTGTCAAATAAAAATCCCACTAAAAATAGGCTAACTGGAGATATCTGGAGTTAAATTTAGTGAACAATGCCAAATCTGGGCGCACTCCTCCAAATTCAGTGGACCGCTGGTGGTTACAATAAATGTCAGGCGGGGTGGTCACATGACTCACCCCCACACTAACCACTGAGTTTTATGCCACCTGCAACCGTGTAATGTCAGATTAAATGTGGCATGGAAGTGGTCACATGACGTAGCTCAAACCGCCGCCATGACCGTCGGGTGGTTAGCCCCTGGGCATCGCGGCACGGTCATCTGGTATGGGAGCTTACCACATGGGGCTAGCCCCTTTTAAAACTCTGCTCCACCATTCAGCACACAACGTCGTCGACACGACTGCTGACCCTTTGCGTGCAGGTCAGGTCGACCTCCGCCCATGAACCAAATAACATTCGTTTGCATGGGGCCACTACAACATGACCCACTGGCGTTCGGGTTGGGTCGTCCTCCGCCCGACTAACCCAAATGCGTTCACCAATGCTGACCCTTCCACTACACGAACACGTTTAGGGTGACCCGTGAATTTTCGGGTCGGGTCGTGCCCGACTGACCCGAATGCATTCAGCTTGGGTCGGGCTGCCCACAAACATATTTTTCAAATAGCCATAAACCTTTGGCCTGGTGCCACATGGCAGCCTCCGAGTAGGCCACGTGGCACCCTCTGATAGGCCACCAAAAAACCTTAAAAAATGAAAATTTTCCATAATTAATATATATATATATATATATATATATATATATATATATACATATATATATATATTATTATTATTATTATTATTATTATTATACACATATATATATATATATATATATTTCTGAGTTCAAAGGACCTGTTTTGAAGGTTATTGGGCGTTTTAAAACTTCAATATCTTCCTCATACGACATCAGATTTGGGTCCCGTTCATGGTGCCATAATTTTAGCCATGAGACCTATCCGGTCGTTCAGTTTGCAACCAATTCTGAGAAGTTCCAATTTTGAGCATTTTTTTTACTCTTGGACATGATCACCTGATCACACCTCCCCATTGGGAAGCTTTTGGACCCCAAAAGATTTAAATTACCTATTAAGAAGATGAGGGTACATATCCCTCACCTTTTCCACCTCAATCCACTTTTCCTTACTCAGTTTGCTGCCTTTAATACCAACCCGAACATAATCAACATTTCCCCTCCTCGAAGTGCGTGTCCTTCTGTCAAGGATAGCATCCTCTTTCAACTCATCCAAAAATTCTGGCGAGAAATCCTCTATGGATGGCAGCTGAATTTCAGTTTCATAATCAACAATTAAAGGAGGTTCATACAAACGTAAATTTTCCACATTCACAACGGAATACATTTGCATATATGAAGGCAAATCTATTTGAAAAGCATTATTTCCAACTTGTTTAAGGATCTTGAATGGACCATAACGAATAGGCTTTAGCTTTTTACCTTCTCCTTGCATTCTTTCCTTACTAATATGCAGCCATACCTCATCCCCTTCTTGAAATTTATGATCAACTCTGTGTTTATCATGCCTCTCCTTCTACCTGCCTTGAATTTTTTCAAGTTGTTCTTAAACCTGCTGATGTATGAGTTGAATTATTTCAATGAACATGCAAGCTTTGTCAATGTCACTATGCCCATCAATGGCCACATCCTTCTCAAGAATGAAATCTAAAGGTGACTTAGGTAAATACCCAAAGCAAGCTTCAAAAGGTGAAGTATTTGTAGAAGAGTGCTTGGCCTGGTTGTAAGCACGCTGAATGTAATGCAAGTGCTCATCCCAAAGCTTGGGATGCTTGCTGCAATAACCTCTCAAAAGATGTACAATGGTTCTATTCACTACCTCTGTTTGGCCATCTGTTTGCGGATGGAAAGCAGTACTCTTCTTCAACTTGGTGTCCATCAAATTCCATAGATTGGACCAAAAATTCCCAACAAATCTGGAATCCCTGTCACTAACAATAGAAGTAGGCAAGCCATAATGAACCCATACATGTTGAAAATATAAATTAGGAGTTTGTTCAGTAGTTATATATTTCTTACATGGCATAAGAATACACATCTTGCTGAATCGATCAACTACTACATAAAGATAATCATGCTGCTTTCTAGATAATGGTAGACCTCCAACAAAATCCATAGAAACAATTTCCCATGGTCTAGAAGGTACCGACAATGGCGTATATAAACCAAGCTTCTTATTTCTAGGCTTGCTTGTAGCACATAATGAACATCCTCTAATGAAACGTGAAACACTATCTACCATGCGAGGCTAATAACAATACCTCTGTAAATGTGCCACCTTTTTACTTACCTGGAAATGTTCAACAATAATAGAAGAATGAGCTTCTCTCATGATGCTTAGTCTCTCCCCCTGTGGTATACATAACTTGCCCATATGAAACAGCAAATTATTATGCAAATGATAATCATTCTCCTCAACATGATTCCCTTCACTCAAGTTAGCATACACATCCTTAAAATCAACATCTGATGCATACTATTCTATGTAGCTCTCATGTACAATATAATCATTATTAATTAAAGTAGTAGCACTAATAATAGGCCTTGAAAGCATATCAGAAACTTTATTGTAAATACCTTTATTTTAACTTATTACCAAGTGAAATTGTTGTAGGAAACCCATCCATCCAAAATGTCGTGACTGCTACAATTTACTTTGTGACTGCAAGCACTGTAAAGGCTGACGGTCGATATGAACAACTGTTTCTTTGCCTATCAAATAGTGTTTCCATTTTTTGACACTTTGTACCAACGCATACAAATCCTTATCTTATGTAGGATAATTCATAACAACACAATTAAATGTCTCAGAATGAAATGCGATAGGCTTACCATGCTGTAAGAGAATTGCACCCATGGCATAATCACTAGCATCGGTCTGAATCTCGAATGGCTTTCTTAAGTCCGATAATGAAAGGACTGGAGCTGAACTTATCTTCTCTTTCAAAGACTCAAAATATTTATGTTGCTTTCCTCCCCATTGGAAAGCATGCTTCACACTCGTCACTGCATGCATAGGAGTTGCTATGGCAGAGAAGTTAGAAATAAACTTCCTCCAATATTGAGCTGCACCCAAAAAACTTCTTACCTCTATAATGGATTTGGGAGTAGGCCAATTCACAATGGCTTCTACCTTAGAAGGATCAATTCTCAAAGCACCTCCTCCTACTATGTGTCCCAAATAAACCAAAGAAGTTTTCCCAAATTCACACTTTGACATTTTAAGAAACAACTGATTTTTCTTCAAAATATCAAGTACTTTCTTAACATGCATGACATGCTCTTTTCTAGTCTTGCTGAAAATCAAGATGTCATCTAGGTAACGAAATCATCAAGAAAAGGACGTAAGAAATAATCCATTACCTACATGAAAGTTTCAGGTGCATTGCATAAACCAAACGACATAACAAGCCACTCAAAGAGTCCCTGTTTGGTTTCAAATGTTGTCTTGCAAATGTCACTTTTTGCAATTCTAACTTGATGATAACCACTACGTAAGTCTAACTTAGTGAAATATTTAGCATCTTTCAGCTGATCTAAAAAATCATCTATCCTTGGGAATGGGTAACGAATCTAAAAACTAAACTGAAAATAAACATAAATATAGAGAAGCTCTAACGAGTCAAACGACACAATAATGCAAACGGTGGCTCTAGGCCCCTCTTATTGAGCGCCGGTAGAAAGGGGAAGAATACTTAACTCTCTTGCTAAAGGTCCCCTAGAAATGTTCAAGGTCCCGATGCAAGGATGTTGTTCGTTCCAAGCTCACCTCGGTGCAATCTCCCTCTCTCTCTACTGTGTGGACTGAGCTTGTTGGATGGCCAAAAAGTGATTCCCCTATGTCTGCAGCTCCGGGTCACACATTGTTGGTATTTCTTGGGAAATTCTGGCCAGCATAACAATGTGATCACCCATTCTTCATCTCATGTTGGCTTTATATAAGGGATTTCAAATCCTCCTTTCCTCCCTTGGTACATTGTGGATGGTGACCCAAGGGAGAGGTATGATTCCTTTGTGTGCTCCAAATATTCCATTGTGTGCTCACATAGTGTCTAAGGAGGCATTGGTGGCTGTCCTTAGGCAGCTTCAAGTAAGGAGTAACTTGTCCTTTGCTTTATGTGGTCCCGGATAGTGACATTTCGCCACTCTCAATAATGCACGCTTATCGGGTCAAAAGGCGCGCAGAAGGCGCTCTTCTCGAAGGATAATGCACACAATCAACATTTAAGACTAGTTCAAATTTGATTTCCTTAAACCTTTGAGATTTTTAAATACTTTCTAGATCCTGCAATGTCTTCCAGCCTTGTAAATCCTTTGGGTTGACATTAATTAATGTCATCTTCTGCTGTACGATTTTCCAGTGTTAACACACATGATTAAGCTAGTTTTAACTATTTTTAGTTTAAATTAAAATGATATATATATATATATATATATATATATATATATATATATATATATATATATATATATATATATATATATATATATGATGATGACGCCAATGACAAAGATGCAGGAGAGAATGATGATGATGATAATGACAATGACGATGACAATGATGATGGTTGACGTCCACTTAAACTAAATTTGACCTATCAAATTTTAAGACAAAACATTGATAAGGATATGAAAAACTTTGATCTTATGAAAAGACAAAAAAATTAGTTAATTTGTTGTAGAATTTTATTTAAATGAATTATTCCTAAATCACCATAACGTTGATGAATTGAAAAGTTAAAAACATCAATTTGAAATAAAATTTTAATAGAATTTTACACATAATAATTTAAAAAAAATGTTTTTTTATTTTATTTTATTTATTTATTTTAAAATCTCTTACTATCACAAAGATACAAACCATATTTAATACATACATGAAATAACAATCAAATATTATTTAAATTAAGATATCAACCTTACTAAATACAACCTATATGTAGATGTAACCCATGAAAAGGGATGCCACTTATTGATTCATAAATTCATAGAGAATAAGGGATGATTCAATAATATATGGAGAATGAGGTTGGAGGATTATTAGTTTATATATATATATATATATATATATATATATATATATATATAAAGAATTTGATTTTCAGTTTTATTTATGATGCATGAAGAATGTTAATGCAAAATAAAATATCAATCTACCCTAATTTTGTTTTAATGATAATATATTTATTATAATATATTATAAATTAAATATAATTTTTACGATAAAATTTAAAGATTATTACATATTATGATAACAATGATGATGATTAGTGGTTAGTAAAATTGATATGGTTTATTGTTTCTAGGTAAGAGTTACTTAAAAAAAAATAACATTTTATTTATATGCTCAAAAAACATTAAAAGAATCATTCCAATATCTCCATAGTTTTTGTTGACTTAAAATATCAAGAAGGTTGATATTGTGACAGATATTTTGAAAGTTAGATTGAATGTGAATATAAGATGGAAAATCTAAGAAGCCACACATTGTCCATATAGGATTCACCATTAGCCCATTTAGTAATTATTTTAGAATACTCTATCACTTGTAGCCTCCTCAAACCATGAGCATTTGTAACATAAGAAAAAATAAACAAGCTGAGAACTTGGTCTTTGAATTTGACACTACAAGGAAAAGACCCTCTAGCGGAGGTTATAAAGGAGGTTTTTAGAGTTATAAAAATGGCCAAAATTGTCAAAAAAACATTTGCTACAACATCTGTTTATGGTTACAAAGGTTTTGGCGGAGCTTTTAACGAAAATTCAACACAAATAAAAAAATGGGCGGTCGGAGGTTATTATAGATGTTTTTTTCATTGGTGCGCGACTCTGTCTTTAACGCACCGGTGTGCACATGCAGACGACGCCCCAGGCTGGTCTCAGTCCAACGCACCGGGACGTTTAGGTGTAAAACCACACTGGGCGTAGTGTTGGTCATACAGCACACAGGGCTGTTCTAATTGGTCTTGGGATTTGTGCGGTGCCCATAGGTCGTATCAACGCACCGGTGCGTATACTTATATAAACGTATCAGTGGGCTGTATCACATAAAGGCACTGAGATTTATAATTGGTATCGGTATTCGTGCGGTGCCCATAGATCGTAAAAATGCACCGGTGCTTATAGATTCGTAAACGCCCCGGTGCGCAGTATCACACAAACGCACTGATATTTATAAATGGTATTAGTATTTGTGTGGTGCCCATAGATTTTACAATGACACCAGTGCATATAGACACATAAATGCACCAGTGTAGAGTTACTGACATGCACTAGTTTTCATTTTCTATTTTTTAGAAACATCGACCTGTGACAGTCCAATTATTGTGATTGTTTTAAATTCATTATTCATCAAAAGTCGACACATATTATAATAATATTAATATTAATTACATTTTTATTAATGCATTTGAATGTGATGTTTGGATTAATTTGTTATATTATATCATAATTATTGTGGTTTTTTAAAATTCATTATTCATCAAAAGTCAACACATATATATATTATAACAATATTCATATGAATTAAATTTTTATTAGTTCATTCGAGAACGACAATGGAGAATGCAATAGAATAAATTAAAACATGTTTTATGATTATATATATATATGGATAAGACAATCTTTATCATACAAAATGGGACAGTAATTGGTGTCCCTTTGTCTTTCAATTGGGACACTATGTCCATTACATTAAACAAAATGTTTGATTTCACAGACATATATATTTCAAAAAATAAAATGGCTTGCTTTGATATCCAAACATAGTGATCATCATTCTTTGCTTGAACTACTGTCACTGCTAGAGCTACTTCCATGACTTGGGTTATTTTCAGGAATGTTTTGTTCACGATGTTGATTGTTTTCATCTTCTTCACCTTCCATCTGCAAACATAAAAATAAACTGAAATGAGTGTATATACATTGGTGAGAATAATGAAAATTGCAATATTAAATAATATACATCAATGTAAATCAAAAAGAAAAATGACGTACCATAGAAACAATTGACTCATAAACTATACACATTCTTTCAAAACCATGTACCATGCCATCTTTCAAAATTTCATCTATTGGCGCAGTTCCATACTTTGTTTCCTACAAGTTTTATACCCCATAGCATATCATATATTTAATATAAAATATTTTTTTGTTCTATTAATTGTAGACGGAGCTAAGTAAAACAAGATCGATAGATGCTTACAAATTCCACAATTAATTTCTGATATGCCAACATATACTCACAACCCATATTGAACCCAATTTCAATCAATTCGTCTGATGGTTCTTCTTTGTATGTTAGCACCTATTTGAAGACATTCAACGATGATTTTTGTAAAACAAGCTAAAAAATACAAAAATGAAATCTTGTTAAGTTGTTATAAGGAAGTAACAATTACTAAAAAACTTAGAGATCAACCCTTTTCTTCCTTCTTGTCCTGTTTTATGTGCTGAATGGGTTCCATTTTCTTTTCTTTTCTGCAAGAAAATTCTTGAAAATTAATATTTAATTCTAAATTGTTTATTTATCGTACCTAATGATCTAAAAATCCATTGATTACATATTACATTTGAAGCACGCTGTTGTTGAGATGGCTCCTCCTGCGATGCAATTTTGTCCATTTCTTTGACCATCTCCTTGTACACCTTTTTGGACATTCCTATTGGCATATTTTTGATATCGGCTGGTTCATCTTTTGAGATTTTCATAATCTTCCTGAAAATGTAACATGACAATAAAATATTTAATTTTTATATCGATATATGAAAAGTAAATATAACAAAAGTGATATTTATAAATAATTCTAGACAAACATTTAAAGGAATATTACTTTTTCATTCCTTCTTTTTTGTTGTTGTACGTTTTTTCTATTAAAACTCTGACATGTCTCATTGACCAATTCTTTGGAAACTCTTCCTGTAGTTTAGATAAAAGTTGGTTCTTGTAATCATTGGATTGATTTTTGTATTGTAAATGGAAAGAACATCTATACATTTGTTCCACTAGATCCCTCAAACTTTTGTAAAAGTTTTCCCCCCTTTCGTTAACTTCCAGCACCACTCCAGATGAGCTAAGAAGCAATTCATTTTCATTTGCATGTTCTATTTTTTTTATTTTCTTAGAAAAACATTCCTTTTCTGAGCTGTTGGTCCCTGTAGAACATTAACCAGATGTGAATTAATAGAATTTTTAACACATGTTATCTAATAATTTTAAGTATATTACTAATGATAATTAAAAAAAGAAACTCATATTGGATCGATAGTATTTTTTCATTCACCTGATTCATCCTTTTGCAATTTTTCCATTAAGTTGTTACGCTCTTCTAGTCCTAGATCAGAAATAATCATATCGAGCTTCGTCATTTCGTGGCTCTGCATGATACACAATAAACAATACATATTAGTTAAACTTACATATAGTTCAAAAATAATATTTTTATAAAGAATTTACAAAGAACTTTCCTTTTTTGCTTTTCTTGATGTGTTATCAGTATTTTTGTTACTTGATCTCTTGTCAGTCATTTCTTTATCAATCTGAAACCTGTACCTTATCATTCATTAATATATTTATAAATAAATTCTCAAGTTTTCAGGTACAAAATAAATCTCAAGACATCGGTGCGCCTTTCATGAGGTATGCACCGCGGCCAGTGCGTGGGGGTATTAAAAATGCACCATAAAACAGTATAATAGACCGTACGGTGCGTGGGTATTATAAACACACCACAAAAATAGTGTAATAGACCGTACAATGCTATCCTCATAAAATGAAGCACCAATGCCCTATTTCAGATATGGCGCATTGATTTAGAAAAATTGTTTTCAATTTTTTTATTACATAGTACTTGTGCAGTGCGCTGTATAATACAACGCACCTGTGCGCTAGGGTACGCAGGGCGCACTGATAAAGAAAAATCCATTTGTTCCAAAAATTCACGCAATGGCCGAATGGATTGGGATCCGACTATTGAAGTCATCCCGTGGGTTGGATGTCAATCTAAAATGAAAAACCCTAATTTTGAAATCACAGAAATAGGGAGAAGAAAGGGCAAAAACAAAAAAATGAAGGGTTTAGGGTAAAAATGGATAAAACTGCAGAAAAAGTAAAAAAACTGCATAAGTAAAAAAATAATCAAATTTAATCACGAGATGGTTTGAAATTTTATGATACAGGGTTTGAATCATTAAAGGTTTGGTTTCTAATTGCCTGAATACTTCTGTTCGAACATATTTCACTGCTCCACAGTGCCCTCGTGCTCTTTTGCTCCAGGTCTGTCTCTTGCAAATATCTGGCTGAAAATTTTAGCAAAAATAACGAAATAATGAAAAATGTTTAGTATTTAAAGAATTATTTTATGAAATTAGATTTTCAAAATATTTTGCGGCCCATTTTTCAAATTTCCGCTTTTCTTTTTTCACTTAAAGAAAATAGAGTTGCATTTTTTTATTTGCGTTTATTCATGACCAGTGCGGAAGAGTTGTGAAGCACCGGTGTGTCTGAGTAATACGACGCTCTGGTGCGTGTTATGATGATAAGCGCACCAGACTGTATAAAGTTCTTTTTTTTGTATGTAAGATATAATAAAATAATGATAATTCTAAAGTACATGAATTTATTTTCATTATTTTCTAAACTTTATTATGCTACAAAAATTCATATTATTCTAGATTTGTTATTTTACAATTATTTGCAAATTTACAAATTTAAATATTTTAGTAAAATCATTTCACATTAATACAATTAAATTTTTTACATTAATACAATTAAAATTTTACAAATATTTTACATACAATTACAATTACAACTAGATTTATAATTAGAATTAGAATTAGAATTTTACATTAATTTCACATATAATTACGGTTAGAATTACATAATTACAATTTTAATTTTACATACAATTACATTTACAATTTTACATCGAATTACATTTACAATTACAATTACAATTTTACAAATATTTTACATACAATTACAATTAAAACTATAATTACAAATACAATTACAATTTTAGAATTTTACATATAATTAGAATTAAATTAGAATTTTACAATTTTTCATATATACAATTACAATTAAAACTACAATTACAATCATTTCACAATAAATTAAATATTAGAATTACAATTAAAATTTTACATATAATTACAGTTAAAATTACAATTACAAATGCAAATACAATTTTACAATTTTACATACAATTAAAATTTAAATCTCAATTACAATCACGACATAATATTTAATAAATATCATGGTCATTTAATATTAAATTAATTAATAAACATCATCACGATCATGATAACCATCGTACAAGCATCATATTCGACTAAAAACACATTCAAACATCAAATTAACATTATATATTAACATCATCACAACACAAACATCAGATATACATCTCATGTCAAATAACTCATGCTATCACATATACACATCTATCTGCAAGCTTAACATTAAATGAACATATCTAACATGACCTAACAATATGCACATCATAATGATCACCAACATGTAAATTAAGTATAACTACAACATGAACATAAAATACATGGACCATATATATATATAACTGAATAATGTTAAACATATACAACTGTAATATAAATGTCATGGAGCAACTAGTGGTAGTACAACATCAATAGAAGTACAAGTGGAGGCATGCTCAGTAAATGGTGCAACCTCGATGGTCGATGGTCGAGCCTTCTCATGATCATGACTAGTACTGATGGATGCATCAGCTGGTGGTAGTACAACATCAATATAAGTAGTAGTAGTGGAGGCCTGCTCAGTCAATAGTGCAGCCTTGACGATTGATGGTCCAGCCTGCTCATGATCATGACTAGTACTGATGGATGCTGCAGGCTGTTGATTGGATGTGGCTGATGGTACAACCTCATCTCCATGATGACTGCTAAATGCTGCTAGTGGAGCCTCATGATCATTAGGCGCGACACGAGTTGAACGATCATGAGATGATGAGTTGTTTCTCGCAGACTGTCCATCACATGCTACGACTCGACTATGCCTATAACGTGCAACAATCCTCCTCAATCACGTAACAGCTGTCGTAGCTCCTATGACATGCCACATCAGGCTGTACATGTCACGCGACATGCCCCTCCACATCCGTAATAGCTTATCATTGGCCTCTATGTCTCTGTAATGAGCGGGCTTGATTCTCACCTCAACAATCAATGCACTGAGTTGGTTGCCCAACTCCATCCTATATCTAGTCTCAGGTCGATCGCGCCTAGCAAAAGGCAGTACCGGTGCATTAGCAGGAGGATGTCTCTCTTCACCGGCCTCATCTTGATCATGATCCTCGGCATTGGCCATGTCCTTATCATCATCACGATCCACACCTAGATCATGTGGTGGTTCCGGCATCTCCTTGCCATCAAAAGAGCCAATGTCTACAAAATATATACAAGTACACAACAATAATTAGACAATTTCATTACTCAATTTAATAAAAACAAGTTAAAGAACATGTTAGAATAAATATAAATAAAATAGTAATATTACCTCTATCATTTGGCAGCTCATCATCTGTGAAGAGGATGTTGGCACACCCTCGCTAATATAATCTAGCATAAGGACATTGGACCATAATGAAGGGATGCAACTCGTCAACCATGGCTAGTAAGTCCAGTGCATCATGCGATATCCTAGTTGGAAACATAGTATCTCCCCTCTTGGGCATCATCTGCCCCCACATGTGCATCTGAGCCTCCAACATCAGCCTACGAGGCTGTCGAACAAAACTAGGCCTCATATCTGGAAACCTCTCACACAATAAACAAAATAGCTTTGAAGCAAAAGAGAAGTTGACCCTCCCTTGTGCATGAGCACGACATCTATCTAAGGTCGTACAAAACTGCCGCAAAAAAATGGCAGACTACCTGACAATTCGTGGCTTTTGTACTAAAGAATCAACATAATATAAAAGCAAGCAACTAATGTGTTGCCCGTCACTGGTGTTGTGCGAAATGGTCGAAATGATAAGTGAGAGGCACTGCACATCCTATCTACCAAATGCACCTATACGTAACTGACCTCCAGGTACCTGAAACTCTGAAGGAGATATTACATGTGCTCCAATGTATCTCTGGGAGTAAACTAACTGAATCCCTGCTACACAACTAGCTGGAACCTCTGAGAATGAGGGAAAATCCACCCCTCTCCTCGGTAGTCCTGTAATAAAATAAATATCCTCCTCAGTGGGTGTGTACCACTGGTCAGGAACAACCTAGAAAGCCTGTCGGTGGGCATTCCACTTGTGGATAAGATATCTCAAAAACACACTATGGGCCTTTAGGGAAGTAGCCTCCTCATAGAACTTGAGGAGGCCTACTTTCCTTAGGATCCCCTGGGTATCTGCTGTAATAGGGTGAGGGTATGCATCTCTCTCCCTCTCTCGTGCCTCCCACTGGCGAATCATGTCATATTGTTCCGCTTGTTGTTGTTGTTGTTCCTCCTCTTCTCTCTGAATCATTGACATGTTAAATCATTTTTTTATATTAAAACAGAAATGTATTTAGGAATATACATATACATATACATATACAAAAACACACACACACACACACACACACACACACACACACACATATATATATTTTTTTGAAAAAAAAAAACAGACCAGTTGATGCGCCACAAAAATAGTCACGCACCGGTTTTGGTGCGGCTTGTATTTGTAGCGCACCGGTGGTGGTGCCCCAAATGAAATACAATGCATAGGCCTTGGTGTAGCTAAAATTTTTTCAAGCACCGTTGACTATATATAATGTTAGAATAGTGGTGCGCTGAATGAAATATACACCCTGGAGTGTATAGTCGTGCCAGCGCACCGACTTCTTGACAATTACATAGTCGACGGTGCGGTCTTTTACTTGGCCGCACCGTTGACCCTTTTGGAATGCCAAATGTGGTGCGCTGACAGACACTAGGGAAGATAATTCCGTCAACGCATTGCACTGCTATTCCCATGGTCAACTGTGTGCTTGGCTAAATGAACGCACCACATTTTATTTTATTTTTAATTTAAAATAATGCGGGGCGCCTTTCGGTGCCACCACGGAAACAATGCGGATATCGTTAGCACCGGTGGTGGTGCGCCCTGTAAATTTTACAGGCAGCACCGCTATCCAGTGCGAGCCGAATGGCTCGGGCACACCGCACGACAATTTTTTTTTCTTTTTTCTTTTTTAATGGTTATTTTTAATGTTATTTCAAATTATAATCCGCTAAAAAGCTTAATTATGGAAAAACTAGAAAAATACCTGTACATTTCGTCGTCGAGGAGGCATATTGGTTGTAGAATTTGCAAAAGAAAAATTTCCCACCATTTTTCAAAATGCAAGCTAGAGATTTGTGGCCAATGCATAGAAGCAGTGCATGCAATGGGTGCAATGGGAGCACCGATGTCAGGGCGGGTCAGAGAAGGGGAAATGGCACCGGTGCTTGAGAGCTCTGGAGTATTGAGGAAAGTGAAAAATGCGATTTTTTGGTCGTAATTTTTTTTTTATTTAACCCTGTTCCGGTGCGCAGGGTTTTATAGGAGCAACGATATGCTTACTTACAACCACACCAGGTGGTGTTAGATTTGGCGCGTTGTTTATGATGCACCAGGGCAGTTCCCTAACACTACACCGGGATGTTTCAATTTTGGCGCGATGTTTTGATGATGCACTGGGGCGGAATATTCGTAAAGCACCGGTGAGGAATAGTCGTAAAGCACTGGTTTTTTAGCCATAATTTTTTTTTTTATTTAATGCTATTCCGGTGCGTGCATTTTATAGGCGCACCGATGCTCTTGGATAAGAACGCACCGACACATATCTATTTTGGCGCGGTGTTTTATGATGCACTGACGCAGAAGAGTTGTGAAGCACCAGTGCGTTACCATAATAGGACGCCCCGGGTGGGTGTGTACATCACGCACGGTGTCCGGTGTGCCAATTTTTTGTGCGCAACAGGGCTTTCTATCGTAGAGCGCACCAGTAATTGAGAGCTCAGGAGCACTGAAAAAACGAAAAATCCAGGTTTTTTGCCGTAATTTTTTTCTTTATTTTATCCTTTTCCAGTGCATGTGGTTTATAGGTGCACCGGTTCTGTTTCTTATGAATGAACCGGTTGGTTTGTGTTTTGGCACGTTGTTTTATGATGCATCGGTGCAGTTTCTTAATACTGCACTGGGCGGTTTTGGTTTTGGCGCGGTTTTTTATAATGCACCAGCGCGGAAGAGTTGTGAAGCATCGCTTCTCTACAATAATATGACGCACCGAGCGGGTGTGTATGGAGTGCACAGTGTCCGGTGTGCCAATTTTTTGTGTGCGCCAGTGCTTTCGAGTTTCAAGAGCACCGGTGTGATGTTTAATGATAAGCGCACCGACCAAAAAACATCCGCAAAACCCTCCGCCCGCCAACCTCCTCTAGTAACCTCCACTAGAAACGAATGTATGGGGTATTTTTATGTGGGGTTCATCAAAAACATCTGCTAGAGGGTCTTTTCCTTGTAGTGTGAACTAAAACAAGAGCATATATGATATGAAAGAGATAAAGTGCATTTACACAAAAACACAACACCAACCCCATATGTTGGATGATGCTTTTGGTTGGCCCCGTCAAATAAACTCCATGGGGTATCAAAGTTTAGAGCAAGAAAATCAACACATTATCTTTCTTTGGTTTAGGAGCACACTTGAATTTTCTGTAGAAATTTAATTCAAAATATGTATTTCTTGGATTCACGCGATCTAACAATTATATGCCACTGTTAAATAAATAATCGCTTCTACAAAAATCTTGCAGAATTTAGAAAACAACACAATTGCCAATCACATGAAGCAAATAATAATAGATCAAAACAACAACACTAGATATTCCAAGGGAAAACTTACTGCTCAAAACCCCTCTATCATATATTGTATATTCCACAAGGAATCATGAAACAATTACATACAAAAATATTCTCACAAGAGCTCTCAGTACATCAGCTAATTGTCTCACACTGTCATACAAAAATTAGCAAGTTCCTTAGCCAATTTACTGTCTCCAAACAACCTGCCTTGCTCATGCAGTTCCTGATGGATTCACTCCTTAATCACAAAGAATTTCAGCCTTCCTCATCTGCGCTGAGTATCATGGGCATCTTTTGGTGTTATAACTACACCTGGGTAGCCTTCTAATATCACAACTGATAGCTACACTTCCCTTTCACCTAGATCTCAACTAGGTCTCCACTAGAACTGACATGCTTGTAGTTAACAGTAGTAAATCTTCAGTTGCATGTGAAATCACTCCATGTGAATTAATTTAATATTTAATTCACTGATCTCTCACTAGTGTATCTTTATTTACAACTATCACAACTGAGTTTAAATCACTTAACTGAGTTAAACTACTTTAAAACTCACATAACTACACATCCAACTATGTTACAACTTCGAATCACTCAGTTACAACTAAGTCCGCTTGCATGTCCCACCAACCAACCTTTGAACTCGAAATTCCTTCAGCCAACTGGTTTGCCACTTTAGTTAACTGATTTCAAGTGCTCCATGAGAATAGATTAATATTTATTGTCCAATTATTATTAAGAGATAATAATAACCGACATACATTCTATTTTTAGACATGCGATCTATAAATAGACTTCACACATGCATCTAAAAATAGAACCTCATCTATAAATATAATTTTCTCACCATTCTACAAATAGACTCCCGCTATAAACAGAATTTGCTCAACATTCTAAAAATAGACATACACCTAAAAATAGCCTGTGTGGGTCCCACCTAGTGTAGGTGCTTAATTTTCACTAGGATCAAGGATGTTGTTTCTAGATGCCAATTTCACTGTTTCTTGTTGCAACCTTCAACATTTCCTCACGAGCTTAATTATCAGACTGGTCACCACTTATGCTGGAACCTGCTTATCCTAAAGCCGATTAATATTGCAAGCCCACCACACAATATGAACACAATGATAAGGCATCAAATCATAGTTAGAGTGACTACATCCATAGACCAACCTTGGACACAAAGCTATAAGATCTCCTTATTCTAGGATAACTTTTGATGATTTTTTTCCACATACTCTAGATTTGGTTTAAAAGAGGCATTTTACACAGAGGTGGTAGAGTAATTATCCCTCTTAGAAATAGAGTACACCAGATATGACCAATCCACCCACATTAGAGTCTAATGTCCCATGAAAGTAACTTGTTGCTAATTTTGAATTGATCCTATAGAAAAGGTTTATTTATTGTCCTACTTAACCCATAGTCTTTGTACAAGATCTGTTATGCGGAATTATGAATTACGGATAAAACACATTCCCTAAATGTGGTGCTATGCATTTATAACAACAGATCAAATACTTTGCAGACACTTTTAGAGTAAATAGACATGCAGAAAGATGGAGAAAATTACTTGTGATCCAAGTGCTTCCTATTAGTATCCTTCTGTCGCTCTTGCTGTAGCTTCCAATCCAACTTTGATCACCAGAATAGTTCCTGCAAGTATGAAAACTAAACAACAAAGAGATTTCAATGTACATATGGCTATTTATCTTAATCAGTTAAATCAATGAAACATGAAACATATACATCAGCTAAGAATCCATAATATGAAAGAGATAAGCTTATACAGATACATATGTGGGAAAATGAGCAACAATCTTTATTAATGGATAGAAGGGGGAGGTTACAACCAACAATTGATTTGATGTCACCAACTCTAGCATCATCCCAGCCTCATCACAATGAACATCTCCCCAACAACATATCACTCAAATGAAACACTCAATTGAGAAACCAACAACATTTCTTTACCCAATTTCTTCCCTTTTCAAGCACTAGGATCTGTGCTCAATTTATAGATCAACTGAAGGTAGTTTCACAATTAATGAATTTATAATAATAGGAAAGACATGTTCCCAAGCTCAGAGGTGTTCAATGGACACATGGATCCAGAGTTTGATACATATGGACTCTTCTAGAAGGCACTGGCCATGTGGAGATTGCAGAACAATGAGAATTTCGCTCCCAATTGACCAACGCACTCTTGAATGTCGGGAAGTGCTTTGCAGAGAACCCTTGAATGAAGGTAACTGCATATGCAAAGCAGTTAATCCCTTGAGAGGCTGCATTGGTGAGCTCATAGGTGATATAACATGTACTTCAAATCTTGGAAACCTTGCAATGGAAGTCATGGATGATTTTTTCTTGTTCTTTATCTTAGGGCATTTAGCAACTGAAATGATAGGGGATGATAGACCCTATTTCATTGGTTCTAGGGATGATGTCCATTTTAACTAGGTCATTGGGAATAGTGCGCAAATTGACCTATAACAAGATCAATTCAAAATTTGAGTAAATATTTTCTCTAATATCTACATCCAAAATTATTTTCATAGATTTAGTTATAGCATGAATCAAACCCCTTTTGATAGGTGACCTTATACTTATTAAGCAATTGCATTCATTCATTTTTCATACATAGAAACATATAAATTCTTGAAAATCAATTCTCAACAGATCATAAACAAACACCTAGTTACTCATCTGTATTTATGAAAATATAATAGGAGCAACCACGCTCCTCCAAACCAATGAAATATTGTCTCAGTAGTTCACCCCGAGCTTTAGGCACCTTTTCTATTAGGAAACAAATCAGTTGCTTTCATTATTTTTTCCTCTTGAAGCCCTAGCAACGTCCTACTAAATATGGGTTGAGAAACCCTTTATTATTTGTAGGTGCAGTCATTCTCTCCTATTGAAACCTCACTATTCAGATTTCCTTGATCTCCAACACTATTTTCTTTCTTTTTTATCTCATCTTCATCCACTCATGACCTTTATCTCCTGTCATGATAATTTTGGTGGTAGGGTCTCTCCCTCGAAAGATGGAGGCTTTTTCTTTTTCTGTGTCAATTGTCCTTTCTTGGACAACACCTAATTTTTAACTGTTTCCTAGAGAGTTGGGAGGCTAAATACTCACGTGGGGGATCCTCTTATATTTTCAAAATAAAAATAAGTAAAAATAACAATATTTCATTAATAGCAATAAATATTTACATATCTCATTAAAATGTTCAACTTTACCTTTTAGCCTCATGGTCAATATCCATACTCATGAAAGTAAACTCATAAAAGTATGATAGTAATTAACTGCACTAGGGGAATTACAAACATGGAAGACACAAATTCCTAAGATTGCTTCAAACTCTAGTTGAAACCACATGCAATTCAAGCAAAGGTTGAACATCGATGTCAAGTTTCTAAATCATTGGGAATTAAATAAAAAAATACTATGTAGAATAACAATAATATTACAATTTTTTTACATCTAAATTTAAGGAGAAATTACAATGCAATAAAGAATTAGAAAATAAAAGAAAACTAAGAAACTAGTCAACCCTAATCTAGAAAATCCAAATTATCTCTTTATTTTGATTAGTATGAAGAAGAAAATCAACATCGATGAAATAAGAAAAAATTCTCACTAACTCTATAGTGAAACATTGAATTAGACAATTCCAAAAATGGCATGGGTCATAAGAGTTGATCAATTTTGTGGCACTAAGAGGATGGAAGATGAAAAACACTTTCACTTAGAATGTCTTTCATAAGCCCGCATTAAATCACAATTTCAAAATGTCACAATAAAAAAGTTCCTTACCTTTTAATTCGTCAAATTGATGGTAACTTAATTATTGTTTTCATAAATTTGTAATTAATATTTTTTGAAAAGTGATGTTGATGATGACAATGCCGAAGATGAGGGGTGATAATTATGATGATGAAAAATCCCCAAGGGATAGCTTAGTTGGTAAAATTCTTGTTGCTAAGTACCTTGCCTATAGAGAGTTCACGAGGTCAAATTTCCTCAACGCCCTTGGGGTTAGGCCTTGATAGTTTGGCCAGTGGGTAGATCCCTTTTGGATTGATCTACCTAGATTTTCCTGTGGATGTAGCAGCCACTCTGTGTCTGTGAACCACATTAAAGAAAATGATGATGATGACGATAATGAAAATGATGATTGTTAACATTGGAAAATTGTACAACAGAGGATGACATTAATTAATGTCAAGCCAAATGATTTACAGGGCTAGAAGACATTACAGGATCCAAAAAGTATTTAAAAACCTCAAATGTTTAAGGAAATCAAATTTGAACTAGTCTTAAATGTTTATTGCGCGCATTATCCTTCAAGAAGAGTTCCTTCTGCATGCCTTTTGGCCCGATAAGCGCACATTCTTGAGAGTGGCGAAATGTCACTATCCAGGACCACATAAATCAAAGTACAAGTTGCTCCTTACTTGATGCTGCCTAAGGACAACCACCAACGCCTCCTTAGACACTATGTGAGAAAACAATGGAATATTTGGAGCACACAAATGAATCATACCTCTCTCTCGGGTCACCATACACAATGTACTAAGGGAGGGAAGGAGGATTTGAAATCCCCTATATAAAGCCACCATGAGATGAAGAACTGGTGATCACATTGTTATGCTGGCCAGAATTGCCCAAGTAATACCAGCAGTGTGTGACCCGGAGCTGCAGACAGAGGCGACTCACTTGTTGGCCATCCAACAAGGTCAGTCCACACAGTAGAGAGAGAGGGAGACTACATTGAGGCGAGCTTGGAATGAACAACATCCTTGCATAGGGACCTAGAACCATTGTCTAAGGGCCCTTTGGCAAGAGGGTTAAGTATTATTCCCCTTTCTACCAGCACTCAATAAGAGGGGCCTCGTGTCACCATTTGCATTATTGTGTCGTTTGACTTGTTAGAGATTCTGTTTATTTATGTTTAGTTTTAGTTTAGTTTTTAGATTACATTTGCATGCTTATTTTTTTATGTAGTATGATCATTTACTCCACTTATTTCTGCCTATTACCAATAGTTTAAAAGGGTAAACCACACCCCTTAAACTGGTGTGATTTCGTACATACGTGCAACAAATCCACCACAACAGGATTGGCGACTCCACTAATGTTTTATTACGAAGTTTATGTGATTGTGCCTTATTTTGCAGGATACCTCTGTCTACGCTGTGGAGTGGAGCTGATAGTCCTCTGATCTCTCTTACAGTCCCTAGATTCACCCTGAGTGACAGACTAAAGAAGAGAAGCTCCTAAAATTTTTACTTGTAGGAATTTGCACGCATTTCTTCCTCATAGATGCATAGGGCGTGTGTTTAGTGCTGACTCGCGCGCAAGAAGCACACCTATCTCAGCCTTTTGCGCGCAATTTACAGAATGAAAAATTTCTCCCTAAATTCTGTCTTTTTCTGCTAGTAAGGTGCTTGGCAGCCCCTAATGCATCTGCCAACACTGGTTGTGGTACCCCGCAGCTTGTTAAAACTCACTTTTAGCTGCTTTTTGTAGGCTTACTGTCAGTTTTACTTCAAGTTGATTTTTGAAAAATCTTCACATAGTTTAAGTAGGGGGCAAAGTAACTTGCATTCCGAAAAATTTATGTTTTGCAAATTTTGGTACTCACACCTAGATAAGTAGTCCAAATAAGTGGCCCAAGGCCACACATGCATATCTAGTTTTCTTTGTTCTAGTGTAATTTTTTTTAGCTTAGTTCAATTTTTGCACTAGGAAGTGCGGGACTAGGATTGAATTGTTTATAGAAAAGAAATTAATCTCTACTGCCTTTGCACCCTCCAGTGATCCTAGGTAAGCATATTAACACTCCATATTCACAATTCGCCATCTCCCTATAGTTAGTCACATAGATTAACTAGGAAAATTTGAAAGAAACCCATTATCCGCACATGTTTTCCATTTGAGCCAGGAACAATACAACATAGTTTAAATAGGGGATTTTGTGAAGGATCAACGATATCCACACATTCAAACTATGTGCTTTTCCACCTTATAACCACAAACACTCACCCACTAAGTGAAGCAAAGACACCTAAAACTAACTTAACCAAACTCACTAAATTCTCCCCACAGGGGCCACAAAAGAATCTATAGCTTAAGTTAGAATCAAGGGGGTAGGCATCCAACAAGCCACCTTGATCATACTTCATATTAAAACATAGAAATTGTGTATTTAGGGAGCTTCAAATCCACCTATCAGCCCGTGGAAAAGAAAACCTGAGTGCGACAGAGACCCGTTTCAGAGGGGGTTTGGCTTAGGCGCAGTGCGTGCGGTATCAGTTGGGGTTACCTGACCCGGCTGATACTGGGTACTGTTAGTTGACTACCAAGAAGCCCAAGACTCAAATGCTCACGTGGGATGGTGGTTCTTAGTGGCCAAAAACTAGGACAACCTTTACCCTATAGGTGATGATGCAGGCAAGCGCCAGACCCTCTACCCTCACCTTGGTGGATTATCTTTGGTTGACTGGGGGCATCACTAGCTCTTACAAGACATTGTGCCATCACTCACAAGAAATATTCTTAAGGCCCAGTTACTTTTGAGTGTGTGAGGATTCATAGGTCTTCTAGGATTTTGAGTATCACACACAAATGAATAACAACCACTTTTTTGATTGCTTGATCACATAGATTAATTTAAAGGGAAATCTATTTTGTTTTTCGCTTTATTTTATGTATGTGACAAGAATTTTCTTTGATCATAGACTCTATCCTCTCAATTTTTTCCAAAAATCTGGGCGACACCCGACAGGTCCCAACGGAACCTTGTCGATCCAGACGTCTTTTGGACCTCCCCCCATTACCAGGAGGGGTTCCAAGTCTTTCGCCATTTAGGTGTCAAAGATGGAACACTGCCACCGTAATTGGTTCATCCTTTATTGGGGCAGCCGTAGTTGGGAACCCTAGTCAGTTTCCAAACACCACACCACATACCACTCCTCCCACAACCCCTAAGGGGTAGAGGAGTGCATCCCATTCAGGAAGCAAACTGAATACACAGGAGGGCACGTTGCAGTATAAACCTCATTCCAACAAGAACTTTGTGTCTTCACACATTGTAATGGCGTCAACCTCTCAGTCAACTTTATTAGCTTCATTAAATCTACCTGATTTAACCAAGCTAATGAATGACCCCATCACACACGATCCTACATGGCCTCTCATGCCCACGAAACTCCCTTCAGATATACCAAATCGAAGGCAAGAAAGTGGAAGACCTAGGTAATCATGTCACGAACTTTCACCTGTGGTGCTCATCGAATAGTATCATTGACGAAACTATTCGGTTGAGATTATTTCAATGCACTCTCACTAGAGAGGCTGTGAAATGGTACGTGGAGAAACCCTCAGCTTCACATGGAACCTTTAGCGCCCTCGCTAATGCATTCCTAACATATTTTCAGATACTCATTCACCATGGTTCTGGAATGGAATTATTGACTAATTTTAGACAAACCACCATTGTCCACATCTCGGACCATCTCCATGAATGGAGGCGGCGTCGCAGTTTATGTAAAGCCAAATTCGATGACCGGGTTCTCTTAGATCTGTTCTTGAAAACTCTTATGGTAGAGATTTCAAAGGATGTGGCGTAGCAGAATCCCACATCCGAAAAGGACACAATCAACAAAGCCCAGAAGCTTGAGCTGATTTATACGCAGTCAGGATACATTTATAACATCCCGCCTAACGTCCCATGCCTGCAAACTTATCAAGAAGTTCCAGGTGCATCGAAATATGCAGACGAGCTAATTGGGTCAATGACCCAGGGTTACCTAGGCAGCAATAGTCGAAACCCTGGTTACACATATAGTTCTTCCCAGAACATGCCTCAACCCGGTTTTCAAAGTCATCATATGCCTCAGCAAAATTTGACTAATAGGGTGCAAGCGTATCACTAGGGAGGACCTTATCCTCCGGCTTAGGGAATCAATACGCAGAAAGAAAAAATGACAGAAGAAATCCTCTCCAACAATCAGGTGCAAACCAAGGACCACATTATGCATAGTTTCCGGCACATGACCTACCTCTGCAAAACAATGCACAGGTAAAATTTGTGCAGCCATCCCAAAACCAACCAAACAAATATAACAAGGAGAACTACTCTCCTAACATGGTAAAGAAATAATCCAAAAACAAGCCAAAAGGGAACCCTGGATAGGGGGGTAGCAACCAACAGTGCCCACCGCGGTCCCAAGCTGGAGATAACTCCAACCAGAATCGGAACCAGGAGCCAAGCAGTTCCGAATGGCAGAGCAAAAGGCCACCTCTTCGAACAAACCATTCCTGTTTGATATGTGGTGAGTATGGGCACTATACTCACCACTGTCCCGATCTCCCTGAGCTAAAGATGCTACAGTGTAACCAAGTACAAGGAGGATCTTCCCAGCAACCAGCCGTGATGCAAGAACCTTTCCTTAACCAAGGGATGGTAAGCACTCACCAGCAAAATACAAACGATTCTAGGAAAAGCAACCATGAAATCTACATGACTGGAGAAGAGATGTTTTTCCAAACATGGAATTGCAACTATGACACCCCACTAGACACCAACACGTTAGGGGAAAGTACCAGCATGCCAAATGTACCTTTAACCATTTCAAAGACGCCTATAGAAACATTGCCAAAAATGGCAAAGGGGCCCAATAGGCGAATATGAAACTACTCCAAAGCAACCCATAATTATAGCATCATGGACAATTTAGCACAATCCCCCACTGACATGTCAGCTTTGGAAGTTTTGCAATCATTCCCAAAACAACAGAAAGCTCTACTTTCCGCATGAGGCGCTATCAACACTTACGACACGCGCTTGATGGTGTTTGAATTAGACAAAGCCACCCCCCAACTTCCTTCCATGGTCGCCTTCTAGATACCAGTGTCGGTGCAGAATATCACTATCCACCGATGTGTCATAGACGAGGGTGCATCTACGTGCATCAAGTCCAAAAATGTTTGGCAGAAGTTAGGTTCTCCCGAACTAAAACCCTCAGTCATCACGCTTCGAGCATACGACGGTCGTCCATCGACTTCCGTCGGTCTCTACTAAAATTTCCCGGTTTGTTTAGTCGGAAAGACAATCCACATGGACATTGAAATCTTGGATGTTGACCTAGATTACAATATACTCCTCGGACGAAGTTATATGTACGCCATGTATTCCATAGCCTCTTCCGTCTTCCGCATTATGATGTTCCCCCACGAGGACCGCATCATTACTGTATACCAGCTGACACACAACGAGAAGCATCCCCTAACCAACATGGATGTAATTATACCCTATGTAGATACAACTTTAGATGGTCTTTCCTCGGTACCAAGAATATGGCCTTGGCCAATTCAAACGGTCATTCATTCCAGGGTCATTCCTAAGAGATCCTCCTATTATCCTTGAGGCATCATCCGATGTCATAGGAGCTCCAGTATGCATGATTTCCACGTCAAGCACTGAGGCTAGTTAGGACACAGACTCAAGCAGTAACGACACCGAGGCGTCGGCCATGACAACCTCTCTAGCCTATGCTGCCTCCCAAACCTCTTTCCTCTACCCCCAGCTGGCTTCGTCTCTCAGCAGGTTTTGGCAACACTGGTATTACCCAACATATCATTAGCATTCCCAGTTTGGTATCTCATTCCTGCCACAGGGTTGAAGCCCCTTAGTCCCGAGTAGCCATCACCCATCCACGAAATAGTGTAGACCACCCCTGTAAAGGAAATTCCCATTGCAAAATCGGTGATCACAACTAGGAAAATCGAGAAGAGAGTAAAGAAGATGGTGACCCCCGCCATTCAACGGGAATCACCAGTCTACACCATATGTGATGTAATAGGTCATCCTACCCATATATGTCCTAATCTGGATGAATTAAAACCACTCCTTGGCTCTGAAACAAACATCTCGACTCTGCGTTACTGTAAAAAGGAACCTAGCACCAAAGGTAAAGGCAAAGTGCTGCGTACCATTCAAGCATGCACTCTCTGTAGCAACTATGGGCACTATACCCACCATTGTCCAGAGATACCACGGTATAGGGATGCCTTACATGTGATTGAGCGATCCTATCAAGAGGATCCCCCCATCCAGTCTATCGGCAATGAACCTCGTACCATCCTATACTTACAGGAGGAATGAAGGATTGTAGAAAGATCCCCAGTTATGCCCATTATACGTTGTACGCTATTTGATGAACATGGTCACTTCCTCGAAGAGTGCGTAGCCCTAGAGCTCATCCACAAATGGTATCCAATCGAAAGGGTTTACTACGTTGGACTGTGGGCAACACAATTCACATGTCCATTATGTCCCGACAATCACCTTTTGGAGAATTGTCACTACATACCTCGATTCTGGCTAGCCCTCGCTAGCCTTCGCTCAGCCATAGTCCACCTTTCCCAAGAAGATGACATGGCTGTCAAGTCCATGGGCAGCTCCATGACCCAAGCAGATGAGTTGAGCGCATCCATCATGTTCTTAACGATTGAAGAACGACTCACCAAGGAACCCCTAGTTACCCCCAACTGCTCTTCACAGTGACAACCAACATGTACTTTAAGAAAAACAACAGACCATGCCGTCATCCATTGCCCTGATTTAGTAGCCTTTCGGCGCTGGTTCCCCATCATACCTCAAACTAAACGCGACAAAACCTTCACATCAAGGATATTTTTCCTTATATGCTAGGGCAATCATTATGAGAGACACTATACTTATGCCTCGTAAATTCGTCCCACCATCGACATGATTCATGCATAGAGAAGAGACAGGACGAACTCCGGGAATGGCATAAAAAGTACATCGCTGGGTCAATGTCCCCACCCCCACAATGGTGTATCAAGCAAGATAAGACAACGCACCAACAAAGTGTAACCTCGGCCAAGCCTAGGATAACATGTGGCCTATGTGATCTGAACGATCATCGCGTCAACCAATGCAGAGAACTGAAGCCTCTTGCAAACAGTTTCTGCATAGTCTCTTCTCTCCCTCAGAAACTTCTCTCAAACCAAGAGAATATCACGCGTACTTATTGCCGATTTTTTTCACACTTTCACCATACGTTCAAGTGTGTACATCTCCCAAAGCTGAGAGCGCCACGAGCTGCATTGAGTCTACACCCCACCAAAGAAATAGACACACCTAAGCCAACAATATGGAAATGGAAGCAAAAGACAACCTCTTCTACGCCGAACCCTTTCCAAGAATCCACATCAGGAAGAACGAGTAGCATAGAATCTCACACTATCTACTCCATTGGCTCAGTGATACCGTGCACCATCTGCACTGGCCAAAATCACACACCAGAGTTGTGCCCGCTAATGGAAACATTCATGCACCTCTATGGAAGGCACAGTTTCCACCTACCATAAATCAACCACCCTAGCATGGAACCCAACCTTGTGCTCAGATAGAATCCCGTTACAGATATTCTTCCCCGTCCAAACGCCGATGACATAATCCACCATATACGATTTGTATCAGTACACATTGGCAATAGGATTACTACCGTCTCCTTGTCCCAGAATTCCATCTAATTCCTGTCGCAAAAGATCAAGGTACCTTGCACTTTTGCATAAATTTCCGCAAGATCCTGAATTTGCATGCCGCAATTGAACTCCTTAATGACACCCAGCCCCTAGAGCAGTGCTTAGTACAACTAGAGCTTGTCAACGAAAATCGACGTCAGTCACTGCAACACAATGAGGCTCACAGGAAAAGGGTAAAAGCATCATTCGACCGCCACAACACCCCTCGCTCATTCATCAAGGGAGAATTATTCCTCCGCTATGATGTCGCAAAAGAGGCCTTTGGGCCAGGAAAGTCCGAAACCTTGAAAAAAAGACCTTACATAATTAAACATTGCCTCCAATAGGGGGCATACACCTTGACAGAATCGGATGGGACTTGCCTCAATAACCCCGTCAACGACCTTTACCTCAAGAAATTCTACCCATAAGGGCCCAGACGGCCCTTCCCCTAGAGTAAAAGTACACAAAAACCCAACCACTCAAAATTTTTGATCCAAAGACTTATTTTAAAAGCGCTCAAAGTATCACCATGGATCACTAAAACAAACCCTATTTCCGATTTGCTGATGGAGCATCAATATGGTCTCAAAATTTAGCCGCAGCTGCCTGGGTCATTTACCGCCCTGACCGATCACCACTGTGTTCAAACGGTGTGTGTATCGGTTCAGCAACAAACAATCAGGCAGAATATGACGCCGTAATTAGACTTATGTGAAATGCCCTCCATCGGGGCATTCGCCATATGCATGTCTACCTCGATTCCCAGTTAGTAGTATCACAACTAAACCAAATATTTGAGACAAGAGATACACATCTGTTTAGAAAATATTCGTGTGCCAAAAAATTAAGCAGACAATTTGACTATATCACATTTTTACATGGACCAAGGAGTAAAAAACAAATAGTTGATCACATAGCTAACAATATCCTGAACTGGAATGCATCTTGAATAAAGCATCATGCATAAAACCAAAAATCCATCAACATAACAAAATACATAGACTGAAATAGGTGATACATCATGTAGAGCCGCAAAAAAAATCTCTCATATATATATATATATATATATATATATATATATATATCAAAATGTGTATATATGAGTACAAAAATAGTGTTGCTGGCCCAAATGCCAGCCCAAAGATACAAAAGTTGTCAAAAATAAGGGAAGCATCCTCATAACGGGTGCTTTCCCTATGTACAAAACTACTCTAGGGGGGTACCCCCTCAAGAGGGGCACCTAGACCCACCACTGCTCCCGGTATCACCACTGGAGCTGTCGTCGCAACTGCGATCACCAACCGACGTAGAGTGGGCTGATAATCCCTCTCGCGGGCCATCACTGTCTCTAACCAAACCTCCTCGAAGTCATCCATGAAACCTTGAGTAGGAATTCCCTAGGTCAAGTGGTCCACTTGACCCCGAAAGTCCTCAAGAGCAGAAATCTGAGCCGTCAGTTCTGTAATGCAAGCCTCTGCTGCATCAACACGAGATTTCTCGGCCGCAAACTCTCCAGCCACCGAGCTACTACCTTCCCCAGAAGGGCTAGCACCACCAACAGGACCACTAGCACCACCACCTGGTCCACCTGCATCATCTCCTCCCTGACCACCCCGAGGTCATCGTGGAGGATCGTGGCCCACTAGTCGAGCCACGGGGCGGCCCACCTCGCTAACATCTGCACAAGAAACCAAAATAATGTTAGTGTCACCAGCAAAACACATAAGTACATATATACCCAAACAAGTGCAGAAAACATATAAAACATACTTGTAGGCCCCCAAACATAATCAAAATGGAGACCCATGTCTGGGTCACCCTGGAAGTCCATTCCCGCATACGAGCATGGTAAGAACATCTGTGGGTTGGCCTCAAACCAATCCTCTTTCGTGGCATTCCAATAACGCCCCACAATGTGACCACCGCCTCGCGGCATCACTGGAGCCCACCTCCTCATACATGGCTCTCGTGGCCCCCCAATAGGCACCGTCACCATTAGCCTCAGCAGCACCACTCTCTCATACATGATGCTGCACAAGATGCTGGCATACACAAATGACTTAGATCCATGTTGGACCTTGTTCAATTGTGACACCATCCCATAAAAAAAAAGCAGGAAAAGTCAAAAAAATGCCAGGTCCTCAGCTGGTGCGCAGAACTCCAACTTGTGGGCCAGACGCTCGATGTTAAGCAAACGACCCCATCAGTTGTACGATCAATGCCAAAGCACACCGCTCTGCCACATCTGTAATTGAATTAATGTTGATGTAGCCCTCCCACCACAATGCCTCCTCCGGAATCTATCCAAGTCCACTCTCCCTGTAGGGAGTGGATACCTCAATGCCTCACCCTGAGGCAGTAAACCAGTGACGAAATATATATCCGTCTTAGGATGAATGATTAGGTTCGTACCATGCAACACAAACATGTTGCGCCTCCTACGCCAGTGCTAAATAATATACCATAGTAATTGGTCTTGCGACTGAAGAAACTCATTCTCAGCAAACTTCAGAAGGCCCCATAATGCCAACTGACGATGCGCCCCAGCATCAGCAGCTCAAGCAGTTCGGATCTCAGACCAGTCTCACTACCTCCACACTAATCTGTCACCAACACAGGTACCCATCAATACAGAGAAAAAACACAGAAAGAGGCAAAAAACCAAAAAAAAAATTCACCCCGGCCTTTGCACACCTGTACTTTGCACAAGCGCACCTATGACGTGCTAAAACTGGGGAACAGGGTGCCCTTGCATGCCTATCCCTCAAATTTACGCGCAAAGAAGGCATGCTTTTGCCTAGGTCACCCACACAATCTAGGGAAAAATTCACCCAGAATCCGCACAAACCTAGTCTGTACAAACCTCGACACCATCAAACTATAAAAATTAAAATGGAGGACATCATGGAAGTTACCTGGGCATAGTATCGCTAGTCCCTGGTACACGGGCTGACCGCAATGGAAAGAAATGCTACGGAAACGCCTCTGACCTCTCAAAACTCAGCAAGTACAAATGATGTGTATAAAATCTTTCGGTGAAAATCACATTCAAACAAAATTTGTCGATGTGTTTCGAACCAGCTATTGTGGTTCATCATCACGGCAAGATAAGAGATTTGATCTAGGACACAGTTTAAATAGATAGGAAACTTTGACTAGCCGTTATTCCAAAACGGATAATTGGACTGAATAAGAAACTTAAAAGAAAAATAATATTAGAATTATTGTTATTCCATCACAGAAAATTTGTCTAATTGAGGAAAATAATAATTGAATTATTATTATGTATTCTATTTAAAAGGTTCAAATATAATAAATATTTATATATAATTAATTAAAAAAATAAAAAATAAAAAATAAATAATAAATAAATAAATAAAATAAAAATAAATAAATAAATAAATAAAATAAAAAAATATATACAAAATAAAAATAGAAAAAAAAAACAAATATAAAAATATAAAAATATAAATAAAAATATAAAAATAAAAAATGCATTAAGATAAAAACATAAAGAAAATTTTTAAACAAATAAGTAAACACCAAAAATAATCAAATGAAAATACAAATATAAAAATACAATAAACAAATAAAGAAAGATAAAAATAAAAATAGAATAAAAATAAAATAGATAAATAAATAAAATAAACATGAATAATAATATTCAAAATAAATACTAAAGATAAGTAATTAAATAAATAATAATAATAAATAAATAAAAACAAAAATAAAAATAAAATCAAGAACAGAAAGGAAAGAATAAACCATAAAACAGAGGAGATGAAAGGAAACGAATGAGAACAGAAGGGAAGAAAACCAAAGACTAAGAGTGAAGGGCAGGGATCCAACATCTGCTAAGACTCCAACCATCATCCCTGTTGAGGTTGACTGGCCTCTTTTCGATCTCCAAGGCCTCCCTTAACTTTCTATGGTGGAAATGGTCTACCCTTGCAATAACTTCTGCATCTTCGATGCAAATGTGATGCTTTGTCTTCTCCGCATGCTCTACTAATGCAAAGGAGTGAGACCTATTATGCTTCAGGTCAGCAGCATGGTCCTGAATTCTTTGACTAATGGAACGACCAGTCTCACCAATGTAAGGGGTCCCACAGGAGCAAGGAATCAAGTAAACACCCTTACCATCCTTAGGGCAGATCGGTTCCTTAACAGATCTAAGAGAACTACGAATTGTGCGGAGGGGCCTGATGGTTGAGGGAACATTATGTCTCTTTAGGATCCTTGCGATTTTATCAGTCGTTCCTTGGATAAAAGGAAGATGAACGCCGGATAAGCTATCACAATGTTCCTTCCTGACCGTAGGGCCTTTTTCAGTTTTTTGAAAAGCTCTAAGACATTGAACCTTGTTATAACCATTATTAAGGAAAACCTTAAGGAGATGAGATTTCTCATCTTCAAGGTGGTGTTCATCAACAATTCTAAAGGCTCTAGTGCCTAGGGTACTGAGAACCCCTGACTTCTAAGCAGGGAAATTGTGAGAACTCGCATGTAAATATTGCTTAGTGTGCATCTTTTTTCTAAAAACTTGATGAGTGAAGGAACCATCATCATTTCTAGAAATAAGAACATCAAGAAAGGGTAGGTTACCATCCACTTCGAATACCATGGTAAACTTAATGAATTCAGATTGATAAGTACAAATGAATTGAATTAGGGCCATATTCACCTATTTATCGCCCTTTTCAAAAACTTCGGAGGGACATAACGAGAGGTAAAAAGGTCCATTTTACGAATCGTAAGTTGCACCATCATCAGCACTCCATGATGAATATAAGCAATGCCACACATTCGCATTCTAGAACAAATAATTTTTCAGCATCGACAGGTATGCCCTCTCTTATATTCCTCTTTAAATTTCGTGCCTTTCAATAATATTTGATGAAAATAAGATGCTTTCACTTGAGGTAGATGTTTTTGTAGGAAAAGCCCGCAAACCATTCACAATGAAAGTTCCAAGAGCAGGTATCACCCTACCCCCAACATGATAGAGTCCCAGAAAACTCTGCATATCCTGACATCATTTCTCCATCATAAATAAACCATAGGATCTTCATATCCGACTGTGTTTATCATCACCCCATCCTGCACATGATAAACATCCTCGTTGGTCAGTAGAGCCTCCCCTCCATGGCGCTCGTCACCCACAGTAGACCATATCACAACAAAAGTGACGCCATGGCCATGTCACTTCAGTCTGGGAAGCACCTCGTGCCCATCCATCCATCATGCATAAGGTCAAGTTTACCATACAAACTGAAACCCCCTTCCCAGACGACCAGGTTGTACAAGTAGATCAAAAGCGCACCATCGTGCCTCGCATTTGTCCCTCCATACCTCCACCAGCATAATCCCATCTACGATACGTTTTCATCCGCTTCATCAACCCGAAACATGAGACCAACCAATGGGACCCCCACCCCCAGAAAAACACCTTCCTCAAAAAATCAATGAGCGAACACCTTCATGTTTTGGGGTACCCGCCTCTGTGTTTTGTACAAACCAAACCCCATTATTTTATTATTTTGGTAAGTGTACAAAGACCGCAAACGATGCACTTTGTCCCATCACCTGCACATTTCATCTTTTCTCCCATGGCAGCAGTCCCTGAACACCCTTGGTCAAAGTATTTCACCCCCCATGCACAAACCACCATGACATTCATAGCCGGTTTACACTCGCCCTAGATATCCTACCGACTCCAGGGATTTTCTCATTCAGAAATAACTATGACTGCCACCAAGCTGCTTAAGTATACTCCGACCTTGGGCCATTGAATTCCCATCATCAATTTTCAGTCACCACTCGTCAACATGCCTATGTTAAACCCATCACATCCAAGTTCCTGACCCCTCAGGTCGGCGACCCATCGTTCGGTTGAGGCTTCCTTTTTGTCAACCTCTACACCTCTTTTCCAAAAAGGAAGCGGTACCTTGGATCACCCCTCTCCATATAAGGGGCATCCTCGAGTGGCATTGTGGGAGACATCATTTTCCATAGATGTCATTGATCCTCCTGACATTCGACTACGACAACATCTTTCATGTCAAGATGGTATCATACCTTACAACCATTGCACTTTGATCAAATCCATCGAAGACCTATGCCTCCACAAGTGTCTCTATCAACGATGCTTACACGTGAAGATCCCAGCCAACACCTATGTGTACAATGTGCAACTATATGCCACACTAGGTTTACGCATATGGGTACCACATTCCACCTATTTTCAAAGAAAAAATGCCCCTGAGGGCATTAGCAGTCGTCATTAACAACTGCCAGTATCACTACCATAGTAGTGGCACGACAGAATATGTATATGTCAATTTTGTTTAACTAGCCATAGCACCACGAGCATGGGACATGCCCGCCTCATTGAAATTTTGTATATGTATTGTAAATTGTATTTTATTGCAGGGATCCCTTAGAATTGGTCATTCTTGGAAACGGTGCACAGTGTGTTCAATCGCAAGGCTTCACGCAGGTCTCTCTCTCTCTACACGCACGATACATAAAAGAAACTATAATGTATTTCGGCTATACAATTCTTCCTAGACCTCACACATCAGGGGGCAACTGTTAACACTGGAAAATCGTACAACATAATATGACATTAATTAATGTCAAGCCAAATTATATACAGGGCTGGAAAACATTACAGGATCCGGAAAGTATTTAAAAATCTCAAAGGTTTAAGGAAATCAAATTTGAACTAGTCTTAAATGTTGATTGCGCGCATTATCCTTCAGTGCCTTTTGGCCTGATAAGTGTGCATTCTTGAGAGTGGTGAAATGTCACTATCTGGGACCACATAAAGCAAAGGACAAGTCACTCCTTACTTGAAGCCGCCTAAGGACAGCCGCCAATGCCTCCTTAGACACTATGTGAGCGCACAATGGAATATTTGGAACACACAAAGGAATCATACCTCTCCCTTGGGTCACCATCCACAATGTACCAAGGGAGGGAAGGAGGATTTGAAGTCCCCTATATAAAGCCACCATGAGATGAAGAATTGGTGATGACATTGTTATGCTGGCTAGAATTACCCAAGAAATACCAGCAGTGTGTGAACAGGAGCTGCAGACGGAGGGGACTCACTTGTTGGCCATCCAAAAATATTAGTCCACACAATAGAGAGAGAGGGAGACTGCACCGAGGCGAGCTTGGAATGAACAACATCCTTGCATCAAGACCTAGAACCATTGTCTAGGGGCCCTTTGGCAAGAGGGTTAAGTATTCTTCCCCTTTCTACCAGCACTCAATAAGAGGGGCCTCGTGCCACCGTTTGCATTATTGTGTCGTTTGAATCATTAGAGCTTCTGTTTATTTATGTTTAGTTTTTAGATTACATTTGCATGCTTATTTTTATATGTAGTATGCTCATTTACTCCACTTCTTTCTGCTTGTTACCAATAGTTTAAAGGCGTAAACCACACCCCTTAAACTGGTGTGATTTCATACATACGTGCACCAAATCCACCACAACAATGATAACGACAACGACAATGACAATGTTGATGATGGATGTCCACTTAGACTAACTTTTGCCTATTAAATCTTAAGACAAAGCAATGATGATAATAATGATACCAACTTTGATATAAATCTTATAAAAAAATAATTAATTTGTTATATAATTTTATTTAAGAGAAGTATTTCTAAATCAACACAATTTTAAAATGGTAAAATATTAAAAAAATCTATATTACAATACAAATTTTAAAATTTAAATTCAATACAACTATATGCATGATAATTTAAAAAAAATAAATACTTTTTATTTTTATATATTTTAACATCACAAAAATAAAAACTATATTTAATACATATATGCAATAAAAATCAATTATATTATTTAAAAGACGATATTTATTACATACTCACGATAAAAATCAATTATAGTATTTAAATTACTGTCTCAACCTTACCGAGATAAGATAGGAGGATTATTCAATTATAAATATATAAATATTTTTTTTTCTCAATTTTATTTATTATGCACGAAGTGTCGACATTATATATATATATATATATAATTTTGCTTAAGGTTAAGATACTCATAATAATATATTATAAATAAAAGATATTTTATACAATAAAATTGAGGGAGATTATTATATATTATAATAATACTGAGAAGATAATTTATAAAATATTTTTTTGGAAAATTACTAAATATTTTTCCAAGAAAAAAGTCGTAATTTTATTAATGAAAACAAAACTACATGTTGTATCAGCTGGTAATTGGGCCAAAAATTAGTCAAGACTGGCTATCAAAGTTACAAATAAGAGCATAAAATACAAATGGGGAGAAAATTATGTTTTTCTCCCTTTCTTCTTCTCAACCTTTTGCCATGCACCTTGTGATGGCGAGGCGGTGATAAGGGAGAGTTGGTTTTCTCCTGTGAGTACTCCATTGGCCTTGTCTGAGTTCGAGGTATCTGACAAGTGGTGTCCTTTGTTTCCCCCCAATGTCCACTGCCGCAGGTTCCTTTGCCAGCTGAACTGGGGATATTAGTTTATTCAGGTCTTACATTTCATTTTCTTGTGCCACCGGTTCTGTCGCTGCCTGTTTATTCTCATTTGGGATGGAATCATCCTCTTCTTCTTCTGCCTCCTCCTCTGGTCCACATGGTGGGAATTTCCACCCTTTGGTTGCTTTCCCTATCTTCTTCTTTTTTCTGTTTTCTCTTTTTGCATATGGGCATGTGATTTGTAAATGACTGGTCTTCCTGTAGATTTTGCATCTGAAAGAAGTGTTTTCATAATCTAGGTGTTGCGTCCATTTTTTTCGTTTGTGTACCAGTTGAATACTTTCTGGTAACCCTTTGCTGAGATCCACTTCCACACAAATACGTGCGAAGGTGTAAATTCTCTCCTCCAATCGTTGTGTATCTGTTTTTATGTATCTCCCAATGATGTTACCAATACCATGTGTAATGAAGAGTCTGCTGGATCTCAAGAACCATGATTCATCCCTGAGTATGATGTCTTTGGCTTCCGAGGTTAGGAACTTGAATATGAAAAACTCTTTAGAACATAGATGAATTTCACAGTCCATGGTCCAGTTTTTTAAAATCCAATGAAAGAGCTCCATTGATTTGGGCCAGAAGCAGTTAAATTTGCATATGATTGCTTGTGATTCAAATGTGGAGCGATGTTCATCCATCTCTGGAATTTTTATGTTCAGTTCTATCATATAGTTTAGTTACTCCATAATGTAAGGGCTAGGGGTATTCAGTTGGTTCGGTTGGTGTAGCTGCTTTGTTTTTTCCTTGTAAAATGTTCCTATATGAGGGTCCTTTTGGGAGTTCCTGTTTGGAAGTGTTGGCCCCCCTTGCGGGTCCATATGATTTTCCCTATTCTGTTGTACCTCCTCTCAGTCTTAAATTGAGATATATAGTTGACCTAGAGCATATGGGGTATTCCTTGCTTGAACAAGAGTCTTGTAAATATTTACCATCACAGATCAAGGATTTCATATGAATAGGGTATGCTAAAGTTTTCCTGATATTTTGCATCAGATTTTTTACCCTCTCTGTATCTTGTACCCATATTAAAAAACTCTTCCCCACAAGGGGTTTTATGAAAATTTGAAAGCGAAATGGGATTACTTGATTCTCAGTGTCTGGTGCCCTTTTGTTGGCTCCTATGAGAGGCTGTTTTGGATGCTCTAATATAGGTCGATGGTTTCCATGTTCCGATGGCAGATGGAGGCCAGTAACAACATGAGGCAGGGTGCCTATATCTGTCTTAAGGCATTGTTTTTTGAGTGGTATTTGGCCTATATGACCCTGTGCAAGCACAAGTCTCGGAGAAAAATCAAGATTTCTTGTTGGTCTTCCAGTCGTCGACAAGTGCCGTAGTCGAACCTTGTTTATTCGATAGCCTTGTCTCTGTAACATCCCTTTTCCTCTGGTTGTGGGTTCCCATTCGCTAGGGCTGAATATTCGCATTGATACCATATGAGGGTATGGGGGCACCAGAGAATTCCTGAATCCATGGATGTAACAGGTGAAGGGGAGTCGGGAGTCTACAACTGAAGGCGCCATGATACCTAGGTTGCAATCTCTGTGAAAGGCTAGTGTTTGTCCAAAGTTCAAACACCGCTTGCTCTTGGAGCAGAAAACCATCAAAACAGGGTCACATTTCCCTTCTAATGTGCGACTGTGAGGGGACGACGCAATGCTGCCAGAAAGCCCTAACCTGTAAACCCTACTCTTTTGCTCTCCATCTCCCTTGTCTCATAGATTATGGAAAGATTAGTAACATGTAGAAGAGAGATTGAAAATTATTAAATATTATAATGATGATAATAATAATTAACATTAACTAAAATTAATATGGTTTATTGAACCTTAAAAAAGTAAATAATTACATTGAATTTTTTAACATTTTATTTTTATGCTCAAAAAGAATTGAGAGAAGCACTCCAATATCACGTTAGTTTTGCTAACTTAAAATATCAAGAAGGTTGGTATCGTGACAAATATTTTGGAAATTAGATTGAATGTGAGTATGATATCAACAATCTAAGAGAAAGCACTATCAATCTTCAACCCTCTTAGTGTCATAAGTGTGACAAATTCTTTCATCCCATGGTGTTTTGGGAATTGACCAATGCCCAATTTCACTATGAAGGTCATGAGAATTTGTCCTTATTAATCAAGACAAAGTTATATTTTTTTTTTATTTTTGAGATTTGGGGTTCATGAAATCCTTATATATCTTAGTTTAATTTTTCCCTCTAACTCTTTATTTGTATCCTCCTCCCACATTTACCCAAGATAACCAGTCCACTGGGTTAAACATGTGACAAGAGGCTACTATGATGTGATTCAACTCCCCATGTAAATTTAAGGAAGTGGAACTGACAAAACGAAACCAATATGACCTTCCACACATGCTACAAAACCTTCAGAAGCCAACCAACCCTTCTAGGTGACCAACCCCCAAGACAACTTGAAATTTTACGGATCTAGACACTTAGTCACTGCCATGACAAGGAATGCATATGACTGAGGTCTTCTAGTTGCTCCCATAACTAGGCATGCCAGCGAATGTGGACTTTTTAGGCAGTTTTGAGCCAACAACCTCAAATTTTGTGCCACTTTTTCAGGGCTAGGTCTGAAGCCACTTCCTAGAACTTCATGAAACTTTCATAAATGATAAAAAACAATGGAATAAGATTACTAATGCAATCGTTGTTATAATTAATTGATCTGACCCCTACTATCCATGACATGCATTTTGTCAAACATGTCATAAATATGTAACCTATAGGTCATGACAACATATCTGAGCATAGAGGTCTCATATTTATCCGAGATTCATAATGAAGCATTGATGCCTATTACAATAGTTTCATTATCATCTATTAGGTCATATATTCATTGTACATTCATTTTCTAATCAAAACATGATAATAGCCATACATCAAGTTTTTTATAAAACATACTCATAACTAACATATAACCAAAATAATTAACAAAGATATAAAAATGATAATAATCATATATGAAAAAGTACATTTACACATGAAATACCAAGGAGAAGGAGCTCTTATCAATGAATTCTTAAGCCAACCATGAATGGGAGTTCCACGAACCACCTGACCATAGATTTCGTTGAACCAAATATTTCTTTCAGCCAATCACCCTAGTGCCATATTCCAAGCATGGATGTGGGACTCATAAAAAAACCAACTAGGGCTTCCTCAAGCTTTACCGTATATCCCACCAAGAAATTACTAGGCTCGAACCCTCATCAATACAACCATGCTTTGCCACAATCCCCATCAGATCACTAGTCCCTAAACAAGTGTGGATGCCTCTATATCTCTCCACCTAAGTTGTAAGGAATTTTTCTGTCTCAACCTCTCGGCTTTACCCTGTATCCCGCCATTATCGATCAAGGGATTCCTAGGCCTACGAGGTCTACACCCTCTAGGTTTTACCATGTATCCCACCATTACCGGTCAAGGGATTCCTAGGACCTATCAAGGGTATTCCCCTTTGAGATTACTGTGTATCCCACCATTCACCAGTCAAGGATTCTTAGGCTCAATCAAGGGTATTCACCTCTGAGCTTTATTTTGTATCCCTCCATTTATCAGTCTAGGATTCCTAGGCTCAACCAAGGTGTTCGCAACCAGGAGTTATCGTGTATCCCATCCTAGGATTCCTATACCTTGTGAATAATCTTGAGACCACCCCACTCAACTTCAATTCCATTCGACAATCCAGCTCAACCAAATACAAGAGAACCTACCACACCATGGCAAAAAAAAAATGGAAAGGAAATTCTGAAGACCACTGTCACACCTGGAAAAACCCATGCTAATGATATTAAGAGAACTATGAACACACATACATGTACCATGCATGTGAAATCTGGCAAGGAAATCATACATGAAAATCAATATCTGCAAGTAATATCGTTGTAGCTGCTTGATAATGATCTTCCTTACTTGATATTTGCTTCCCTTTACCTTCTTTGGCTTTCCTTTTCTTTCCTTGATCCAATGCTAGAGTTCTCCAAGAATTATCTAAGTGTCCAAGAGTGTGTGAGAGAGAGTAGAGAGAGAGAGAGAGAGCTCCAAAACTGGACTAACAAAAGTTGAACTGACCAAAGATACCAATTGATCCTCAAAATACTTTTTATCAATGAGGCCTCTATTTTCTTCTTTTTCCATTATTTTTCCTTCAATTTTCTCCTCACATGAAACCTATGACCTTTCACCTTCATTTTCTCCCATTTTCCATTATTTTCATAAATAAATTGCCAAAAATTCCATTTTTCCTTTCCAAAGACTTTTCCATTTCCTTTGCCAATTTACTCTTAGCCATAATAAGCCAAATGAACACCCACACTAGGATGTTTTTCCCAACCCTAAGCTTGGAATACGTGTCCCGTGAACATGGTCTTATTTTTTCCTTTATTAACTTTTATTACTTGGATTTTTGACCAGGGTTGTTACAAAACCCTCCCCCTTAGGGAAACACAATCGTCGGTGTTCAATGACACCTACAACTAGAAAAACTAGTGAAACCAAAATTTATTTCCCATGGAGATTTATCACACAGATTGTTGCACTATTTACAATGATCGCTATTGAAAACATGACAATCATACCGTTTATTGGAGCTTTATAAAATAACTCATTACGATATTTACAATAACAACTGCATATACTTATGCACATTGTCTTCAACCAAAAAATAAACATACTGTTCATGGATCTTTATAAATCCAACTCGATACAATATTTACAATAATGTACACATATGCACATTTTTTCAACCCAAAAATAAAAGGATACGATGCCTGCATCTGCAACAAGGGAATCCAGAGGCTCACATATTCACCCTCAAAAGTAGTACGAGGATTCACTTCCTTCCCATGAAGTCCAAAATCCACTACCAAATTCAAATATGCATCCAAATTCCAGCTCTATAATCATGCGCCACTTGTCCTCTCAGTGAAAAATTACCGACTCATTGTTCCATGCACACTCCCAATGCCCAATGTGCATCTGATTCCATCTGGAAATGTTAATGACAAAAAAAATTCCATTCCCTAGCCTTCCCTTATATTCTACATACCCCCTTGAGAAATATGGTCATCCCCTTTTGTGCAGTCACTCACCTTCCAAGTTCCTCGACATCCCCTATATCGGGCGATCCATCCCTTGGAAAGGTTTTCTCGCATCAGAAGGTCCAAAAACCAAGGCATATACCTGCCTCAAACCATCATACCGATCATAGCATACTCATGGAAATAAATGTACACTATTGGGTACCAATGTCCCATAATGGCCCTGCTCCTGAAGTGTTATAACAACATACTACTCCCTGTTCCAATTCCTTTTGTCATAGATACCAATTCGTGTAGTTAGTTACAACCACCCAAACAAGGAATTTTCCATGCTCTCCTGTACCAAGCACGTAATTGTCATTAGATTCAAAATAAATTCATATAATACCTCATTGGTGGCCCGTCAACAAGGTACACTTGCAATTCTGTTCACTTCCTTTCACAACAAGTCAAACTAGTTGTTTGATCAAATCATCATGTATAAACATATCACATCCGGTTAGCTCAAAACACAACCATCATAATCAAAATCATAGATCATATGTAACCATTATAAAATAGAATCATAGATCACATGTAACCATTATAAAATAGAATCATAGATCACATGCATAATTAAAATGGAAATAAAATATTGATACTTATCCTTCAATCAATTTATTGCTTCCACCTTTATCCTCTGTCCTTTCTATCCGCACACCGAATCAGTTTCCACACCCGACAAACAACCAATGCCTTCTCTTCAACCACATACACATAAAAAATGTACATCACAATACATATAACCACACATGACATACAACACCATACAATACACGCACATACACCTGGGATACAACACATACACCTACACCTAGCATACAACACAACACAACACATACACCTACACTCGGTGTACATCACATCACATACACCTACACTTGGTGTACAACACAACACATTTCATACACCTACACCCGGTGTACCGTACAAAACACATATACATACATAGAGTAAAACAAAACAAATACTCATGTCATGATACTATAACTATGCAATGCACATACACAATACCACACGTACACAAAACAACATGTACAAGATTCACACAATACCACATAAGCACAAAACAACATGTACGACATACACACAATACCACATGTACAGTAGTACCACATGTACAACATGTACAGAATACCATTTGTACACACCACCACCTGTACAACATGTACACAACACCACCTGCACACAACACCCCATGTACAACATGTACATGACACCAAATGCACACAACACCACATGTACATTCATACACACAACACCACATGTACAACATGCACACCACACGATATGTACATAGCATCGCATATGCAACATGCACAAAGCACCATATGTACATAGCATCACATATCCAACATGCACACAACACCATATGTACATAGAACCGCATATCTAACATGTGCACAACACCGCATATCCAACATGCACACATCACCATATATACACAACACTACATAGACAACAAGTACACAACACCACATATATATAGCACTACATAAACAACATGTACACAACACCATATGTACATAGCACTGCATAAACAACATGTACACAACACCGCATGCACACAACATCACAGGTGCAACATGTACAACATTATTACAACAGTACCACAGACCCAGAGACCACACTGTCTCTACCAAGAAAGTTTTCCTCTCATGTCTTCCACTATTCATGCATGTTCCAACATGTTATCGATCACATTGCTTCCATTCCGCTGATGTATCCCTCAAAATTACATGTCCATAACATAAACATAGGCATAGTACAAGCATATAATATCAATTCATATCCACATGATACTAATTTGTAGATATGTCAGGGCTACTCTTCCTACTTGATCCCTCATAAACCAGGAACCTCTTCATGCCATTCACCTGTATAAGCAATCATTCCTCCGCAAGAATGATTCCTGATGACCTTGTCAAACAACGACATACATACATACACATATACATATAAACATCAACATAAACAATCATGATCCCTAACGACCCTGTTAGATAAATGCATATATATGTGTGTGTGTGTGTGTGAACACAAAAAAATCTTAATGACCATGTCATTCAACTAATACATACATACATGCATATATAAGCATCAACATAATCATAATCACAACAAAATTACCATATATTATAATGTCTAGGTTAAGAGAACTTCCTTTATCGATGCACAACTTGCACAACAATGAGAAAAATAGTTCCCAACATAGCCAAGGCATCTGACTCTTTAAATCCGTTTACTTTAACTTTCCTTCTACTTTTCTCATGACTATTCTGCCATTGTCCATTTATCCCAATGGACCCAACCAATCTAACTGGATGTCATATTCTTGCCTTCAGCTGCCCTTACTCATGCACCAAGCTTCATCCGAGTCTCACATTACCTGTTGGGTTTCATTCATCTCTTCCTGAGCTCCACTAACTTTCCTCTTTCCCCCAACCAAACCCCAAGATTCTAAAAACATAAAAGGAAAGACCAAGAATCAAACAAGATAAAACCATGAAAAACCAATAGCAATGCAACACCACAAGAAAAGTGGTATGGCCATACACCTGACATAAAAAAAACTACAAATCAAGCGCAACATATCACAAAATACCAAAGGCAAAAAATTAGCAACAGGCACCATGACTTAATCCCATAGGTTCCCAATGCTTCCAAGGGAAAGCTCAACTTGAGCCTCCTTTCAATATTTTATAGTAGTATATTTTGTCATTCGATCCCTTGCATCATACTGCCATAAATGCATAACTATCAGTGTATGAGTAAATATAAAAATATACCAGTTATCTGACCTTGTTATGCCAAACACATTTCCTTGTAATTGAACATGTCCATGCCATCTCTGAAGGAAATCCAGTTCCCTTGATGGATCCAACTATAATTAGAAACCAATTGTTATACCTGCAAAATACATGTTCATGAATATAACACATATCCACATAATGTCATACAAAATCAAGGTTAAGAAGACTTCTTGTATTCATGAAAATCACGCATTCATCTAGAATTGGAGTTTCCAAACATAGCTAAAGGAATTCTCACCCAATTCCTTTCTTTTTCCATTTTACCTATTGCAATTGAGTCTTACTATGTATTACCACATCATCCTACTGTTAGTTATATAAACATATCAAATGTTACCTTGTCATGCTATTACCAAGCATATTTCCCTACAACTGTCCACACATGTCAGTCACATGTTCCAAATATCAGGAAGTTATATCCATTAATTTTAAATCAGCCTTTACCAAGACTAATAGTCATGTCATAATAAACAATCACTCACATAATTAATCATAATACCGAAACTATCACCTACTTGCACTCAAGTACATATCAATTGTTCTAAGCACATATGTGTTAGTACAACCATCTTAAAAAAGATCATTCCTTCTTGCAATCTTATAGATACAAAATCATATCATGCAACTAATCAAACATTCAAAAAACATATAGATGAAATAATAGATATAAAAAACTCAAACACCAAATAGATGACATAATCAAACATTCAAGCACCAAGTAGACGACATAATAAAACTCATACCTTAATGTAACTCAGGGGAGGCTATCTTGTCTGCACATTCAATCTAGATTAACACAATATAACTTCACAACATATCAACTCAAACATAAATAAAGTCATGATGCCCATAATAGTAACTATCTAACATGTTTACATCATAAACTCATAAGAAATTGTCATTCATGCATAAAAATCTCATATGCATAGTCAGTCTATATTAGTACGAGAAAATATCACTAATATATAGACACATACCTTAGTATCATAACCATAACCATCTGCACAAGACGATCCAAATTAACATGATACATATAACATCAAGACCTTAGCTATAATGACCATAATCATCATGTGTGTGATTGCAATGCATATAACAACAAGTTACTACCATGCATGATTATCTGACACACGTGCATATGACTGCACTTCTTAGCTAGTATCTATCATGCATGTAACCACACCATCAATAGAATGATAGGCATGTACATAACCATAGTTCCTATAACAACCCTTAACCAACATACCTGCACACCCACCGTAAAAACCTGTATGACGATCTCCTCTTACCTCGACGTTCATTGTTGCAACCTTGCTATGATGATATGCATCTCCTGCTCTATCTCAACCAACAAGTCAACATCATAACATACCAAGAACATCATTATGACATAACTACATACAATGACCTCATGGAAAACAACCTTAACCATGAAAATGTATGCATAAAAACATATAAACACTAACATGCATAACAAATTCATATACAACTGACATGCATTCATCATAAACACATCCCAACAACAACATCATCAACTTATACATGTCAACACAACTGTAACAAGGGCCATCATCATGCATACATAACATGCACATACACAACCTACATGCATGCATGACAACCACATTCCGTCTATTCCCAGTGTTAATTTCCCTCTTCCGCGCAAGGGCATAACTGACTACTCGCGCCAAGGAAAAAACAAGGGTTTTTGAGTCTCTACTCAGGGAGTTGTCAACAAAAGGAATATTGTCAATAAAAGGAATCGTAAAGGGATGAAATGATGGTCTTTGCACGGCATGGCATTGCTTATTGATCATAGACTTGACCCTCCAATGGGCGAGATGGGGATTGCAGGGACATTGAAAAAATGTTGTGTAACAGATGCCCCCTAAAGCATGAGGTCCGAGGGAGAGGGGGGGGGGGGCGAAATGCTTTATGAGAACGCGTTCGAACCAAACACTTCTATCTAAAAACCTACAATTACAAATACAACTAATATCCTTGATACATGAACATGGGGTATGGGTGCAGTCATCCATAATAGAGTACACAAAAACTGAGATCTGAGGTATGGACGCAGCCGTCCAGCAGTAAGGATCAACAAATAGACTCAGGTATGGTCATAGCCATCCAATCAAAAGGGTCATGCAATAAGTCATGATAATCCACAAAAATCCGCAGCCTGGGATTTATTAGACAAAACCCAGGGTCTTGCGCTCCATCTAAACTCGAACAAGTACAAATTCAAGCATGCGAATATGTGAGATGAAGTCGAACATGCAAGAAAATCACCTGATTACCAACCAATGATGAAAGTTGTTAACAGGCATGAGAGAAACCACCAATAATGATAATGGTTCTCAAGGTACAATAGGTTAAATCCATGGAATGTGAACTATGATTTGGCGTTGAACACCCGTAGAATCACTCGATCGAAGGCCAATGATGTGGACCTTGCGTCGAATGTGAAGAACCTGCCATTGAGGCATGCAGGCTCCAAGGTACAAGAAGGGAGTCTCTAGATCAAATTCCTGGATAATGAGCTGACGTCGACAGGAGTGACGTGATCGAAGGTGGGCCATAATTTTTCCCACATCATCAATACGAGACATAGGAACATGATGATAGTGAAACAAGACCAAAAGAGAATCAGAGGGAGGTTGAAAACTATAGAGACAAACTTCTCTTGAACATATCAACAACACGACACTAGATTTGGTAGTATTTGACATCAAAGGAACTGAGGTCATGATGATGTGGCAAAGAGCATATGAGAGGTCAAAAGAGATTACCCAAACCCATGGAGGCAAAAATGACGAAATGAGATGTCCCCAACCTGACACGAATGCAGACAAGTGCCATGTTCAAGAGCGACATACTGCCAACATAACTAAAACTTGGTTCCATTTTCCCCCACCATTTTTGGCGAGTACCCCAATTATTATTTTTTTAAACAAGCTTGAAGGGGATAACATATGCTTATGCTGTAAGTTTGTCCTTCGGACAAATCCAACCTAGTATATTTTACGAGCCCTAGGAAATGGAATCCGGGTAACGTCATGGTGACAAAGTCCGATGTCATCAGGTTCATTAGGGGAATTTTGAGGTCTAAAATGGGCCTCCTAAGGAAATAATAAAATAATAGCTAAACCAATAAAATAATATTTATGAATTTTCAATTCACTTTTTGCACCACAATCCATGTAACCATAGTTAAATTCAATTCAAAAGTTGTACCAAAATAAAATTAATAAAAAAATTGTACTGATGTAACTACAAATAAGAATGTTCTTTTCAAGAAAAATTCATTATCATTGAACAACTAATGCATTTGTCCTTTGTACTTAAATAGATTAAAATAAAATATAAATATAATTTTATAAATTCGTAATTATATTGTATTCTATTAGTTAAATTTTATATTATTTAAATTGTACAATAACATGTAATTAATATACTATATAAAAATAATATAATATAATATACTAAATGTTTAGGGATGTGCATTATTTCTTTCAAGAAATATGAAATGAAAATAATATATTTTTATTCAAAAAGTGTGAAATGACATTTATTATGAGTACTTTACTTTGACTTTAAAAGTGCTTAGAGCACTACCATGGTTAACCATGAGTTTTTATCCACCATTGAGAATGTGACAAGTAAGTACCTTTAACTCAAGCAATGCCACCTCAACCATTAGGGATGATGTCATCCCCTAAAATATGATTGGTTCTCATAACGTGAATTTTGATTGTACATTTTCCTTAGGAGGCCCATTTTAGACCTAAAAATTCCCCTAATGTTAACGAGTCTGACAAAGGGAGAACTCGACATCTTTTCATGTTTAGAGAGTTTGAAAAGAAGGAAGAAAAGAAAACTCCATCATGGCCCTTTTTGTAAATGGTCTCTCAGATCTGAAAAGGTAGAAAACAATATCCGAAAGAATCTCTTGGTCGTGATAGACTAAGGTATTCATTTTTCGTAAATAATCTATCCCAACCCGAAAAAGGGGTAAACGTATACTAGGTAGATATCGCTTCACAACCGTTTAACGAGTTCGAAAAGAAAAGGGTCTCGGCAATATTTTCAATTTTAAAGAGTCAGAAAAGAGCTGAAAGATGACTCTAGTAGTGACTTTTTCGTGTTTTTACCGAGTTCGAAAAAGTATAAAATTTAACTCGTTACTTCATCACTATGGCTTGAAAAACCTATTGCTGCATAAGAGACACGTGTAAAACCCATTTCTTGAAGATAATATAATAAAATAATCGAAAAACATGTCTTAAAACCTAATTAGGGTTGTGAAAAGTTATAAAATGCCAAAAATGGTAAAAATAATCACTTTTCACCTTTTACCTCTTGTGGAGCAGTAGTTACCCATTTTACAGTGTGATTTTTCGGTGACGATAACAGATAATCCAGCAGACCAATCTCAAATCCGTCAGTTCCAGGTAAGAGCCGAGATCTCTTCCTTCATTTAAAGTCATTTTCTACTACCTGCAACTTCCAATTTTGATTTCTGGGGGAGGAAATGTGAATATTAGGGCACGGTGATTGGCGCAGGTTTCGGGCACGGAGTCGTGCCAACCTCCCAATTTTCTACACTAGGGCGCGCCCATTGGCGCGACTGTTTGGGAAATAGTCGCGCCAACCACACAAACCTTATATATGAAAAAATGTAAGTCAAATACCCAATTTTTCACAATACCAAGCTTCAAAAAAGGCTAATACTATTCATATGAATGTGTTTGCAAGTAGAAAATGTCAAAATGGTAATCAAATGGAAAGAAAGGGAACACAACGAAGAAGACGAGCTTGCCATGAAAAATGAGAGATGCATGGAAGCTCTCAGAGAATGTGGACTGAAGAAATTCTTCTTGACACCGTGTCTCTAAGCTCAACCGAAGCTGCTACAGTATTTGATCAGCATATGGGATGAGGACCAAGAAAAGTTCATCCTCCAAGATCAAGAACTTGAGATTGATGTTTCTGATGTCTACTTTATAACAGGACTATCGCTGAGAGGAGTAGCACCGATCCTAACCGGTACCCGAACTTGCATGGAGAGTATGTCCATGATAATTAACAGGGTATGTCGAGGGGCACGGAAGGGAACAAGAAGTAGGAAAGTTGATATCCAAACTATCCCAGAATTAGCACTGAAAGTAGTGCTACATACCATCACAGGAGCTGCGGGATCGCAAGCACCACACAAAGTGACAAAAACAAAATTGCTTCTTGCTGTAGACTTCTTGACGCTGACCATCTACAACTGGGCAGAGGCCATGAAAATAAACATGAAACGCCAGCTAACAAAATGCAAGAAGGGTAAATTGAAGCAATTTAGTTATGGGTCTATCGTGGTATCGTTCTTCTTGGAACGACAACCAATATTCTAGCGTCAGGAGGTCATAGTCCCAACACCACCAGCGAGGGAACCACGGATGGGCCGATGGTCAGCTTTGATGCCAAGGGCGGGGGGAGGGGTCAACAAATGTCCTGGAGTCCAAAGTTTTTTTATTGGCACCATCGATAGTTGATCGTCGTGGAGGACTGGCCCTACTCTAGTACAAATTTTACTGGTGATTCGGACCTCCCACTCCAGGAGGGAGAGGATTGGGATGAAAATTTAGGTAAGACTCATTTTAAATTTTCATGAGTGTTATGATTTTTTTTAAAAATTATGTATGTTCTGACATTAAACCATGTATTTGTAGATTTTGGCCCAGAGAGACCTGCAGGCATGTCTCCGATAGCAAGGTGAATCCCTCGTGATTTTGACCCTCATGGCGAGGGAAGCGAGGAAGAGGAAATCATGCACAACCTAGAGGGGATCACACATGGAATCCCGGACTATGCATGATTCAATGATGTTCCTCACGCCTACCAGAGACATACTATAGGGGTGCCAAACCGCATTCACCGCTTATTGAGGTGGCTCATATGGGCAGTGACATGCTATCATGCGCATCATGCCGATTAGACGCCTAGGCTTTATATCTGCATATAAAGGATGTAACAGAAACACACATATTTTTTGAGTGTATGATGCACACTGATGCAAACACGCGATATATATATATATATATCTATTTTGCTACATGGATCTTTTTCACATGATGATGATTTTACAAATTACGCAAATGTCTATCTAATACAATGTTAGCTAATGTATTAGTTAATGCATTCATTCATCTAGGAATATTTTGATATGTAATAAAATCAAAATGTCTTTCCAATAAACGAATACGTAAATACAATCTCAAAATGTATGGGTTTCTAACCGAATAATGACCATTGAGTTGCAGAACAACAAGTTGTGAATCTAGATTTACAAGCAATGTGCATATGCCGAGATTGATTGCCTCGATTAATAGTTCAAGGACAACACTATATTCAACGACATTGTTTGTAATTCGTCCTAGACAAAAACCTTGCAGTTCTATCAACTCACCAGTAGGATCATAGATTACCTAGGCTGTTGAAGAAAAATTCCTGGTATTGCGGGAAACACCATCCGCGAAACTGACATAAGGGGTAATAGACATCTGCACAAATAAGCAAGACCCAAATAAGTAGGAAAATGCTCGCAAAGCACACCAAATCAAAACATGTACAAAAATGAAAAAAGCACTTATGTACACAAATGATGCATGAATGACTCATGGATAATATTTTTTTAGATACAACCCATTTATGGGTTGTTCTAGAGGATGACCTTTGTAATCAATAAGCTCATAGGCCCCATTCTGCAATACACATTTAACAATGTAAGGCCCATGCCACATGGGTTCAAATATACCTACCCCCATCTTATCATGAGCTTGGTTGTACAGGAGGACAAGATCACCTTCAACGAAAGAACGAGGGGAAACTAATTGGTCAAAATGAGCTTTGACCAACTTTTTATATGCTTCAATAACCATAGCAGAAAATCGGCAGGTTTCATCCAACCTTTCTAAATAAATGAGACACTCTTCTTCTGGTGAATTATTCGATAGTAATTCAACAACCAAGTTGAGCGAAAGTATTTCAAATTCAGTCGGAAGAGTAGCTTCCAGACCATAAACCAACTGAAAAGGGGTGAATCCAGTTGCATTCTTAATTGAGGTTCGGTATGCCCAAAGAGCTAAAAATAATATGAGATTCCAATTGGATTTGTGGATCCCAATCGTACGTTGAAGCATGGTAACAAGAACTTTGTTCACGGCTTCAACCTGGCCATTGGCCTGAGGATAGTACAACGTTGAGCTGTCGTGACGCAGAACCAACTTGGAAGTCAACTCCACCACCATGTAATGCCGAAAATGGAAACCATGATTGGTAACAATGGATTGAGGGACACCAAACCTAGCAATTATGTGATTGAATATGAATTGAGCAGTTGTCTTATCGTCAATGGCAAGTGTAGGCATTGCTTCAGCCCATTTGGTGAAGTAGTCCACGGCTATGATAATATGAGCATGCCCCTCGGCCGAATGAGGGTTACACGTCATAAAATCGATGCCCCACTTTGCAAAGGGATGAACGGTAATGATAGGATGAAGAGGTACAAGCGGCGCATGCATATTGCATTGATAAACCTGGAAATCATGACATTTATGAACCGCGACAATGCAGTCTTTGAAGATAGAAGGCCAGAAATAACCAGCACGAAGAATCTTTTGTGCAGGAGCATAACCAGACATGTGACTTCCACAGGTGCCACTGTGACAATCATTGAGGACTTTCTTAGCTTCCTCGAGGGTCAAACATCGACGGAGAATTGAATCGACTTCGACACGATAGAGGGTATCCTCGACTATATGATAAGGTTGCGACTGATGACGGATGTGTTAGCAGGCATCCTTTGTCAACTCAAACCTGAAAGTAGAAGTATGGAGATAAGCGATGATATCACTATACCATGGATCGAGGGTGCTAATCAAGAAATGTGTATTATCTGGAATGTATTCCTCAGGACGAGGCAGAGGAGAGTTGGAAGGAAGGGAACAGATAAAATTAGAAAATACTAGTGTTTTCTTCGACTTGGCAGTAGTAAATTCCAAATCAAAATCTTGGAGGATGAAAATCCACTTTGATTATTTCCCCCCCAGCAATTGTTGAGACAAAATATAGGTCATGGGGTTGCAATCAGAAATCACAGTCACTGTACGCAAAATAATATAATGATGAAAACGCTAAACTTATTGAACCGTAGCTAATGCTAACTTCTCGACATGTGCAGCACGTCTCAGGATCAAGAAGGTTACGAGACAAGTGATAGATAACATGCCCGTTACCGTCATCATCAACTTGTACCAGAACCATGGCAATCGTACTGAAAGTGGCGGCTAGATCAAGGGAAAAATCATGATGATAGTTAGGAGGACACAATAGAGGAGCGTTGACAAGCAACGTCTTTAGGGCCTCAAAATACTTTTAAGCAATCTCATCCAAACAGAAATGGACGTCTTGCTTTAATAATCGTGTATATCATCTAGCCACTTTTGCATAGTTAGGTATAAAATGACGTATAAAATTAGCCTTACCTTGCAAAATCTGCAACTGATGTAATGAGGAGGGAAAGGGGAGGTTGATAATAGCCTCAACCTTGGGTGGATCGAGGCAAATTTCATCTTTGGTCATGATAAACCATAAGAGTCTACCGGAATCGACGTAGAATATGCACTTGTGCGGATTAAGCCAAATATTGTAACGTCGACAACGGAGAAAAATCTGACAAAGATGGTTAGGATGGTCCAGACGCTTAGCGAAATGAGTGGGAAGATCATCCAGATAAAGTTGAACGATGTGACGAATATCATGAAAAGCATACGACATCGCTCGCTAAAAGGTAACCCCGACATTCTTTAAGCCAAAAGGGAGCTTCTTATATGTGAAAGTACCCCAAGGAAAAATAAAGGCAGTCTTATGTTGATCAGATGGGAGAGTGTTAATCTGATTGTAACCGGAAAAATCTTCCATGAGGGAAAAGATCTCACTCCCGGCACAGTCATCAATGATTTGATCGATACAGGGAGTAGGATAATTATCCTTGGGACGCGCTCGATTAATATCACGATAATCAACACATACACGAATAGTTCCCTGTTTCTTATCTACATGAAAAATATTAGAGACCCATTTCGTCAAAGGAATCAGATAAATGAAACCAGCTCTGAGAAGTAGACATGGTCCCGAGGGCAGGCATGAACGAGGAACGATGATGACCATCATCCCACGACAGATCCTCAAGAGACATGGTTTCCACGATGGCTTCATCGGAGGGAAACACTTCTTTCAAAGGATTAGGCGAATCAGAATCACCAAGCCAGGGGGATTGAGAATAAATGTCAAGAGACATGCTCAAGGGAGAAAAATCAGAGGATTGAGGTTCTCATGTAGCGATGAGTTCATAATAATCAATCTCAATCAGAATCAAAGGCATCGAATATTCAAAGGAATCAATCTGTTCAGGGGCAGGAATAAACCATGGGTCATCAGACTGAGAGATCATATGAATATGAACTATGTTCGGTGGAGGAAGAGGAAAAATACCCATGAGGGCAAGATCTTTAAAAAGACTTGGCCCTACGCTCTTGTAGGGAGTAGGAATCTGATACACATACAGAACGTTGTTCTTGGAAGAAGAGGTGAAGAAGGAAAATTGATCAACAGTAACAATCTTTCCTTCATGTGGAAATTTCAGAACACGAAAGAGAGTGGACGGAACACATAAAATGGCGTGAGTCCAACTGTGACTGAGGAGAAGATTATAATTGATTTTATCATCAATGAATTCAACCTCAACATTGACTGTCTTCCCTTTCAAAGTAATCGGTAAACTAGCGAGAACACCTAAAGGTTTTGATTCTCTTCCATAAAATGCCTCAAGGGAATTTGGTGATGAATTCAGGGTTGGAGAACCAATAGATTTCCAAAACACAGATGACATGACACAGGTTGATTCACCTTCATCCACAACTTCTCGATGGATGTCGAGACTAATAATAACAACTTGAATAATGAGCGCAATCTGATGCAGAAGTCGTGGAACGAAATTCTCTAAATTGAAAGCAAGAAGGCTAGTATCGACATGATCAATTCTCCCAATTGCAGATAAAAAAGCTCTTCACTGAGATGGACAACTCTAAAGCTAACGCGAACATCGCAGATGGTGCCTGAGCCAAATCCTCAATAATATTGTAATAGTGAGTGGCACGGACGTTGGGATTATAAGAAGACTTGCGGAGTACACCTTTGGAAGGTGGTCGCACAAAAGATTTGGCATTGGGCCTTTCAATTTCAAGAGGGCCAGTAACAGGTGGAGGAGGAGGACCATCATCAATATCCTTCCTCATGGTTTGATGGGATGCAGTATAATCTTTTGACCAAGTAGCGATATAAACGGTGGCAGAACCGTTCATTATGAATGTCTGAGAGCCAAAAGGGGCAGAGGACTAAGGTTGCTCTACCATTTGAGTTTGTTGAGATGGGAAAGTTTCTTTAAGAACAACCAAAGTTCCCTGGGTGCCTTTGAGTAACCGGCTCACTTCAGATCATTTAGGACAGTCCTTGGTGAAGTGCTCATCATCACAAATCAAACAAGGGCTCTTCGGTTTGCATTGAGAACCATCGCTAGCATGAGGTTTCTGAGAATCTTGTTTCGGGGTATCGGCTTTGGCCTTACCTTTACCCTTATTTTTACTTTTAGAAGCATTATCTGTAGGATTGGCCTGAACGACATTAACTTCTACAGGCTTACCAAAATTCGAAGTGGACTGAGAAGCAAAATTATTGGAAGAAGCAGACTTCGGCTTCCCACTGTTTGAAGATGAAGACTTCTGAGAATTCTGAGACACAGAACCAATAATACCATCGACGAATGGAGTCACTGGTGGTTTAGAAGTTCAAGGTCGAGAAGCATCAGGCAAGATATCATATAATGCGCCAGACTGAGAGTACACAAGATCAAGGTACTGGGTGATTCAGATTTATGCAGGAACGCAACAGAATACATATATAACCATAAATACAAAGATGCAACGGAAATAACACTTCATTTTATTAATATCAAAGAACTGAAATTTGCTTATAGACAGAATGGAAATAAACTAGCTAGGGCACTGGCAGCTTATCTTTGAGAAGAGATGTGGCAGCTACAGACCTCTGAATTGAGTTACAATGAGGCTCAAGGGCCTATTTATTATTTAGAAACAATGGAAAACCCTAAACGTCCAAAAACCTAACCCTAGGAGATGAAGCACCAAAACTATGGGCCCCATTTGGGTAAATTGTTGTTTCAATTTCCCGGGGACATAACTTTTGCATACTATCTCCATTTGATGCACATGATACATCGTTAGAAATATTTATCCAAGGACTACAACTACTCTTTTGGTGTGAGTTCTTCTGCAATGTCAGAGGTATCCAGTAGAGGTGGGAAGTAGGGACGAAGGCGGTCTACATTGAATACTAGGTGCAGACCAAGGAATGGTGGAATACTGAGCTTGAAGGAATTTTTCCCTATAGCCTTAGTGATGGTGTACGACCCATATCTGAGCGGGCGAAGCTTGCGGTGGGGTCCAGTGAGGTGCTCCTTCTACAAATGTAGCCACACTTTTTTGCCCACCTGGAATTTGTGTGGCACCCGATGTTGATCATGTCGTTGCTTGTAATTAGCATTGGCTCTGTAAAATATCTCATGAACTTGTTGGCAGATGTGCTAAACGCGCTCAATGAATTTTTTCGCTTTTTCAGCTTCAGAATGGACATGAGCCAAATCGGCCTGAGTAGCCGCAAATGGCATGGCTACATCAATGGGACATATAGGCTGGAATCACAAGCCCACTTGAAAGGGGCTGTGGCCGGTTGAGCTGTGGAGAGCCCGGTTATAACTGTGTTGTAGATAGGGGAGGCCCTCATCCCATGTGCGTGGATGCTTTGAATTTTACCTATGAAGAATGTGTACAATCATCCTGTTGACAACCTCTGTCTGGCCATCAGTTTGGGGATGGAAAGTTGTGGACTTGGTGAGCTTGGTGTCCAACATTGACCAGAGGCTAGACCAAAATGTGCTGAGGAACCTGCTATAGTGATCTAATATGATAGATTTTGGGATCCCAAAGTGCACCCACACTCGTTCAAAGAAGAGTTTAGAAATGGTTTCTGCTGTGATATTATTCTTGTAGGCCGCCATAATGGCCATCTTCGAGAATCTGTTGACGATCACGAAAACACAGTCATTTCCATGCTTAGTAGAAGGAAGGCCTGACATGTAATCCATGGAGATGGATTCCCAAGGTTGACTAGGGGTAGGTAGCAGAGTATAGAGCCCTTGCTTCTTGATGGTCGGTTTGGAAATGGCGCAAGCAGTGCAGGATCTGATTTACTTCCTGACATCCAGTTGAAGGTTCAGCCAATAGAAATACTTTTGCAGTACTGCCACTGTTTTCTTGACCCCAAAATGCCCAGCGACTCGACTGTAGTGCGTTTCCAATATCATCTTGACACGCTCGCTTGAAGGAACACAAAGGTGTCCCAGGTGACACAACAATGCATCTTGGTTGTGAAAATTTGGAACTTGCATACCCCCAAGAGTGCCTTGTATGTGTGGCTGAATTCCGGATCGCTCTTGTAGAGAAGCGGCCAATCAGAAGTCTCATGCCCACAAGAGTTGAGAACGGTGGTTATGGCCACGATCGGTGGTCGGTTGAGGCATTCTGCAACATTATTGGTGCTACCCTTCTTTACATGATGTTCAAATGAAATTGTTGCATATATGTGGACCACTTCTGATGGTGATTGTTTTGAAACTTCCCTTGTGTTTGTATGAATTGCAGGGGTCGGTGGTCTGTGTGGATGATTGTCTCCTTCATAAGAATGTAATGCTTCCATTGTCGAAAAGCCTACACAATGGAATACATTTCTTTGTCATAAGTGGGATACTTTCGAACTATGTCAGACAATGTCTCATTGTGATATGCCACTCGATGGCTCTGTTGAGTAAGAATTGCCCTAATAGCATAGTTAGAGGCATCTATCTCGATCTCAAATGGTTGTTACAAGTTTGGTAATGTGAGCACTAGGGAAGAACAGAGGCGATGTTTCAATTCTATGAATGCCTTTTGTTGAGATTCCGACCCAAAGAATTTTGCTTTCACTCCTCCCTTGGTGACTTGACTCAAGGGCCAAGTGATATGAGAGAATCCTAACACGAACCTGCGGTAGAAATTAGCAGGACCTAGAAAGCTGCAACGCTCTGTTAGGGCAGTTGAGGCTGGCCAATCCCGAATGACTTGGATCTTGGTTGGATCCACATGCACCCCCCTTTCATCAAGAATGTATCCCAGATATTGAACCTGGGTCATGCCAAAAGTGCACTTCTCCAAATTGGCACACAACTTGTGTTGCCATAGTGTTTGGAGGACTTCTCAGATGTGGTGGAGGTGATCTTCCTAAGTCTGGCTGAAGATCAGAATTTCATCCAAGTACACCACTACAAATGAGTTGGTGAATGGACACAAGATGTCATATATCAAAATCATGAAGGTTTCAGGAGCATTTGTCAACTTGAAAGGCATGACGAGCCATTCGAAAAGGACCTCCTTGGATTTGAAGGAAGTATTCCACACATTAGAGGGTTCGATTGGTACCTGGTGATACCCAGACTTCAAGTCAATCTTGCTGAAATATTTTTCCCCTTTGAGTTGGTCCAGAAAGTCATCAATCCGTGGGATTGGGTACCTATTCTGGACAGTGGTCTTGTTTAGCACCCGATAGTCAATACAGAGTCTCCAAGTCCCATCCTTCTTATGTACCAACACGATCGGGCTCCCACAGGGAGATGAACTTGGCTAGATGTGACCTTTCTGCAACAGCTCTTGAATCTTCCTCTTGATTTCATCATTATCCAAAACAGAGCGCCTATAGATCAGTCCATTGGGTAGTGGTGCACCCAGGGTCAGTTTAATGGGGTGCTTGACCTAATAGTGTAGAGGCATCCCTGTGGGTGAGGTGAAGATGTCCCTGTACTCCTCCATATCCTTGTCCATTTTTTGTTGTTGTATAGAGTAGCCATGTCTGGAGGTCGTGGCCATAGTCTTCTTCTTGCCCTGGGGGCAGATCATCAGGAAAACAAATTTCTTGGTTTGGGAAATGAGTTTACTGCATTGTTTTGCAGTAACCAAAGAGATAGTGGGAGGCGGTGGTACCTCTGGTAGCCTGTACAACTTATTTCCCAAAGTAACAATAATAGCGTGAGGCCGGGACTCATACACAGCATGTTGCTTCCACAAGTATGGTTGGCCTAATAATACATATGAAACATCAATAGGAGAAATGTCACACAATACCTCATCCGTGAAGGGCTTGATGCTATAGGAAAGGAGGCACTACTGGCTGATGCAGAGATCCCGTCCTTGGTGAAGCCACCCGATGGTGTATGGTTGTGGGTGCGCTGTGGTCGGCAAGCCCAACCGCTTCACGACATCTATTGAAATGAGGTTCTTTTGGCTCCAATTGCCGACAATGAACTATAGCGGGGAACCCTTTACCCACATCTGGGATTGGAGGAGACGATCTGCCTCCTCTGGATCTTCTAGTTCCTCCTTCTAGATCTTCACCGTGGCAACAGTGACGTTGGGCTCTGCATCAATAATCTGCTTCCCTTTGTCATTCCCCTTGTTAGGTTCTGATTCAGAGTCGGAGCATGCAACTGATTCAGAAGCCCTCATCTCAGCCACTGGCAACTACTTGGCCCTACACTCACTTGTGTTGTGAGTAGAGCTCTTATGGAACTCACACCACTTTCCTGTGTCCTTCCACTAGTACATTTGGCGGAAATTCCGACACTTTTGTTTCGACACTTTTGACGAAATGTCAGAAATTTCCCCAACTTTTATCAAGTTTTCAAATCTCGCCACAAAGTGTCGCTATACCGACGTTTGGAGACAAGTGTCGGTATTGCGACACTTAGAGGCAAGTGTCGGTCTTGTGGTAGTTGTAAAAAAGCGTCATAATTGTGATGGACTGCTGAAATATGTCGTTATTGCGACACTTAGACAAGGTGTCACAATTGCGACGTTTCGAGGAAGGTGTCGTTATTGCGACGGTTTGGGGAAATGTGTCGCTCTTGTGAAGTTACAGAGACAAGGTGTTGCTATTGCGACGTTTAGGGGAAGGTGTCACTATTGCGATGTTTAGAGGAAGGTGTCGCTATTGTGACGGTTTGTGGCAAAGTCTTTCTCTTGCGACGGTTTGAGAGGAAGGTGTTGCTATTGCGACGTTTAGTGGAAGGCGTCGCTATTGTGACAGTTTGTGGCAAAGTATCACTCTTGCGATTGTTTGGAGAAAATATACTTTCGTGGAATATTGGCCCATAATCTCCAGAATTCTTGCGCTTTACAACTGCAAATATCAAACCTCGTCTCTATTTGAGGGACACCTCGGGGATCAGGATGAATTCCATCCAACCGAAAATTCCCAAGCCACTTGTTGTCCTCAATAAACAAACAGAACCGAGCTCTGAAAACAAGGTTCAAACCTCCGATATTTATTTGTTGTTAATATCATTGGCTAGCTCGACAGGTCGTCAAGAAGGGCACTGGACACATCATCAAGAAGGGCCTGGTTGACCTCGGTGTTAAGAGTGCTGAGGACGCCGAGAGATCATACTTGCGGTGACCAGTGCCTGTTGTTTTAAATTTTTATATTCTTCTGTTCAGTGGGAAAATCCCACATTCATCGGGCGTATAAGCCATATTGGTGTTTATATACATGTTGAGGTTTTACATGTTTCGACTATGAGCCGAAGGCTATGCACACTCATACAATCAATTGGGACTCAGTGCATGTGCTGGGCCCCTCCCCTCATGACTTGGACTTGGTTGTGATTTAGCTTGTGGTTCTCAGCCTTGGTCCTGTGGTGATTAGTGTAGGTGCTTGGGCTGAGCCAGGGGCTCGATGGAGTAAAAAGCCCACAATTTTATTAAAAATATAAACAATTTTATATTAAATATAAAATTGATATACACTTTTTTATTTGCCCAATAAAATAAGCTAGAATACGATAGGATTAGGGCATTTTGAGATTTTTTACAAAAATGGAAAAAGAGGGAAATAGATAGGACAATCATTAAGGTAGTTTAGGAAAAATAGGATTTCATATATTTTAGCATGCAAATGGCTAGATTGGGGTAATTAAGGCTTTTTAGAAAAATCTAGGTATATGATAACGACGGAAAATGGTGAATATAGTGAAGGCATAAGGAATCATAGCCAAAAACTGATCATGAAAGACAACTTTCGAGGGTGAAAAAATGAGTGCTAACAAGATGCATGCTCTGATTCTAAGTCAGAACCCGATAAGGGGAATGACAAAGGGAAGCATATGATTGATGCAGAGCCTAGTGCCACTGTTACCACCACCAAGATCCATAAGGATGAGCCTGAAGATCCAGAGGAGGGGGATCGCCTCTTCCACTCATAGATGTGGGTGAAGGGTTCTCCACTGCAGTTCATTGTCGAAAACAAGAGCCAAAAGAACCTCATTTCAGCAGAGGTTGTGAATCAGCTAGGCCTACTGACCACAAAACACCCACAGTCATACACCATTGGGTGGATTCAACTGCAGTCATACACCATAGGCCCGTTTTCCGTTTGCTCCCTTATGGCATATTCGTTCGGTTAGGCGGGTTGTGTCGCGCCATGTGAGGTCACCCAGCCGGGCGTGTTTGGGTCGGGCCATTTTGTTCGAGGGCGCCCGTATAAGTTTTGCTAAGTTCTGATCGCCCAGGTGCCTTGTACATGTTCGGACGACCCATTTTCCATTTTCTCCCTTGTGGCATCGTTCAGTCAGGCACGCGGTGTCGCGTTATGTGAGGTCGCCCGACTAGGCACGTTCAGTTCGGGTCGTTTCGTTCAAGGGTGCCTGTATCAGTTTTGCTAGGTTGTGACCGCCAGGGTGCCTTGTGTACGTTCGGGCAGACCGTTTTCTATTTGCTCCCTTGTTGCATCATTCGGTCAGGCGCATCGTGTCGCGCCGTGTGAGGTCGCCCGACCGGGTGCGTTCGAGTCAGGTCGTTTCATTTGAGGGCGCCAGTATCAGTTTTGCTAAGTTGTGACCGCCTCAGTGCCGTGTGCACGCTCAAGTGACCTATTTGCCACTTGCTCCCTTGTGGTATCGTTCGGTCGGGCGCACTGTGTCGCGCCATGTGAGGTCGCTTGATCGGGCGCGTTTGGGTCAAGCCATTTTGTTCGAGGACACCTGTATCAGTTTTGCTAAGTTGTGACTACCCGGGTGCCTTGTGCACGTTAGGGCAGCTAGTTTTCTGTTTGCTCCCTTGTGGCATATTCGTTCGGCCAGGCGCGTCGTGTCGCGCCGTGTGAGGTCGCCCAACCAGGCGCGTTCGGGTCAGGCCGTTTCGTTCGAGGGCTCTCGTATCAGTTTTGCTAAGTTGTGACCACCTGGGTGCCTTGTGCATGTTCGGGTGGCCCGTTTTCTCTTTACTCCCTTGTGGCATCATTCAGTCGGGCGCGCCATGTCGCACCGTGTGAGGTCGCCCAACCGGGCGTGTTTGGTTCGGGTCGTTTTGTTTGAGGGTGCCCGTATCAATTTTGCTAACTTGTGACCGCTTGGGTGCCTTGTGCACGTTCGAGCAGCCCATTTTTCGTTTGCTCCCTTGTGGAATCGTTCGGTCGAGCACGCCGTGTTGTGCTGTGCGAGGTCGCCCAACCGGGCGCTTCGGTTCGGGCCGTTTCGTTTGAGGGTGCCCGTATCAGTTTTGCTAAATTGTGACCACTCGAGTGCCTTGTGCACGTTTGGGTAGCCCGTTTTCTATTTTATCCCTTGTGGCATCGTTTGGTCGGGCGCGCCTTGTCACGCCATGTGAGGTGGCCCGACCGGGCGCGTTCAGGTCGGGCCATTTTGTTCGAGGGTGCCTGTATCAATTTTGCTAAGTTGTGACCGCCTGGGTGCCTTATGCATGTTCGGGTGCCTCATTTTCTGTTTGCTCCCTTGTGGCATATTCGTTCGGTCAAGTGCATCGTGTCGCGCTGTGTGAGGTTGCCCGACCGGGCGTGTTCGGGTTGGGCCATTTCGTTCGAGGGTGCCCGTATCAGTTTTGCTAAGTTGTGATTGCCCAGGTGCCTTGTGCAAGTTCAGGTGGCCCATTTTCCGTTTGCTCCCTTGTGGCATCGTTCGGTCGGGCGCACTGTGTTGTGATGTGCGAGGTCGCCCGACCAGGCACGTTCGGTTCGGGCCGTTTTGTTCGAGGGCGCCCATATCAGTTTTGCTAAGTTGTGACCACCCAAGTGCCTTGTGCACATTTGGGCGGCCCATTTTTTTTTTCTCCCTTGTGGCATCGTTCAGTCGGGCGCATCGTGTCGCGTCGTGTGAGGTTGCTCGACCGGGCGCGTTCGGGTCAGGTCGTTTCATTCGAGGGTGCCCGTATCAGTTTTGCTAAGTTGTGACCGCTTGAGTGCCATGTGCACGTTCGGGCGGCCTGTTTGCCATTTTCTCCCTTGTGGCATCGTTCATTCGGGCACGTCATGCGCGCCATGTGAGGTCACCTGACGAGGTGCGTTCGGGTCGGGTCGTTTTGTTCAAGGCCGCCTATATCAGTTTTGCTAAATTGTGATCGCTCGGGTGCCTTGTGCACGTTCGGGTGGCCCATTTTCTATTTGTTTCCTTGTGGAATATTCGTTCGGTTAAGCGCATCATGTCATGCCGTGTGAGGTTGCCTGACCGAGCGTGTTCGGGTCGGGCCGTTTTGTTTGAGGGCTCCCGTATCAGTTTTGCTAAGTTGTGACTACCCAGGTGCCTTGTGCACGTTTGGGTGGCACGTTTTCCATTTGATCCCTTGTGGCATCGTTCGGTCGGGCGCACCATGTCACGCCGTGCGTGGTCGCCCAATCAGGCGCGTTCAATTTGGGCCATTTTGTTCAAGGGTGCCTGTATCAATTTTGCTAACTTGTGACCACCTGGGTGCCTTGTGCACATTCAGGCAGCCCGTTTTCCGTTTGCTCCCTTATCGCATCATTCGGCTAGGTGCGTCGTGTCGTGCCGTGCGAGGTCACCTGAGCGGGTGCGTTCAGTTTGGGCTGTTTCGTTCGAGGGCGCCCGTATCAGTTTTGCTAAGTTGTGACCACCTGAGTGCCTTGTGCACGTTCGGGCGGCCTGTTTGACATTTGCTCCCTTGTGGCATCATTCGGTCGGGCACGCCGTGTCGCGCCTGCATGTGAGGTGGCCTCACCAAGCACGTTTGGGTCGGGCCATTTTGTTTGAGGGTGCCCATATCAGTTTTGCTAAGTTGTGACCACTTGGGTGCCTTGTGCACGTTCGGGTGGCCCGTTTTCTATTTTCTCCCTTGTGGCATATTCATTCAGTCAGGCACGTCGTGTCGTGCCGTGCGAGGTCACTCGACCGGGCATGTTCGGGTCGGCCCGTTTCATTCGAGGGCACCCATTTCAGTTTTGCTAAGTTGTGACCATCCGGGTGCCTTGTGCAAGTTCGGGTGGCCCGTTTGCTGTTTTCTCCCTTGTGGCATTGTTCGGTCGGGCGCGCTGTGTGAGGTCGCCCGACCAGGCACGTTCGGTTGGGCCGTTTTGTTCCAGGGAGCCCGTATTAGTTTTGCTAAGTTGTGACCGCCCGGGTGCCTTGTGCACGTTCGGGTGGCCCGTTTGTTGTTTTCTCCCTTGTGGCATCGTTCGGTCGGGTGCATCATGTCGCGTCGTGTGAGGTTGCCCAACTAGAAGCGTTCGGGTCAGGTCGTTTCATTCGAGGGCACCTGTATCAGTTTTGTGAAGTTGTGACCACCCGAGTGTCATGTGCACGTTCGGGCGGCCCGTTTGCCATTTGCTCCCTTGTGGCATCATTTGGTCGGGCGCGCTGTGTCGCGCCATGTGAGGTCGCCCGACTGGGCGCGTTCAGGTCAGGCTGTTTTGTTCGAGGGCACCTGTATTAGTTTTGCTAAGATGTGACCGCCCGGGTGCCTTGTGCATGTTCAGGTGGCTCATTTTCTGTTTTCTCCCTTGTGGCATATTCGTTCGGTTAGGCGCGTCGTGTCGCACCGTGTGAGGTCACCCGACCGAGCGCATTCGGGTCGGGCCATTTTGTTCAAGGGCTCCTGTATCAGTTTTGCTAAGTTGTTACCACCCAGGTGCCTTATGCACGTTCATGCGGCCCATTTTTCATTTGCTCCCTTGTGGCATCGTTCAGTTGGGCGTGCCGTGTTGCGCCGTGCGAGGTCGCCCATCCGGGCGCGTTCGGTTCGGGCCGTTTTGTTCGAGGGAGCCCGTATCATTTTTGCTAACTTGTGACCACCCAAGTTCCTTGTGCATGTTCAGGCAGCCCATTTTTCGTTTGCTCCTTTGTGGCATCGTTCGATCGGGCGCTTCGTGTCACGTCGTGCAAGGTCGCCCGAATGGGCGTGTTCGGTTCGGGCCGTTTCGTTCGAGGGCGCCCGTACCAGTTTTGCTAAGTTGTGACTGCTCGAGTGCCTTGTGCACGTTCGGGTGGCCCGTTTTCCATTTGCTCCCTTTTGGCATTGTTCGGTCGGGCGTGCCGTGTCACGCCTGCATGTGAGGTGGCCCTACCGGGCGTGTTCGGGTCGGGCCATTTTGTTCAAGGGTGCCCATATCAATTTTTCTAAGTTGTGACCGCCTGGGTGCCTTGTGCACGTTCGGGCGGCCTGTTTTCTGTTTGCTCCCTTGAGGCATATTCGTTCGGTCAGGCGAGTCGTGTCGAGCCGTGTGAGGTCGCTCGACTGGGTGCGTTCAGGTCGGGCTGTTTCGGTCGAGGGCGCCCATATCAGTTTTGCTAAGTTGTGACCGCCCGGGTGCCTTGTGCAAGTTCGGGCGGTCTGTTTTTTGTTTGCTCCCTTGTGGCATCATTCGGTCGGGTGTGCCGTGTCGCGCCGTGCGAGGTCGCCCGATCGAGCGCATTCGTTTCGAGCTGTTTTGTTCGAGGGCGCCCGTATCAGTTTTTCTAAGTTGTGACCGCCTGGGTGCCTTGTGCATGTTCGGGTGGCCCGTTTTCCGTTTGTTCCCTTGTGGCATCGTTCGGTCGGGCGCACCGTGTCGTACCATGCGAGGTCGCCCGACCGGGCTCGTTCGGTTCGGGCCGTTTCGTTCAAGGGCGCCCATATTAGTTTTGCTAAGTTGTGACTGCTCGAGTGCCTTATGCATGTTCGGGTAGCCCATTTTCTATTTTCTCCCTTGTGGCATATTATTTCGGTCGGGTGCGCCATGTTGCGCCGTGCGAGGTCGCCCGACCAGGCGCATTCGGTTTGGGCCATTTCGTTCGAGGGCGCCCATATCAGTTTTGCTAAGTTGTGACCGCCCAGGTAGCTACTTTTCCTGGAAATAAATTTCCCACTGGCTGACTGTAACTACTCCAAGATAAACACAAAAGGTCCAAAGTATCTTGTTTAAAATATTATGGGATGCTATTGGATGAATCAAAAGTGCAAGTGTTGCACATGAAATCACTGACTGTAACTACTCCAAGATAAACACAAAAGGTCCAAAGTATCTTGTTTACAATATTATGGGATGCTATTGGATGAATTAAAAGTGCAAGTGTTGCACATGAAATCACCAAAAAGCTACATAATTAAGCACTGTGTGTATATCATATTACAACAAAATTGTAGTACACCCTTTTAGATTCAATATCCTCGACCCACAGGTAAAATACTTGCATAACCTCGTCATACACTTTTGATGGTAACACAATACTTTCCAAGTGCTTCAATATCCTAAGAATATAACCATCAAAATGAGGGCTTGTTTGTACACATCATTCATTTACAAAAAAGCTATGACGATTTGGATAGATCTAGCACAAGGCTGAAAGCCCATCTGATCAATGACATGAATCTTAGCAGAAGATAGTACTCCCTTTGTTAACAGATCATGACAGCTATTTGGATCTCTCCAATAAACTTGATCAAGTAATAGAAACATTCTTGGGGTAACTAATTTCTGATTTGAGTCATCCATGAGTGGCACAAAAATAGAAGGATTCATTCTGAAATGGGAAACTATTTCATCTTTGCATTTGTCCATTCTAGTCCAAAGAAATGAATATAGTCTTCCTATTTTAGAAATGAATGCTTTGAACATGCATTCATATTTTCTCCACTGAGAATGGAGACTAAGGGCATCTTTAACAAGAACCTGTGTCCTAAATCAAATGTCTTCCACAAAATTTTTACTATCAACCCAACAATATTCACAAATATTTAAAACACATGAAGGCTCTGTATTATTTCCTTCCTTCCCATGCCAGGTCCTTTTAAACTTGCTAACTATATCACTTTTAATCATCTTGACTTGTCTAATCGGTTGCTCGGTATGGATAAGGATAGCTGCTCGGTATGGATAGAGAAGGTTGCGAATGAGTACAAGGAAATATTCACCTCTCCTGCAGGGGTACCTCTACACTGTTAGGTCAATCACTCCATCGATTTGACCCCGAGCGCATTCCTACCCAATGGGTCGATATATCGACGTTCTTTTATGGAGACTGCCTTCAAGTCCAAGCAGGGCATTTTTGATGGTTGGTCATGCATTTCAAGTTAAAAAATGCTCCCTAAACCTTCATGATACTGATGGATGACATTTTGCGACCTTTCACCAAATCATGAGTCTTGGTGGTGTATTTGGATGACATCCTGATCTTCAACTAGAGTTACCCCTTAACCCCTTAACCCCTTAACCCCTTGATCTGCTAGGGGCTGGTTACCTTGATAGTAACGGTGGTGTATTCATACTCCTTCTGAATAACCAATAAAGGGTCAAGGAAATTGACCAATATGTTGTCAAGTTTTATCTTATCCATCTCTGGGGTAAGCTTCTTTTCGGCTAACTCCACTGCTTTTGATCTCAATTTTTCCAATTGCTTCCTTCTCTCATATGATACCTGAGCCGTTTCCTTTCTCTTCATGAGGGTATCCTCCTCTTAGTGCCTTGTGTGTCGGCTTGTGACTTGGTAGACAATGAAATCATGACATTTCCTGGGTACTTAGCATGGCTTGATTAACACACATGATTTAACATTTGATATACATACCATAAGGCTTAACAATCATTCAGAATATATGACATTCAAGGAAATATCTAGAAATTTGCATTTGCACCCAAAAATATTTATACCACATTTGCACAACAACACAATAATATATTCTTTATATTTTTTGTCCCCACAATTCCTTTCAACGTATTGTGAAGATATAATTCCCCTTGTGGGCTCCTCCTCTTAGTGCCTTGTGTGTTGGCTTGTGACTTGGTAGCTGCTAGCTGGTAACCTTGTGACTTGGTTGTTGCTAGTTGGTAAGATTTGATCTTTGTTGGACTTTTGGTGGTTGGTTTATGACTTAGATATTAGGTGACTCAACCCAATAATTTTTAAAAAACAGAGTAATGAACCTACATATAAGGTTTTGGTGGTTGGTTGATGATTTGGAGATTAGGTGACTCAACCCAATAATTTTTAAAAAATAGAGTAATGAACCTACATATAATCTCGAGAGAATAAATAGGATTATAAAACCAAATTATTTTCATGCACAAAATTCTTAGATATTTTCACAAAAAGTTATAAAAAATTTGCAATTTCTTGAAAGTATAGCAAGGAAACAAACTGGAAAATTTCAAAGAATTTTCACTGGATCCTTTTGACAAGAAAATGCTACAAAAAAACCCACAGACAATGACTGTAGTTGTCATCTCGACTTACAAATAGTAGTTAGCCCATTCCTATCCATTTTCTATTGAATCACCTGATTCAATTACAACCAACGAAGTTACAATAAAAGTCTGTAATGCCAAGTTCTAGGATAGTTGGACCCTTTTCCTGAAGCAAGAGTTATTCAAATTAAGAAAAGAGGAGGGTTTCAAGGTTTCAAGAGTTTAGTTCTTGACTCTAGCTGAAAACATGGAATGAAGGGAAACCTATTTTTCCAGAGTATCTTGGGCAGGGCAACCTTGCCACTTTATAACACTTGTATATTTTACAATTTCTTTAATAGTAGTCTCCCAATCATTCACTGCTTTCTTGGATACCACAACAAAGTTGTCCATATCCAAATTGAGGATCACTAACATTTATTCATGGCCATTTACACTCTCACTTCTACAATTCCTCCTCCACCTCATTATAGATCATGACATCTATGTTACTAAAAATTTTGTTGATCGATTGATATTGTTGTGAAGCAGTCAACACAAATAATTTGATTTAACTCTCAATTTTTCTACAACAACATATTCTAAGAGGCACGGGTTTTCCAAGATCCAAACAACTACATCATTCATCCAAATACACAACTAAACTTTCATAGCCCATATTAGTACCACTCAGAAAATGCATATCCAAATTGATGCCGCCATTTTCAAAATTAAAAGGAGTTTTCCTCCATTTCCTTATCAAATAACTCAATCCATACTTTGAAATAAATATTCAAATATGAAATGGTTGTTTGATCACCTATAGTCATATAAGGGACTATTTGTATCCGAAATGAAGCACATGAGAATGATGGTTGATTAATATAGGGTCATATACAAAGTTTTCTTCATATAAGTTCTTGGTTTTTCCTCCTTTCTATATGCATGTGTTTTATGTTGTGGCTCTAATGTATCAAAATTTATATAGAGGTTGACATCCACTAGGTGTTCCATGAGGATACTTTCCTACAACAAGCTCAAACCTCTATCTCATTTATTTCTTGAAGCTCAAATGTTGTGTGAACCTTAGGCATCATTGCACACTAAAGAAGCCCCGAGCAAAGGTAATTAATAGATAACAAATAATTATCTCTACATGGAGTTACAACACAGGAGAACAAAAAACGTATTAAGATAGGTCTAATGGGAAAATAATTTTAAACAAGAAGAGAGGTAGGTCTTAGCGAGAATAATGGAGTTATTAGAACCACCAAAGATTTGATATCATGTCATATAAAGGTGTAACTCCAAACTTGGATCATATTCCATTAACATGAATCCATATTTAATATGGTAATATGACTCTGGATTTCATCTTTCAAGAGGTTAATTGACCTTTCATGTTGACCTATCTATTCATATTTCTCCTATTATTTAGAAATGTTTAAAATGAAAAAAAATGAAGAATTATATGTCCAATAGCACTAAACCCAAATTGAACTACAATCTCAGCTTGCCAAAACCCCCTGAAACTTCTTTCACTAAGGTCTATTTTTCTACTTGAATTCACTTTACACAAGTTCACACTTGTTATCTTGTACATGTGTTATGCCTTACATTTTGGTCTTCATCATCCTTGTCTCTCATTTTGTCTCTCACAACAAGTACCTATATGCAATCATGTCACTCCTTCGTCCATCACATTGTTCCACAGAAAATGAGCTTGCCCATTCCCATCATGCACTGGTCCAGATAACTTGCCTTGTCAACCCATGTGCTGACTCATTTCACCCATTAAATTATCAAGATAACATGCATGCCAACTTGTTTTACCCACTTAACTTATCAAGCTAACTCATGTATCTTCTCAACACACATTGCACCAAACTATGTCATGTCATCTTATGCTATGCTAACTCCTTGGTCACATGCTTACCTCTGACACCATTTACCATCATCATGCCATGTTAAGTCACTATCCAAAAATCCACTTAAACTTTCTTGCACCAAAATTTAGCCTTCAAATCATGCATAACATGCTTGATAAATTTTGGTGTGAATCCCCTTGGCACTTTTGCATGCCCAAAGAAATCTAGCCCACCCACTATATATCCAACGCACCTCTGGTTCATGCATAACACATTGCATTCATGCAAATAGCTACTTCGTGAAATCGTGCAAGAGCAGAAACCTAGACCATGACCTTCAAGGTCTGACACATCCTATTGAGATGAAAAAAATGGAAAGTCTACCCATGACATGGTCAACATGTCAAATTTGAAAAGGATTTTTTCAAAATTCTTGTGTTGTGAAAATGGAGAGTATATTTTATGAATTTCAAAGTTTCAATTAATTTAAATTTGTTGGATGTGATAGGCTAGAATCACTACAAGGAAAAGAACCTCTAGCGGATGTTTTTGAGGAACCCCTTATAAAAATACCCCATACATCTATTTATAGTGTAGGTTACTTGAGGAGGTTGGCGGGTGGATGGTTTTGCGGATAACTACACATCTGTGGTTGTATCTTGTGTTCATTTCCACTGTTTGTATGGTACTGATGAAACTAGTAGAAAGTCTACTTTAGAGGTCAGATCACTACTATAGCAGAATGTGATTATGTTGTTGCTTTTATAGTGTTTTGTTTCAATTTTTTTGTGATTTATACACAGCAGACTCAATAATACTGAAGTTATGTTGTTGCTTTTATAGTGTTTTGTTTCAATTTTTTTGTGATTTATACACAACAGACTCAATAATACTGAAGTTATGAAGCTGATTTGTTTCGATAATTAATATACCTTTTGAGATTTTAAAATTTCACTACAAATAACCCAGTTTAGTCTCATTGTCAACTCGTCTCTTGTTTGGGTGCCTTAATGTGCAATGACATGTTTCCAGGACTGAATTCAATGCAAGGCATATTTTTAACTCTAACTCTGTCTTCCGGTGTCTTATTAGAAATTATTTCAGTTTTCATTTTGTGTTTTCAAGTTAGATATTGTTTTCAAGTTTTTACATTTATAATTTTATTGCAATGTGGTAGACTGATTAGGGCAGTACAGGAACAACCCCAAGATAGGATGATCACGGAAAGGGGCCAGCAGAAGAACATGTAAAGTGCCAGCATTGCTCTATCTTCAGGTATTTTAGTTATTTAAATAATTGAAATAATATTATTTTTTTTCAAATATGCAGACACTTGGCCATGGTACGCTTGATGATTCCCTGTATGAGGAAAATCTTTCTTCATCCCTATCTCCATTTCTCTTGCTACGAAAAAAGGCGCGAAAAGCAAGGTTGGAATTTGATAGTTTGGTAGACGCACCTCAAACACCTGAAACAGAAGCGAGGATAAAACAACTTATGACCCAGCTAACAACATATCAGGTAATAATAAAAAATCAAAAGGATATTTTTTTGTTCTGCATGAGATGAATTGTGATAGTTTGATTTTTTGTTTTTACATTGACTAAACTAACAAAAAGTTCTTTTGTATGTAGCATTATCTAACACTTGCTGAACCCGGTGTTGGTGGTAGTGGGACACAAGGACAAGAGATCACTGAGAAACCCTCTCGTACACCTTCTACTCCTTTAGGTGCTAGCCAAGAAACACACCCTGCCCAAGCAGACACCCAACCAACCACTGAACGTGTTGGCAGTGATGAGGTTGATATGGCCAACTACATTATTGCGTTTCCTGGAGCTACATGTGTCAGCTCCACGGGGACCATTAATGGCACATTGTTGGTGAATGATGAAGGTGTCCATATAAAGCACGTACAAATCTCAGGTAAGTTTTAATATTTTAACTATTTCATGTACTCTATCTAAAACATATTTTATCATGATTTTTATTTTTAAATTAATGATAATATCTTTTTTTTCTGTGTAGGAAACAATGAGTTCTACAGGTGTTTGGAGAGCCATACGTTGGTAATTTTTGGCCCAAACATATGCACAAGGTGGAATTCCTAGAATTCAAACCTGAAAAAAGAACTTCTAGATTATCTAGAAGCCCTTTTTGGGGTGGGCACATTTGACAGAACAGCGGTGGCTCGGGTAGCTAGCAAATATTTGAAATATACCAGGGACACCTATAGGACGCAATTTAAATTTAACCCTAGATACGAGCATCCTCTCATAGTTCCAGAGAGTGAGTGGAGAGCACTCATCCATGACGGAAAAGAGAAAAGGGCAAAGAAAGAAGGAAAAATGCTAACTGGACCCGCAAGGTAAATTACAAATTTAATTCAATAGCTTTAATTTTCTCTATGTCTAAAATAAAAGTGTGCTACGTCATATCTGACTTCAATATTTTGATGATAGGTTGCCTGAAACCTCGAAGGAAACCAAAGATAGGATTGAAGAAAAGGGCCATCACAAGCTAGGCCAAGGCGGCTACTTGAAATTAGCCGCAAAAATTGTAAGTAGCTAAACATCTTATAATTAATTGTATCGCCTTCCAACGTTTTTGTAATCCTATCAAATAACATTAAAAATACACAATAATATGTAATGTAGGGTGATGACTTCGGAACAGAAACTTCAGAGGAAGATAAAAATATCGCTTTCCATTTCAGCTATCAAGTCGTAGTTGAACATCGCAGAAGCTTGGGGCAGGTCCCAAGATCCAGAATGCCTGATAAGGTAAAACGTTAACCTTTCAATATGTTTGTTTTCGTCCATAAATTTAATGTCTAACAACTTTGTTTAAATTAGGGGAGCAACACTGCCGATGAGGCAAATAACCCAATTGTAGAGCCAGATGTAGATGTTCCTCACGTGCAACCTGATCATTGTAGTGGGAACCAAGACGACAATGCTACTATCAGTGACGGCCGTGATGGTAATTAATTTCCACGTATAATTTTTTCTAATTATACCTTTATGGTTGTATTTATAACGTTTTTTTTTTAAATGAAAGAGAATGTTTCCCTTGAGGATCTCACCACTAGAGAGGAAGACAGGGAAACAGTCCCAACGGCAACAACTGGTGCACCAGGTAAATAATCTCATTGCAATTTTTTTAATTAATATTACCGAACTAGTTCAATGATATTTAAAAACTGACAAATAAAATTTAATATTATCTGTTTTTGTAGGTGATGCCCCGTCACTGGATAAGACCAGACATCGTGACTATGCAACTAGGTCAGCAGTGCGGGAAAGGCACGAAACAGGAGTAGAGCACGATGATATTGATGATGTAATTAGGAGCTTTAGAAATAGGAAGAAGAAAAATAAAGTTTGATAATGTAAAATATTGTATTATTATAAGACAAACGTTACCATACTTGGAACGTTTTTTGCGTTATATAAAAAACTCATTTATCATACTATTTTTATGTCAAGCACTAATTTAAATGTTTCCTTGCGTACTTTTTGTTGCATTTTTTTATTATTAGTTATTGAATATTTTTTTTTATGCTCATGAAAGTAAAAAATGAAATATAGATTGGGTATTGGGGAATTGAGAATGATGTAGGGGGGGGGGGCGCATAAGAGCTTCCACCTTCACGTGGTTGGCCCTGTTTAGTAGAGAATAATTTATTGGAGCGATTTAATCTTGGAGCAAACCTCCCTTGATCCAACGTAGCAAAAAAAAATTCACTGTTGACTTATTTGCTACTCTTTCAGATCGTGGGAGGCTTGTTCCAAGTTCATGCGACTCCAATAAATTGTTATTGAAACGAAGAGGAGCTTATTCAGGTATGTTTTGACATTTTCAACATATGTTCTAACATTATCATAAGAATGCATCTTAGAGTAAAAAATACTACATCAATTACTTGTATTTATTGTATAGATAATGATGGATTTTGATTGACTTGGCAGTGCAGTTACAAATCCTCTTGAGCAATACAAATTGTCAACCAGGGTCATGTCTAGGATAGTTTTGCTTGTGCGCTTGACCAGGTTCGTAATGTCACATTTTGTAAGTTCATTTACAATTCATAATTCAATATTAAGCTTGTTCATGATTATTATCTAGGTTTTTTTTATGTGTTTTTTCATCTATTTGATTGTAAGAAACTCTGCATGTTTCCTGTTGTTCACTATGATTTCTCCATTTACCACTCCCAGGATGAATCCGACTTTATTGTTACATAGGTTACTTTATTGTTACTATGATTTCTCCATTTACGATTTCATAAGTTACATCATGTAAAGTTGTCAATCTCAGGTTGGTGATGAGCTTTAGTTCTCCAGATTTGGGGCTTTTCTGATATTTTCTCCCTCATGTCATTCCTACATCACCTCGTTGTTTGAGCATGCTAATTTTCTACCACTTGTACCAATTGGCACATGTAAATCTCTGAGTGGTGCCACATTTCACCTATTTTCAGCCCACTTGACCACCTGAAAAATTCAAATCCACACACTATGTGTCTTTATCATGGAGTGCCACATGTCCTAGATATTTTAGATGCTAACATCATGCTTCTAATGTGTTATGTCAACCAATCACAGTGGACCATGTGGCCTTATGCCATGTCACCAGTCTGGAAGAGAGATTTGAGCCTTTTCTTTTCATTATTTTTCTATTATAATTTTTTTCTTCAGGACGGGAAATCCCTTTTACAATAGATGGGGATTTTCCCATTTCCATGGAGTCATCTCCTAGGACACCCTTCAAGCCATCATCCAAGAGGAAATCTGCAACTCTCTGTTGTTTCCCTCTTGCCCTTGAATTATGCGCTTCTAGAAGACCATTTAGGGCACTCTTCTATCCCTTATCCCATTGCTTCATCATTGTATCAACTTCTCCCACAGGCTGCTTCTCTTTTTGTCCACTTAAAGGAAGAAAACACTACCCTAGGGTGAGGTTGCTCCTCAACTATCCCTACCGCACTTATGGACCAACTAGCAATATGAACATTTCCCTTACTTATGGAGACACCCCCTATGCTACTACACATTCAATTCCAGGAGCTACTTGATAAGGAACACTCCTACACTATGATTAACGACCCTCCAAACAATCCCTCTAACTATTGTTGTATCAACCTCCCTTTTTGGTCTTTTAGACAAAGGTGACCCTCACACCATCAAGCACATAATGCTATCACAAGACTCAAACCCAATCCTACATCTATTCTCCACAAACTTCTCTTCCAATTCCTTAAAATGTGACTTGTATTTTTTGAAGAACTCGGCCCTGGTTAGGGCATCTATCCCTGCTCAAATCCACCCTTCCTCCCACCTGTAAGCCTTTTTCTTTATGTGTTCTTGTTGGAGACAGTTGTGGCCTTATTGTGGCTTGTAAGTACCTCTAATGGCCTTGCTACAGGATAGTAGTGCATTTATATTTGTAAATGAAAATGAACAGACATAACATGGACCTACTTTCCCCAAGGAATAAGGTTTAGACTTGGACTTATCCTCCTAGCGATGATAGTCCATGGTGAGTAGAATGGAATGGTTAGAGATGCTTTTTTGTTGCGCAACAATTCTGGACCTTGCCTAGTCTTGAAATTTCAATGACATTGGGGCTATGGCAGCCTCCTACTCTGCCTCTTGGGCCTTGGTACTGATGAATACAGTAAAATTGATCATATAAACTAACCAAGCCCTCAACAACCATATTTACAATCTCTTTTGTTCTTGGGAAAAAAATACCTCTGGTAGAAACTAAATTATTTATAAGGCTAATTTCTAGTCCTGGAAACATTGTATTCATTTTAGTCCTAAAGTTTCAATATTAACTGAGTTTGAGCAACCAGATAATATAATTAATCATGTAGTCTATAATCACACAGAAATTTGATACTTTTAATTTCTCAGCTACACTATATAATACAACTATCTAAAACATTAAAAATCAGATCGTGTTCTAAAATGCTAAAAATCAGATCCTCTAGATCTTGCTGGCATCTTGTGCAAGATCACCATTCAGTTCTGCTTTAGGGACAACTCCATTGGTATGCTGCACTTCTTGGTGACTCATGTCTTTGAGTTTAGCACAAGTTTGATTACTTCACTCTGGCCTCTACAACGTAGCTTGTCCCACAGTGTACACTTCAAGACTCTACGTTCCGCTTCAGGACCCTCTTCTTACAGCGAGAATGCTAGGGCTTCGTCCTGAGGTGTGCTAGATTTATGCGAGGGTCATCCATTTGAATCTTCCAAACTGTCTGATGTTCACTCATGCATTCTGACACAACTTCATATTTTCTTTCATGCATATGTGTTCGAGTTTAGAATTATATATTAGCACATGGTTAATTGCTGCAAAGTGTTGATTGTGGTATTGTACAATTATAGTAGCAATGGATTTTTGTTTTGAAAGGAAATCCTTGTGTAATCCCCTCTCCTTACTCGACACATCTGAATAGAGGGCAGCTATTCCGAGTCAGTTAATTTGATTTGAACCCATTATCAATTCCTTCCCCATTAGAACCATGCCTTGGGTGGATGTTCAACCAATTTTGCTAACTGTTGGATCTTATAGTGTTTGTTGATAGATACATATCCATAAAGTTTTTTACTCCATATGACCAGGGCCTTGACTGTTAGAAGAAATGGAATTCCTCCATTTTGTGTTACCACCAATGATATATGGCAGGTGCCTTTGAGCATTGGTCACTCCCTGTAGGATATCATCCACCAATGGATTGTTCCATTCACAGTGGTTGATGAAGCTAAGGGCAAGCCCATATCTGAGCCTCCTTGTTTGTCCCTACATCAGGCCTTGACATCCTCTCCATCCTCTCTGTTTTACTGAGCACTTAGATTTCTAGTCTCAGTCATCTTTATTATTCGTGCACATTCTCTTCTCTTACAATCTCTCATAACTAGACATTTAGAAATTAGTTTCTTGTTTCCTTGTAGACCTTAATATTTTTATGCTTTTAGCATTGTTCAAGGATATGCTTTTACACTTCTACTTTTTACCTGAAATAGATGTGCTATGTTAGTCCCTTTTACCTACTTTTGTGGTCATTTTTTGGAAATTAATACAATTATCTTGTATTATTTTATATGGAAGCATTTTTTAAGTGTTGTTCTTATGCAACAGCTGGTGGAGATGTAGGAAAATTTTGTTATTTAACTATAGGTGGTGGAACTGAAACAATTTATCTTGTTTTCTTGTTTTTTTTTCATATAACTGGCATCCTTTAACAACACAACAGTTATGGCATAAACACTTACTTTCTGTATGGAAAAATTTTTGTTGTCCTTATACAGTCCTGCATATTTCTAACTATAGCACATGAAAATATGTTTTCAAATGAAGTATTTTCCCCAATGGAACTCATGGGATTTTTATATACACATCTAGACATATACCCAACTTGAATATTATATAGGTATAAACTGCATACATTAAACTTGGAAATGTGCTAAAGTACATAAGAAAGGTGTAAATCATTGAAATTTGAGTTTTTTTCCTCTTGTGCAGTTGAAAAGCATTTACTTGAAATCCTTAAAGGTGATCTTCACTATTAAAAGTTGGCCACAAAGGATATAATCTGTCTTGCAGAAGAAAAAGAAAAAGAATTGGTATTATTTTCAACTCTTGCTCAGTACCTTTTCGTGTGTGGAATTGAATAGAGCAGAGGAAGTCACTCCATGCTTTTCCTTTCCTTATTTTCCTCCTCAAACCATCCTACACGATTGATTTTGAGAAAGGGATAAATTTCATGCAGATCCATCTCTATTCAGTATTGCAAACAAATAGACCATGCAAGTAGTATTAGGTTAGATCGTTGCATGATTTAAAAAATAGAACTTTTCCCTGTACTTTATTCAGTCAATAGTAGGTTCACTGGCAATCGTAAAATTCAAGATGATTCCCATAAACTCAGCTTATAGTAGCTTTGTTGACAATCATACAATTAAAGAGAATAATGTCATTCCATCTCAAAGAGGATAGTACAATTGCTTGAAATCTGAATACTCTGGTCGAGAGCACGATGGTAAAGTTTGTCAATGGTGGAAAATGAATTCATTTAGAGTTTATGAGATATTCCTTTGGTTCAAACTTTGTAATGGTGTTCAGGGCATACATATTTTCATGAACCCTTTTCTCCCATTTGCACAAGATAGTCGTTTCATATTGTCTCACAGAAATGTAAATAAATGTTTGTTTGATTATTTTCAAGGTTTATTTAATGCATTTTTATCATATTGATTATTATTTCATCTTCATGAAATGGATTTGATTATACTGCATGAACTTTGAGGCTGATTCACTATGAGTTTCAAAATCTATGAATTTAATTTACTTACCTTCGTAGCACAGGGACACATGCAAATAGCAGATGAACATGAAAAAAGATCCGGGGTCTCTCATTTCCAACAGAAGATCGAGTGTCATAAGTTCTTTTAGATGCTTTTGTTTTGTATAATTTCTAAATTTGAAAATATTAGAGATAATTCTGCATATGCTTAGTATTTGCCACAATTCCTTTCAGTACCATGAAAGCATGGAAGGTAGGCAACTCTAATGCTAATATTTCAATAGTTCTTTTGTAGAGTTGAGTGGTTGATTTTTGTGCTTCTTTGTGTTGCCTATAATTATCTATGGAAACCATTGAAATAGTGGCAATGATAAATTAAAATCTTGGTGCACAATCTAGTAATTTATCTTTTGCTTTATGCAGAACAAGCAAAAAGCAACAAATAAGAAGTCATGTTCATTCGAAGCAGCTCTCAATTCCAATGCAAATGAACCTGGAAAAAAATCACAGGAAGATGAAGGGAAATAAAAAGCGTCTTCTACTATGCTTTATTTACTTTTCATTTTGTTGTTTGTGTTCTCCTTAATCTAGTCTAGTTTGTTCTATGTTGGAAATTTAGAGCAGCATCCAGGACATTTTGCAGAATGCCATTTATTTTCTTTGAAAAGTCTCTAAAAAATTCTGAAACAAAGTTTTTGTGGTAAGGCAAAAGAAATCTATGATTGATGAAGTGACACATTTGTGAAAATAAGGCAATAAGAGTAGTGATCATTTTAGCCTTGATCTAAGACAAGGCACTAACTCTGGCTCGTGCATAATTACAAGAGTGTTTTAAGTGTTTGCATCAGAAATTATTATTGTTGGCATCACATAAAAAGGCATCTACACAAGCATCATGCCTCTTGCATGTCACAGTTACATGTAGCCATAAAATTTTTTTGTGGTTCTGACAAGAATCCGTGAAAGCAATATGAAACAACGTGACAACACTTTCTGGATTTTTGTGCAAGGATCCCATTGTAGGCCACCATTTAGATTGTGGCTCCTCAATGTTGTGAACCCACAAACCTTTTCCTCTGGCCCACAATCCTAATTGGATCCTTAGTGTCATAGCCTTGCAAACCTCATCTATGAGCAGTAGTAATTTGTACTCAACAAATGATTTAACAAATAAAACTTGTCCATGTACTTTATTCAATTAATAGTAGGTTCACTGGAAATCCTAAAATTCAAGATGATTCCCATAAACTTAGTTTATAGTAGCTTTGTTGACAATCATACAATTCAAGAGAATAATGTCATTCCATCTCAAAGAGAATAATACAATTGCCTAAAATCTGAATACTCTGGTCAAGAGCACCATGGTAATTTTTTTCAACGGTGGAAAATGCATTCATTTAGAGTTTATGAGCTATTCCTTTGGTTCAAACTTCGCAATGGTGTTCAGGGCATACATATTTTATTTTCATTGAAAGGGCATACATATTTTCATGAACCCTTTTCTCCCATTTGCACAAGATAGTCGTTTCATATTGTCTCACCAGAAATGTAAATAAATGTTTGTTTGATTCTTTTAAAGGATTGTTAATGCCTTTTTTTATCACAAATTGTGATTATCATTTCATTCTCAGTGAAATGGATTTGGTCCCATAGTTGTCGTATGGCAATCACTAATTAACCGTAAGGTTTCAAAATCCATAAATTTAATTTACTTACCTTCGTAGCATGTGGACAAGCCGTGAAAATAGTAGATGAACATGATACGGATCCTGGGTCTCTCATTTCCAACAGAAGATCGAGTGTCATAAGTTCTTTTAGATGCTTTTGTTTTGTATAATTTGTAAATTTGTAAATATTAGATAATTCTGCATATGCCTAGTATTTGCCACAATTCCTTTCAATACCATGAAAGCATGGAAGGTAACCAAATCTAATGCTAATGGTTCAATAGTCCTTTGTAGAGTTGAGTGGTTTATTTTTGTGCTTCTTTTTGTTGCCTATAATTATCTGTGGAAACCATTGAAATAGTGGCAATGATAAATTAAAATCTTGGTGCAGAATCTAGTAATTTATCTTTTGCTTTATGCAGAAAAAGAAAAAAGCAACAAATAATAAGTCATGTTCATCCGAAGAAGCTCTCAATTCCAATGCAAATGAACCTCGCAATGAATCACAGGAGGATGAAGGGTAATAAAAAGCATCTTCTACTATGCTTTATTTACTTTTCATTTTATTGTCTGTTTTCTCCTTAATCTAGTCTAGTTTGTTCTATGTTGGAAATTTAGAGCGGAATCCAAGACATTTTGCAGAATGCCATTTATTTTCTTTGAAGAGTCTCTAAAAAAAATCTGAAACAAAGTTGTTGTGGTAAGGCACAAGAAATCTATGGTTGATGAAGTGAGACATCTATGAAAATAAGGCAATAAGAGCAATGATCATTTAGCCTTGATCTAAGACAATGCACTAACTCTAGTTCATGCATAATTACAAGAGTGTTTTAAGTGTCTGCATCAGCAAGTATTATTGTTGGCATCACATAAAAAGGCGTCTACACAGGCATCATGCCTCTTGCATGTCACAATTACATGTATCCATAAAACATTTTGGTGGTTCTGACAAGAATCCGTGAAAGTAATATGAAACAACGTGACAACACTTTCTGGATTTTTGTGCAAGGATCCAATTGTAGGCCACCATTTAGATTGTGGCTCCTCAATGTTGTGAACCCATAAACCTTTTCCTCTGGCCCACAATCCTAATTGGATCCTTAGTGTCATAGCCTTGCAAACCTCATCTATGAGCAGTAGCAATCTGTACTCAACAAATGATTTAACAAATAGAACTTGTCCCTATACTTTATTTAGTCAATAGTAGGTTCACTGGGAATCCTACAATTCAAGATGATTCCCATAAACTCAGTTTATAGTAGCTTTGTTGACAATCATACAATTCAAGAGAATAATGTCATTCCATCTAAAAGAGAACAATACAATTGCTTGAAATCGGAATACTCTGGTCAAGAGCACCATGGTAAAGTTTGTCAATGGTGGACAATGTATTCATTTAGAGTTTATGAGCTATTCCTTTGGTTCAAACTTCACAATGGTGTTCAGGGCATACATATTTTATTTTCATTGAAAGGGCATACATATTTTCATGAACCGTTTTCTCCCATTTGCACAAGATAGTCATTTCATATTGTCTCACCAGAAATATAAATAAATGTTTGTTTGATTATTTTAAAGGATTGTTAATTCCTTTTTTTATCATAGCTTGTGATTATCATTTCATCTACATGAAATGGATTTGGTCCCATAATTGTCAGATGGCAATCACTGATTAACTGTAAGGTTTCAAAATCCATGAATTTAATTTACTTACCTTCGTGGCATAGAGACACATGAAAATAGCAGATGAACATGTGGGTCTCTCATTTCCAATAGAAGGTCGAGTGTCATAAGTTCTTTTAGATGCTTTTGTTTTGTATAATTTGTAAATTTGTAAATATTAGAGATAATTCTACATATGCTTAGTATTTGCCACAATTCCTTTCAATACCATGAAAGCATGGAAGGTAACCAACTCTAATGCTAATGGTTCAATAGTCCTTTGTAGAGTTGAGTGGTTGATTTTTGTGCTTCTTTGTGTTGCCTATAATTATCTGTGGAAACCATTGAAATAGTGGCAATGATAAATTAAAATCTTGGTGCAAAATCTAGTAATTTATCTTTTGCTTTATGCAGAACAAGCAAAAATCAACAAATAATAAGTCATGTTCATCCGAAGCAGCTCTCAATTCCAATGCAAATGAACCTGGCAAAGAATCACAGGAAGATGAAGGGTAATAAAAAGCGTCTTCTACTATGCTTTATTTACTTTTCATTTTGTTGTCTGTTTTCTCCTTAATCTAGTCTAGTTTGTTCTATGTTGGAAATTTAGAGTAGCATCCAGGACATTTTGCAGAATGCCATTTATTTTCTTTGAAGAGTCTCTAAAAAAATCTGAAACAAAGTTGTTGTGGTAAGGAACCCTCGACATGGCACGACAAGGTTACTTCACTTTCAGTTTCACATACTTCACTGTCAGTTTTAATTCTGTGGTTTTCTTGGATGTATGATTGTTTAAATATTTTAGTTAGATTTGGGAATGTTACAACTACTTCTTATTGCTAGCAACCGATTTCTGATGCAAGCATGTGTGTTGCTGCCTTACAAATCCTGACTCTACATTTGAAGATTCAAGACATGACCGACAAATCCTCTAGAAAGGCTCTCTCAACATATCACTCTTGCTGCAATAGGAAAATAGAAAAATAGAAAAATATCTCCAAACTCAACAGAAAATTTGCGGAGTACCCTAGACTAGACATCAAAGTTTCTTGCAAACTTTCCAACAGTAGTGACAATCATGCTAAAATCACGTCTCAAAAGTATTCTGATTATGTTTTTCTGGGTACAGCGATATTGTGTGGAGACTAATGAGTCCAAGTGTTTGTCACAGTAGACACAAGATTAGCCTTAGTGACATACTAGAAGTTAATGCTTCTCATATCATGACCATATCTCCCAATTGGAAAATACAACATTCCTGATGAACAATACATTACTGGGGTCCAATCTATGGATATAAACATAAATCTGATTCACCTGTGTAAATTCTCAACATTTTTGTTCCATATTAAAAACTGAATATTTCCGAAATGGATTATTCATACTGTTCGTGCCTGAAAGAGTTCATGTTGATAAATAAACAGAGCCCCAAAATCCTATCTATCATATTGCAAATCATAACTTGGTACTCTACATCTGGAGATTCAAGACATGACCGAAAAATCCTCTAGAAAGGCTCTCTCAACATATCACTCTTGCTACAATAGGAAAATAGAAAAAAAATCTCCAAACTCAGCAGAGAATTTGCGTAGTACCCTAGACTGGACATCAAAGTTTCCTGCAAACTTTCCAACAGTAGTGAAAATCATGCTAAAATCACGTCTCAAAAGTATTCCGATTATGTTTTTTTGGGTAGAGTGATATTGTGTGGAGACTAAGGAGTCCAAGTGTTTGTCATAGTAGACACAAGATTAGCCTTAGTGACATACTGGAAGTTCATGCTTCGCATATCATGACCATATCTCCCAATTGGAAAATAAAACACTCTTGATGAATAGCACATTACTGGGCTTCAATCTATGGATATAAACATAAATCTGATTCACCTGTGTATATTCTCAGCATTTTTGTTCCATATTAACAAATGAATATTTCTGAAATGGATTATTCATAGTGTTCGTGCCTGAAAGAGTTCATGCTGATAAACAAACAGAGCCCCCAAATCCTATCTATCATGTTGCAAATCATATATTGTTTTGAAAAGCATTAAAGTTACTTTCATGGCATATCAGAGATAATAGGCCTATTTAAAACCGTTTTCACAATAATATTTTAAAACATAATTCAAGTCCAAATCTTGAATTAATTATAATAATTGTGCTACAGATTTCAACCTACAACTACCTCCTGTGGAAATTAGGTGTCCAACTTAATTCTTAACTGTTTTGGGAATAAGGTAGAACCGTGTCCTGTACAGATTGATCTTTTGATACGTCTGATACAACTGTGGCTTCATAGTGTTGGTGTAAAGGAGCAACATCTAAAAAATAGTGCAAGCTTCATTTTTGTCAACATGTTCATGTTTGATGAATTCTTGTGGAAACAAAATTGCTTGCTGACCTGTTCTTTAATCTTTTAAAACAAATACAAAACCTTTGGTCTATTTATATCTGGAACATTTACATTTTACTATAGATGTAGAATAATATTGAACAATAAGATTGATATACATAAAGTTTTTCTAAAGTAAGAATAGGGGATTTTATCTAATATAATATAGATTTTTGAAATATGAAATATAAAATATTTTGAAATATGAAATATAAAATATATAAAATGAATGCGACCATATAAGAAATATAATAAGAAAATTCAATTTTTTTAAAAAATATTTTTAATTGTCCGTCAGAAGATCGACGCCTTGAAGTTGGAAATATTTGGCGTCGGTATTGCGACGGCCCACTTTTAAAAAAAAAAAATTAAACCTTTGTCGATCTTTCGACGCTTTGGAATAGTGTCGTTATTGCGACACTTGGGAAATGCGTCGGTATTGCGACGGTTTGAAAGCGTTGGTGTTACGACGGTTTGCATGCGTCGATATTGCGACTGTATGAAAGCATTTGAAAGCGTCTGTATTGCGACGGTTTGAAAGCATCGGTGTTACGAAGGTATGAAAGCGTCAGTATTGTGACGGTATGAAAGCGTCTGAATGCATCGGTATTGCGATGGTTTGAAAGCATCGGTATTGCGATGGCTTGACAACGTCGGTATTGCGACGATTTGGACGTTTCGGTATTGCGACACATCTGGAAAACGACGGAACAAGGCATCGCAATACCGATGCTTTATGGAAGTGTCAGAATTGCGACGTAATGGCTAACCACGTTTTGTCCGACATCATACTCTTGCGACGACTATGTGTCGGAATAGCGACGAAGTGGCCATTGGAAATTGGGCCAAATTTTCTAGTGTTCTTTGGCTTCACGGTTGTTACACCATTTTTTTGGTCATCTAACTCATTATCATTAGATGAACCCAAGTACACCATGTAAGACCAATTTTATCCTAAGTAAAATTGCTTTCACCATGTAAAATAATATTTGTCTATATTTCCTGGTCATATTTAACCCAAAACAAGGAAATTAATTAAATAAATCATTATTTATTTAATTATTTCCTAGGAATAAGTTATTCAAATCACTATTTAAATAATATTCCTAGTTAAATTTGACTAAATCATTTTTAAATAATTAAATAAATCATTATTTAGTTAATTATATTCCCACCATCTCCCTAAAATAATAAATAAATCATTTATTTATTTATTGTTTATAAATAAAGGAATTGACCCAAGTCAAAAGACCTTTTCCCTCCAACAATTATAATAAAATATCCCTTAAGGGTGATTCTAGAATTTGATTAATAATATTTTATTCATGCAACGAGTTCTAGAACACCCCAATATTTTGTTATAAATAGAAGAGTTTTCCCCATTCATTAGTCACCTTCATTGCATTAGATCACGCTAGATCTATTCTTGGTCACCATTTTCCATTTTTTCTTTGTGAGCTCCCATTGAGTTCTATGTTTGTCAGGGTTTTTTCTACCACAATAAGAGAGAGGAATTTTAGATCTGAAACATTGAGAACTTTCAAGAACCCATCCCATTGAGGAGAACCGGAAAACACCTTTCTTGTTTTCCTCTTAGGTGCCCCATTCTTTAATATAATACAAATAATTCTTTTAAACACTTTGTTCTTGCCTTGTCTATTGGATGCGTGGAGCCACATTATATTTTATCTACTTAATGTATTTTGTGTTTAGATCTGAATTGGTGCAGCAAACTTAAAGATATTTTGCAGCCATAATCGATGTTAGGGCTATTTTTTTTATGCGTAGCTAAAGTGATCTTTTACGACAAAAGAATCATACTAACAATTGGCGACTCCACACGGGTTTTCTTTTTGCGACCGCTGTCTTTTTATATATTCTTGCATATCCAGCTATTTCAGACCCTAGGGTTTCTCTTACATTTTCTGTTTTTCCTATTTTTATGGTGCCTTTCACCTCTAAAACCCTCAAACATTAAAATTTTTAACTTCCGTGTGTTTCTGGCCCTATTGCGCAGGTGACAGACATTAGCTGCCACTGAGATGACCATTTTTTAAGAAATATGCCGCCGAGAGTGCCTGAAGTGCAGGTCGCACTTTTTGGCCCATAAACTGCATCCTGGAGCTTCAGGTCACAGAAAATAACCCAAAAAATGCGACCTGAGCAAAAAACAGGTCAAAAACTGCGACCTGGACCTTTTTTCTGGATTTTTTCTGAAATTTTTCTGGGTTTTGTCTGAACCTCTGTCAGGGTTGTCTGACCTTCGTCTTCACCCGTTTAGACCTATTCTTGCTCCGTTTTACTCAAATAAGTGGGAATCTAGCCCCCTAGGGCTTCAGTACGCTCCACTTTTGGTGGGAGAGTTTTCTCTGTTTCAGAAGTCTGAATTTCCAAAGTTTCAACCTTTTTTCTTTCTGATCTGATACCTCCTTTTCAGATCCCTACAAATCAACTCTTCTCCCTTTCAAAACACCTCATACAGTTTTGTTGGGTTCATTTTTAGGGCCGCCTCCTTGTCCCTTCTACCTTTAGCTGATCCCCTCCTTTCTAGCAGCAACCTTGCCTCTGCCTCTTTGCTGTTATCTGCACCTCTTTTCAACAGATTTCTCTTTTAGATCCCCATCCCTCCCGACCTTAGATCTATTGGCCTCTTTTTAGCATGCTTTGATTAGATTTTTCCCTCTTATAGACTAGTTTTGAGAGACCCGCCTTCTTGGGTTAGATTGATGCATTGTTAGCTGTTAATTTTTTGTTCTTTCAGTCTTATTTACTGCAGATTTATTTTTCAGTTACGCAGCACACTTTTTCTTTTACTCTCAAAACGTTTGGGTTTAAACAATTAAAATTAACGCATGCCACACACTGACCCTAAGTGAAGAAGAGCCTGGTTAACATCGCCTAGCAAAGACTTTAAAATCAATTGACACTGCACCTCTCTGCCCTTGTTTCGACATTGATCTCACTTGATCTTGCCCCGCCCTGCCTTTGTCGGTTTTTCTTCTTCCCGTCATCATTGTGCCTCCAAGGCATTTATCCCGAAGACTTCTTAGCCTTCACCCTCAGTTTCCGGTTGGTCGACTTGCTCCTTCCCATTTTCGTCGAGTTAGTCCTCCCTCGAGTCTGCCCTCTCACTCTGATTCTTTGGTTTCTCCCCCTACTTCTGGTTCTTCCCTTGTTACCTTCACCGTGTCTGGTCTAGGGCCTAATGCTAGTGGCAACCCTGGCCCTAATGCTGGGACTATTACTAGCGGAACCGCCATAGGAACTACCTCGACTGCTCCATTGCTCCCCTTCATGGCAGGCCTCAGTCTCCCCGATTTCAATCAGTTGATCAATGATCCTATCCGCCACGATGTTAGTTGGCCTGCTATGCCAACCAACCTCCCCTCTGACATTCCCAAGTTTGAAGGCCTTGCTGGAGAAGATCCCTCCAACCATATCTGATCTTTCCACATGTGGTGTTAATCCCATTCCATTATTGATGATTCCATCCGTCTTAGATTGTTCCAACGCACGCTTACAGACGAAGCTTCTAAGTGGTATGTTGATTAGCCCACTTCCTCTCATACCACCTTTGCAACTCTTGCAAGGGAATTTTTATCTTACTTCCATCTTCCCCTTCGTTATGACACTGGTATCAAAATTTTGACTTCTTTCCGTCAATCTTCTGCGACCCTCCTATCCGATCATGTCCAGGAATGACGAAGAAGAAAGATCCTATGTCAATCTCCTACCTTCGAAGACCATATCTACATGGACTGGTTCCTTAGATCTCTCTTGCCACCTATCGGGAAATATGTCACATCGCATTTTCCTTAAACCGAAGAAGTTGCCCTCCAAATGGCGTTAAAATATGACCTGATCTACGCTTAGACGAGTTATGTTTATACTGTTCTACCTGATCTCCCCACACCCGGTAATGCCCATGCACCAGGGGCACCTCCTGCCGCCGACAGTATCGTTGGAGCTATTTCCAATCCATCTGCTCAACCTCCCATGAGCTATGGTTTTCCTGGGGGAGGGGGCACCACTTCCTACACTCCTCCCCCTCCCGGTAACACGCATCCAGGATCCGGCATGCCTCCTCTTTCTGCCCAACCCCCTATTTACCACACCGTTACCCAACCTCATTATCATCCATATCCACAGCCTAGTGCTCCAACTCCTACAGCATTAGCACCCCCGCCTCACTTATCTTCTCAACCCCCGCAACCGCAACCACCACCCCCTCAGGGCCAGGTGTATGCAGAACAGAGCATGACCAATCCTTTCCTGCAGCAAAGCTTCGTGGCTACCCAACCACCTCATGAACCGGTACCCACTCAACCCCCTACATCTGGTACCTTTGATTACCAGATCCTCATGATGAACTCTGACCAACCTATAACCACCAACATTAACCTTCACACTCAGTCCCATCCGTACCCCCAACCTCCTGCTCCATCTGTCCCTGAGTTACCTTCTTTAGGTTCTATAGAGCCTCTTTTGACAACTTATGGTCCCTTGCATATCCCTCCACCCAAATCCGAGGTTCATACCAAGATTCGTAAGGGACCATTACGCCGAAATGCTGCTTCTGACCGAGCCGCCCATTTTTTTAGCATAGTAGATGAGCTAGCCCAATATTCTATTGCCATTTCAATGCTGGAACTCCTCCAGTCGTGCCCCTCCCAAAGAAAAGCTCTACTATTTTCCCTGGGTGCTGTAGATCCAACAGATGACCAATTGATTGTTTTTGATGCCCATCAGTTGGAGTCTCCTCCTCTTCTTGCTTTCGTAGCTTTCCAAATCTCAGTCAAAATCTAGAACGCTAACATTTTCTGGTGCATCATTGAAGAGGGGGCATCCACCTGTGTGATGTCCGCTTCAGTTTGGAAACAACTCGGATCTTCTGAGTTGGCCCCTTCCATGATCACTCTTCAAGCGTGGGATGGCCACACCTCCCAGCCCATTGGCATTTTCCGTAATTGTCCCATCACTCTTGCGGGCAAGACTGTTTGTGTTGACGTTGAAGTCATCGATGCCCCTCTTGATTATAACATTATTTTGGGGCGTAGCTACACCTATGCCATGTCTGCTGTCCCATCTGCGGTCCACCGCAAGATGTTTTTCCCTCACAATGGAAAGATAGTCACCATCAACCAGTTGACGTATCATGAGCCAAAATCTCAGACCTCCCCTGAGTCAACCCTCTCTTCTATAACCAATAAAAAAACCATTGATTCTTTGACCAGCGTTTCCCTCGGCGTCTACAAAGACTCCTCCTTGCTTGGAACCTTCCTTGGTCTTCCTCCTTCTCCTGTCTCTGATCCCAGCTTAGCGAATGTTTGCATGATGCAATCGTCTCAGGCTGACCTTAAACAACCCGCTTCGGCTAGTCAGCAACCTCAACCTCGCCTGCAGCAATCCGCTCCTAGCCCTCCGCCTCAGCTGCCCGAACTTCTTCTGCCTGGACCTTCCCATCCAGCTAGTACTCATGAGCCTCTTTTCCCTCCTGGAACAGTTCCCCCAAGCCTTAGCCATTTAGGAGTCGTCCCACCTGGCCATTACCCCTCTGGTTAGATACCTTTCCTTGCTCCCCCTCCCGGAGTTTATTCGGTCCCTATCTTGGCCACCCTCTCCCTCCCTAACTTGACCTTGGGTATACCCGTCTGGTACCTTGACCCTCCAACCACTACCCCTCCTGGTCAACCCAAACCTTATCCTGCTTTGACCCCGTTTCAACCGGTCCCCATGACTTATCCCGCTGCAACAGTGCCTCAGCCACCTCAACAGGAACCACCTCCCATTGCGACTGCTTCGGGTAAGATTAGCAAAGCTCATAGGGGGGAATCAACCGAAAAGACTGCCCCGAAAAACCCTGCCCCTCCTCGGCCTCCAAAGCATACCATCCAGTGTACCTTGTGTGATGTTGTTGGTCACGCCACACATACTTGTCCTAAATTGCCTCATCTCAAGCCCATTGTTAATGTCGCGTTCCTTGAGTCCACAGTCTCGAAAGCCTTGGTTCCTTCCATGACTGCGGCCAAGAACCCCAAGACTATTCACACCAACCACCTCTGTGCTTTGTGTGATCTCCATGGCCATTACACCCACCTTTTTTCCCGCCTCAAGGACTTTCGCACCTCTTTAGCCGCGGTCCGCAAATTCGAGGCCAAGCGCAACAAGTCCCCCTCTCCCCTACTCGCGCATTTTGCTTTAGTAGAATTACTAGACATGACGGCTCCCATTGACATTCCCCCTCCTGATGTCGAGATGATGGAGCCTTCGTCTCCCATCTTCTACCTATCATCATCCATGAGACCCTCGGGGAACATTCCCTCTGAATCCTCCCCTGTTGTTTCGCTTGACCTTCCTTCAGTGATCACCTTGGGCTCAACATCGGTAGATCCTTTATCTGCTTACTCTTCGGTTACCCCTTGTGACGATGCGCATGTGAACCTCTCTTCTCATGATGATGAGTTAGGTAGCTTCGCTGCGTCAGGCGGTCTTTCTTCCACCAGTCATCCCATCTTCTATCACGATGATGACATTATGGAAGGAATCCTCTCCGCTGACTTTCTCTCTTCCCCCTTACATCGAAACCATGCATTTGAACCACATACACCTTGTGGCCATTACATTGCAACCCAATGTTTGGGTAAGGGGGCACCCATATTTGAGAGACCAGGAGAATTCATTCTCCATAACTCTCCTAGTGTATCTGGTTATGTCGACTCTAGTACCATTATTCTTCCACATTTAGAAGAACCTCTAGAGCCCCATACCCCTTCAGATCACTCTCGAGATGATACCCCTTATCATTCCTTCATTTTACATCCGCAACCCAGTCTCTTAGACATTGTTGTTGACCAACCTATAGGTTTTCTAGGAGAGCATCAGTTCATTATCTTCAAATCCTCTCTTTGGGATAGTGACACCAAGTATGCCAACCCCAAAACTTAAAGTCCATTTGATTCATATATGCAGTACTAAAAGAGATTGGTAATCCTCCATTTCCTTTCTCATACTGCATAACCATAACAAAAACAAATGGCGCACCACATCATTAAATGTGTTTAGATTCCCCTTTCTACATTTTGGCGTGACCACAACATGCTTGGGGGCACCTATGCCCCTCAACCGTAACCCTCCTCCAAATCGAATTTCTTCACTTACAACACTTGTACTTGGGGCACCAATTTTCCTCCTTACTTGTCTTTGTTCGTGTTGATTTTCGTCATGAGATACCATATTGTACTCATGTTTTTATGATCCCCCATTGGACCTTTACTGTGTGGCAGCACCATCGAGTCGCCTTTGTTTAGAGCATCCGAGTTGAGTCATCATCAGTCATGGAGTCTATCTCGAGTCCTCTTATATCCTGCCATAGTCCTCCATCCTTCATTGCTTGGTCACTCTCTTGTGTTGCACATTATGGCCTTCAGTACCATTTTCCCCTATCCCTCATGATATTGTGTCAGTCACTGCCAAGCCATTCATGCCCTTTATGCTCTCACAAGGGAAGTCGTCCATCAGCTACTTAGTACCCCTCATTCCATCATCATCATTAGTGTTTATCTGTTCGTCGCTCTACTATTTTCCCTCATGCCTTAGTTGGGGTTCCCTTATTGCCTCACCTATGGCAGACCTACTTTTGTCGACATCAGCTCATTTACTCCAGAAGCCAGGTCTAGGGGGTAGTGTACCTTGATTTGATCTCTTTTCAACATGATCGTGATCTATACACTTGATGTTCTAGTGATGCAACAACAACCATTGATGATTCCCGGGTGTATGTGAGATGTCTCAACCCTCATGAGGGGTGACCCTGCAGGTAGCCCCCCACATGCCCGGATGACTTCTTCATTTCCGCCCTTGATGCAGCTCCTCTCATTTGATGATATCAGCCTCAACCGCTTGCAACGCCTCTTCGATTTGCATGTATCAGTTAGATTTTGCGAGCCCTTCCCCGTGTGTAGGGGGAATTTGGGTGTATTTGTATCTCATGTACTAAAATTTTCTTGTATAAGTCCTGAAGGTTATTCCAGGCATCACATGTATGTGGGATTCATCATTTTATTTATCTGGCTCATGTCTAGGCCAGCACATGCTTCATTATTGCGTTCCGTGGTTTTTTGGGCGCCTTATTGTTTGTACTATTGTATCGACGGACATAGGTATTGTTGAGCTCCAAAGATGTTCTTTCTTCCACCACATTCCAATCCATTTCCTTTGTCCATTATTAATTACAGGCCCAAATGATCAATAGAATTAATTAAAATTTCTTTAAGAATGTATATCATGACTAACTTGCTATGTTTTTATGATTTTGTCATTGTAGTACTTTTTGAACTAGATCTAGCTACAGAATGCAAACATTCTGTAGCTAGTTGCCGATTCTGCAGTTGTCTTCATGTCTACGCAGGTTCCAGGTGTCATCTTAGAGAAAACACATATGGTCGTATTCCACATCATTCCCTCATCATTTTTTTCTCTCCACGAAGTTTGAACGGAATTCTGTAGGTGGTTATGCACGTGGGAACTCAAACTAGGAGATAGACTCCTAATAGGACAAGGACAGTCCAGATGTCCTTAATCATATTACGAGACCACCATCAGAAGTCTAGTTTGATTTTAATTTGGAAAGACAATTATCCCTAGGTTATCTCAAGACAGTTATGGAATTTTGTTATAAATATGGCTCGGGAAACCGAGGGACAGGGTTAGATTTTGTGTTTGACTGCTAGATTTCAGAAGTCCGAAAACACTCTGTTTTGAAGTAATTTTTCTTTTAATGAAAGAAGCATCATTTTATTGAAAGCGCTGAGTCAATATTGAAGTATATTTTGCGTGCTACTCCGGTGGTAGAGGGCCCCTGCTGCCTGAGCAGCTTTGTTCATACGGTTTAGATAAGTATTTTAGTCTCGTTTTTCATTTCTAGCTTAAGCAAGTTTCTGAAGTTTATGTTTCATACTTGTTTACATTAATCATCACAGCTAGACTTACTCTTATAAACTCTTCCAAAATATCATCACGATGAATAAGGCATAGCTTTCGTGTTGTAGATTTTAGTTGCATTTTCTTTCGAACTTTATGATTTATGCTTGTTTACACTAAGTGTCATAACTGGTCTTACTCCTACAGACTCTTCCAAAACATCATTAACAATGAATAAGAAACAACTGTGGTATCTTAGATCCTAGTTGTATTTGCTTTCAAATCTTATGTTTATGTTCAATTGCATTGAATAATACAGCCATACTTGTTTTTACAAACTCTTCCAAAATATCATTCATATTGAATGAGATGGGCTGTAGAATTCCATAGACTAGCTGCATGTTAATTTAGTTATAACACTGCGGAGGTTGATTGCATTTAGTTCAGCTCTGTCACTACATTTCAAGTTTGATAATGGCACTCTAGTTTAGTCTTAGCTCACTGTATTAGCATTCCAGTTTAGTTTTTATCCATTGCATTTTAAATTGTATTAGTTGTTAAATTTAGATACCACAGTCTTCATTATTTACAAAACTTCTTTTGTTCCAACCTCATATTAATACATAATCATCTGGACAGAAGCTAGTATCAGTCTAAGGCCTGGAGCATTTTGCAACCTTTTTACCATTTCACAAATAAGCCTTTTCTCAAAGACTATTCTAAAAATAAATCTATAACTTTTGAGTGAGGCCTAGTGGTGCTAAATTGAGTTGCAGAACAAAATTAGAAGTTAGTTCAGAGTAGAAATATTATTGTGCTACAAATGTTCTTTTCCAAATATGTTTCAATAAACCTTTAACCATGGATGAGATGTTGTAACATTGTAAGTTGATTGTTTATTTAGGAGAAATTCATTTACACTTAACTTGTCCATTTCTCAAGCTCTTCCAACACATCTTTAATGAATGAATTGGATAAGTTCAAGCTCATGTTGTGATTTATTTTCTTGCAATGAAGTCATTATCAAGCTTTTCATTTGTTGTTTGCCATCCATAGTTTAGGCTTTTTTCTGTTTTAATATAGCCAATAGCTTCTTTTCACCAGCACTTAGTTCTTTCCCTTTTCAGACATAAAATCGTAAAACCAAAAACATCATAAAACACTAAACACAACGTAGTGAGAAACAAATACCTAGGCACATATAGTGCACCACACTTCAACAGTTCACTAGCTCTAGTTGACAATTAATGAACTCAATTTAGGAACAATAAGTTGAGCACAAAAATTTTGGCGTCATTGCCGGGGAAGTGTAACTAGGTAGCCTTGTTTCTTAACTCCCAAAAACAATGATATGCGTAGAGAGAGAAACTCAAGGGGTAGATTCATTAGAAGCAGAAGCTTGATTTATAGAACACCACTTGTTTCACCTAGAGCAAGAGCCAGCACACCTCCAATTCAAATCCACATTCCATCCTTTACTGATCCTAGACTTCCAGAAGACTTAAGATCAGATATTCCATCAGAAAGACCTTCCACTTCATCCACTGAACTTGTCTTAGAAGAAGATTCAAGGACCCCTGCTAGAGACACAAAATTTTCTACTTCCACAGAGGAATCAAATATGGCAGAAGAAGGGGGAGGAGGAGTCTTTAATGGAGAACACACACTATTTGGAGGGGGTAGAGGTAGAGGTAGAGGAGAAGGAGGTAGAGGTGCAGAAGGAGAAGGAGGTAGAGGAAGAGGTAGAAGAGAAATAAAAAAGCTCTTTTGGGTTTCCTATAGTAGATGAAGAAACACCTACTGAGGAGGATTTTGATGAAGAAGCTCCTGAAATAGACCCAGCACAACAAGAAATTTACAACTATGTTGAGACATTAGAGAAAAGAGCTTCAGAAAGTAGAGACAAAACTTCTAGTCCACCAAAATCTGCAGTTGATATCCTAAGGAGAGATAAATATGAGTTAGAAATACTCAACAGGCATATCAAGAATGAGAATGAAATTCTGGGAGAGCAGGTTAAACTGAAAACTGATATGAATTCAATTCTGTCTCTACAAATGCAAAAGTTGTACAAAGCCAGTGAAAAATTGAAGAAGAAAAATAAAAAGTTAACCAGGGCACTCAAAAATTTGAGATTCAAGTTAGTCATAAAAAAGCCCAGAAGGACTTTGACTGCCAGGAAAATCAGAAGAAGAGGGTTGGATGTCCTTGCAGAGGTCTCAGAGTTCATGGAATAGTTGCATGAGGACATGCAAGAACCTAGCGGTGGGGGTATGTTGAGCTCCAAAGATGTTCTTTCTTCCACCACATTCCACTCCATTTCCTTTGTCCATTATTAATTACAGGCCCAAATGATCAATAGAATTAATTAAAATTTCTTTAAGAATGTATATCATGACTAACTTGCTATGTTTTTATGATTTTGTCATTGTAGTACTTTTTGAACTAGATCTAGCTACAGAATGCAGACATTCTGTAGCTAGTTTCCGATTTTGCAGCTGTCTTCATGTCTACGCAGGTTCCAGGTGTCATCTCAGAGAAAAACACATATGGTCGTATTCCACATCATTCCCTCATCATTGTTTTCTCTCCACGAAGTTTGAACGGAATTCTATAGGTGGTTATGCATGTGGGAACTCAAACTAGTCGATAGACTCCTAATAGGACAAGGACAGTCCAGATGTCCTTAATCATATTACGAGACCACCATCAGAAGTCTAGTTTGATTTTAATTTGGAAAGACAATTATACCTAGGTTTTCTCAAGACAGTTATGTAATTTTGTTATAAATATGGCTCGGGAAACCGAGGGACAGGGTTAGATTTTGTGTGCTAGATTTTAGAAGTCCGAAAACACTCTATTTTGAAGTAATTTTTCTTTTAATGAAAGAAGCATCATTTTATTGAAAGCGCTGAGTCAATATTGAAGTAGATTTTGCGTGCTAATCCGGTGGTAGAGGGCCCCTGTTGCCTGAGCAGCTTTGTTCATACGGTTTAGATAAGTATTTTAGTCTCGTTTTTCATTTCTAGCTTAAGCAAGTTTTTGAAGTTTATGTTTCATACTTGTTTACATTAATCATCACAGCTACACTTACTCTTATAAACTCTTCCAAAATATCATCACGATGAATAAGGCATAGCTGTTTTGTTGTAGATTTTGGTTGCATTTTCTTTCGAACTTTATGATTTATGCTTGTTTACACTAAGTGTCATAGCTGGTCTTACTCCTACAAACTCTTCCAAAACATCATTAACAATGAATAAGAAATAGCTGTGGTATCTTAGATCCTAGTTGTATTTGCTTTCAAATCTTATGTTTATGTTCAATTTCATTGAATAATACAGCCAGACTTGTTTTTACAAACTCTTCCAAAATATCATTCATATTGAACGAGATGGGCTGTAGAATTCCATAGACTAGCTGCATGTTAATTTAGTTATAACACTGCAGAGGTTGATTGCATTTAGTTAAGCTCTGTCACTACATTTCAATTTTGATAATGGCACTCTAGTTTAGTCTTAGCTCACTGTATTAGCATTCTATTTTAGTTTTTATCCATTGCATTTTAAATTGTATTAGTTGTTAAATTTAGATACCACGGTCTTCATTATTTACAAAACTTCTTTTGTTCCAACCTCATATTAATACATAATCATCTAGACAGAAGCTAGTATCAGTCTAAGGCCTGGAGCATTTTGCAACCTTTTTACCATTTCACAAATAAGCCTTTTCTCAAAGATTATTCTAAAAATAAATCTATAACTTTTGAGTGAGGCCTAGTGGTGCTAAATTGAGTTGCAGAACAGAATTAGAAGTTAGTTCAGAGTAGAAATATTATTGTGCTACAAATGTTCTTTTCCAAATATGTTCCAATAAACCTTTAACCATGGATGAGATGATGTAACATTGTAAGTTGATTGTTTATTTAGGAGAAATTAATTTACACTTAACTTGTCCATTTCTCAAGCTCTTCCAACACATCTTTAATGAATGAATTGGATAAGTTCAAGCTCATGTTGTGATTTATTTTCTTGCAATGAAGTCATTATCAAGCTTTGCATTTGTTTTTTGCCATCCATAGTTTAGGCTTTGTTCTGTTTTAATATAACCAATAGCTTCTTTTCACTAGCACTTAGTTCTTTCCCTTTTCAGACATAAAACCGTAAAACCAAAAACATCATAAAACATTAAACACAACGTAGTGAGAAACAAATACCTAGGCACATATAGTGCACCACACTTCAGCAATTTACTAGCCCTGGTTGACAATTAATGAACTCAATTTAGGAACACTAAGTTGAGCACAAACATTTTGGCGCCGTTGCCGGGGAAGTGTAACTAGGTAGCCTTGTTTCTTAACTCCCAAAAACAATGATATGCATAGAGAGAGAGACTCAAGGGGTAGATTCATCAGAAGCATAAGCTTGATTTCTAGAACACCACTTGTTTCACCTAGAGCAAGAGCCAGCACACCTCCAACTCAAATCCACATTCCATCCTTCACTGATCCTAGACTTCCAGAAGACTTAAGAACAGATATTCCATTAGAAAAACCTTCCACTTCATCCACAGAACCTGTCTTAGAAGAAGATTCAAGGACCCCTGCTAGAGACACAAAATTTTCTACTTCTATAGAGGAATCAACTATGGCAGAAGAAGGGGGAGGAGGAGTCTTTAATGGAGAACACACAATATTTGGAGGGGGTAGAGGTAGAGGTAGAGGAGAAAGAGGTAGAGGTGCAGAAGGAGAAGGAGGTAGAGGAAGAGGTAGAAGAGAAATGGGAAGCTCTTTTGGGTTTCCTATAGTAGATGAAGAAACACCTACTGAGGAGGATTTTGATGAAGAAGCTCCTGAAATAGACCCAGCATAGCAAGAAATTTACAATTATGTTGAGACATTAGAGAAAAGAGCTTCAGAAAGTAGAGACAGAACTCCTAGTCCACCAAAATCTGCAGTTGATATCCTAAGGAGAGATAAATATGAGTTAGAAATACTCAACAGGAATATCAAGAATGAGAATGAAATTCCGAGAGAGCAGGTTAAACTGAAAACTGATATGAATTCAACTCTATCTCTACAAATGCAAAAGTTGTACAAAGCCAGTGAAAAATTGAAGAAGAAAAATAAAAAGTTAACTAGGGAACTCACAAATTTGAGATTCAAGTTAGTCATAAGGAAGCCCAGAAGGCCTTTGACTGCTAGGCAAAGCAGAAGAAGAGAGTTGGATGTCCTTGTAGAGGTCTCAGAGTTCATGGAATAGTTGCATGAGGACATGCAAGAACCTAGCAGTGGGGGTATGTTGAGCTCCAAAGATGTTCTTTCTTCCATCACATTCCACTCCATTTCCTTTGTCCATTATTAATTACAGGCCCAAATGATCAATAAAATTAATCAAAATTTATTTAAGAATGTATATCATGACGAACTTGCTATGTTTTTATGATTTTGTCATTGTAGTACTTTTTGAACTAGATCTAGCTACAGAATGCAGACATTCTGTAGCTAGTTGCCGATTCTGCAGTTGTCTTCATGTCTACACATGTTCTAGGTGTCATCTCAGAGAAAAAAAATATGGTCGTATTCCAAATCATTCCCTCATCATTTTTTGCTCTCCACGAAGTTTGAACGAAATTCTTTAGGTGGTTATGCACGTGGGAACTCAAACTAGTAGATAGACTCCTAATAGGACAAGGACAGTCCAGATGTCCTTAATCATATTATGAGACCACCATCAGAAGTCTAGTTTGATTTTAATTTGGAAAGACAATTATCCCTAGGTTATCTCAAGACAGTTATGTAATTTTTTTATAAATATGGCTCAGGAAACCGAGGGACAGGGTTAGATTTTGTGTTTGACTGCTAGATTTCAGAAGTCCGAAAACACTCTGTTTTGAAGTAATTTTTCTTTTAATGAAAGAAGCATCATTTTATTGAAAGCGCTGAGTAAATATTGAAGTATATTTTGCGTGCTACTCTGGTGGTAGAGGGCCCCTGCTACCTGAGCATCTTTGTTCATACGGTTTAGATAAGTATTTTAGTCTCGTTTTTTATTTCTAGCTTAAGCAAGTTTCTGAAGTTTATGTTTCATACTTGTTTACATTAATCATCATAGCTAGACTTACTCTTATAAAATCTTTCAAAATATCATCACGATGAATAAGGCATAGCTGTTGTGTTGTATATTTTAGTTGCATTTTCTTTCGAACTTTATGATTTATGCTTGTTTACACTAAGTGTCATAGCTGGTCTTACTCCTACAAACTCTTCCAAAACATCATTAACAATGAATAAGAAACAACTGTGGTATCTTAGATCCTAGTTGTATTTGCTTTCAAATCTTATGTTTATGTTCAATTGCATTGAATAATACAGCTAGACTTGTTTTTACAAACTCTTCCAAAATATCATTAATATTGAACGAGATGGGCTGCAGAATTCCAAAGACTAGCTGCATGTTAATTTAGTTATAACACTCCGAAGGTTGATTGCATTTAGTTCAACTCTGTCACTACATTTAAAGTTTGATAATGGCACTCTAGTTTAGTCTTAGCTCACTGTATTAGCATTCCAGTTTAGTTTTTATCCATTGCATTTTAAATTGTATTAGTTGTTAAATTTAGATACCACGGTCTTCATTATTTACAAAAATTCTTTTGTTCCAACCTCATATTAATACATAATCATCTGGATAGAAGCTAGTATCAGTCTAAGGCCTGGATCATTTTGCAACCTTTTTACCATTTCACAAATAATACTTTTCTCAAAGACTATTCTAAAAAGAAATCTATAACTTTTGAGTGAGGCCTAGTGGTGCTAAATTGAGTTGCAGAACAGAATTAGAAGTTAGTTCAGAGTAGAAATATTATTGTGCTACAAATGTTCTTTTCCAAATATTTTCCAATAAATATTTAACCATGGATGAGATGTTGTAACATTGTAAGTTGATTGTTTATTTAGGAGAACTTCATTTACACTTAACTTGTCCATTTCTCAAGCTCTTCCAACACATCTTTAATGAATGAATTGGATAAGTTCAAGCTCATGTTGTGATTTATTTTCTTGCAATGAAGTCATTATTAAGCTTTGCATTTGTTGTTTGCCATCCATAGTTTAGGCTTTGTTCTGTTTTAATATAACCAATAGCTTCTTTTCACTATCACTTAGTTCTTTCCCTTTTCAGACATAAAACCGTAAAACCAAAAACATCATAAAACACTAAACACAACATAGTGAGAAACAAATACCTAGGCACATATAGTGCACCACACTTCAGCAGTTTACTAGCCCTGGTTGACAATTAATGAACTCAATTTAGGAACACTAAGTTGAGCACAAAAATTTTGGCGCCGTTTCTGGGGAAGTGTAACTAGGTAGCCTTGTTTCTTAACTCCCAAAAACAGTGATATGCGTAGAGAGAGAGACTCAAGGGGTAGATTCATCAGAAGCAGAAGCTTGATTTATATAACACCACTTGTTTCACCTAGAGCAAGAGCCAGCACACCTCCAACTCAAATCCACTTTCCATCCTTTACTGATCCTAGACTTCCAGAAGACTTAAGATCAGATATTCCATCAGAAAGACCTTCCACTTCATCCACTGAACCTGTCTTAGAAGAAGATTCAAGGACCCCTGCTAGAGACACAAACTTTTCTACTTCCACAGAGGAATCAACTATGGCAGAAGAAGGGGGAGGAGGAGTCTTTAATGGAGAACACACACTATTTTGAGGGGATAGAGGTAGAGTTAGAGGAGAAGGAGGTAGAGGTGCAGAAGGAGAAGGAGGTAGAGGAAGAGGTAGAAGAGAAATGGGAAGCTCTTTTTGGTTTCTTATAGTAGATGAAGAAACACCTACTGAGGAGGATTTTGATGAAGAAGCTTCTGAAATAGACCCAGCACAGCAAGAAATTTACAATATGTTGAGACATTAGAGAAAAGAGCTTCAGAAAGTAGATTTTGTGTGCTACTCTGGTGGTAGAGGGCCCCTGCTACCTGAGCATCTTTGTTCATACGATTTAGATAAGTATTTTAGTCTCGTTTTTCATTTCTAGCTTAAGAAAGTTTCTGAAGTTTATGTTTCATACTTGTTTACATTAATAATCACAGCTAGACTTACTCTTATAAACTCTTCCAAAATATCATCACGATGAATAGGCATAGCTGTGGTGTTGTAGATTTTAGTTGCATTTTCTTTCGAACTGTATGATTTATGCTTGTTTACACTAAGTGTCATAGCTGGTCTTACTCCTACAAACTCTTCCAAAACATCACTAACAATGAATAAGAAACAGCTGTGGTATCTTAGATCCTAGTTGTATTTGCTTTCAAATCTTATGTTTATGTTCAATTTCATTGAATAATACAGCCAGACTTGTTTTTACAAACTCTTCCAAAATATCATTCATATTGAACGAGATGGGCTATAGAATTCCATAGACTAGCTGCATGTTAATTTAGTTATAACACTTCGGAGGTTGATTGCATTTAGTTCAACTCTGTCACTACATTTCAAGTTTGATAATGGCACTCTAGTTTAGTCTTAGCTCACTGTATTAGCATTCCAGTTTAGTTTTTATCCATTGCATTTTAAATTGTATTAGTTGTTAAATTTAAATACCACGGTCTTCATTATTTACAAAACTTCTTTTTTCCAACCTCATATTAATACATAATCATCTGGACAGAAGCTAGTATCAATCTAAGGCCTAGAGCATTTTGCAACCTTTTTACCATTTCACAAATAAGCCTTTTCTCAAAGACTATTCTAAAAACAAATCTATAACTTTTGAGTGAGGCCTAGTGGTGCTAAATTGAGTTGCAGAACAGAATTATAAGTTAGTTCAGAGTAGAAATATTATTGTGCTACAAATGTTCTTTTCCAAATATGTTCCAATAAACCTTTAACCATGGATGAGATGTTGTAACATTGTAAGTTGATTGTTTATTTAGGAGAACTTCATTTACACTTAACTTGTACATTTCTCAAGCTTTCCAACACATCTTTAATGAATGAATTGGATAAGTTCAAGCTCATGTTGTGATTTATTTTATTGCAATGAAGTCATTATCAAGGTTTGCATTTTTTTTTTGCCATCCATAGTTTAGGCTTTGTTTTGTTTTAATATAACCAATAACTTCTTTTCACCAGCACTTAGTTCTTTCCCTTTTCAGACATAAAACCGTAGAACCAAAAACATCATAAAACACTAAACACAACGTAGTGAGAAAAAAATACCTAGGCATATATAGTGCACCACACTTCAACAGTTTACTAGCCCTAGTTGACAATTAATGAACTCAATTTAGGAACACTAAGTTGAGCACAAACATTTTGGCGCCGTTGCCGGGGAAGTGTAACTAGGTAGCCTTGTTTCTTAACTCCCAAAAACAATGATATGCATAGAGAGAGAGACTCAAGGGGTAGATTCATCAGAAGCAGAAGCTTGATTTCTAGAACACCACTTGTTTCACCTAGAGAAAGAGCCAACACACCTCCAACTCAAATCCACATTTCATCCTTTACTGATCCTAGACTTCCAGAAGACTTAAGATCAGATATTCCATTAGAAAGACCTTCCACTTCATCCATTGAACCTGTCTTAGAAGAAGATTCAAGGACCCCTGCTAGAGACACAAAATTTTCTACTTCCACAAAGGAATCAACTATGGCAGAAGAAGGGGGAGGAGGAGTCTTTAATGGAGAACACACACTATTTTGAGGGGGTAGAGGTAGAGGTAGAGGAGAAGGAGGTAGAGGTGCAGAAGGAGAAGGAGGTAGAGGAAGAAGTAGAAGAGAAATGGGAAGCTCTTTTGGGTTTCCTATAGTAGATGAAGAAACACCTACTGAGGAGGATTTTGATGAAGAAGCTCCTGAAATAGACCCAGTACAGCAAGAAATTTACAATTATGTTGAGACATTAGAGAAAAGAGCTTCAGAAAGTAGAGACAAAACTCCTAGTCAACCAAAATCTGCAGTTGATATCCTAAGGAGAGATAAATATGAGTTAGAAATACTCAACAGACATATCAAGAATGAGAATGAAATTCTAAGAGAGCAGGTTAAACTGAAAACTGATATGAATTCAACTCTGTCTCTACAAATGCAAAAGTTGTACAAAGCCAGTGAAAAATTGAAGAAGAAAAATAAAAAAGTTAACTAGGGCACTCACAAATTTGAGATTCAAGTTAGTCATAAGGAAGCCCAGAAGGCCTTTGACTGCCAGGAAAAGTAGAAGAAGAGGGTTGGATGTCCTTGTAGAGGTCTCATAGTTCATGGAATAGTTGCATGAGGACATGCAAGAACCTAGCAGTGGGGGTATGTTGAGCTCCAAAGATGTTCTTTCTTCCACCACATTCCACTCCATTTCCTTTGTCCATTATTAATTACAGGCCTAAATGATCAATAGAATTAATTAAAATTGCTTTAAGAATGTATATCATGACTAAATTGCTATGTTTTTATGATTTTGTCATTGTAGTACTTTTTGAACTAGATCTAGCTACAAAATGCAGACATTCTGTAGCTAGTTGCCGATTCTGCAACTGTCTTCATGTCTACGCAGGTTCCAGGTGTCATCTCAGAGAAAAACACATATGGTCATATTCCATATCATTCCCTCATCATTTGTTGCTCTCCACGAAGTTTGAACGGAATTCTGTAGGTGGTTATGCACGTGGGAACTCAAACTAGTAGATAGACTCCTAATAGGACAAGGACAGTCCATATATCCTTAATCATATTACGAGACCACCATCAGAAGTCTAGTTTGATTTTAATTTGGAAAGACAATTATCCCTAGGTTATCTCAAGACAGTTATGTAATTTTTTTATAAATATGGCTCGGGAAACCGAGGGACAGGGTTAGATTTTGTGTTTGACTGCTAGATTTCAGAAGTCCGAAAACACTCTGTTTTGAAGTAATTTTTCTTTTAATGAAAGAAGCATCATTTTATTGAAAGCACTAAGTCAATATTGAAGTAGATTTTTCATGCTACTCTGGTGGTAGAGGGCCCCTGCTACCTGAGCAGCTTTGTTCATACGGTTTAGATAAGTATTTTAGTCTCGTTTTTCATTTCTAGCTTAAGCAAGTTTCTGAAATTTATGTTTCATATTTGTTTACATTAATCATCATAGCTAGAATTACCCTTATAAACTCTTCCAAAATATCATCACGATGAATAAGGCATAGCTGTGGTGTTGTAGATTTTAGGTGCATTTTCTTTCAAACTTTATGATTTATGCTTGTTTACACTAAGTGTCATAGATGGTCTTACTCCTACAAACTCTTCCAAAACATCATTAACAATGAATAAGAAACAACTGTGGTATTTTAGATCCTAGTTGTATTTGCTTTCAATTCTTATGTTTATGTTCAATTGCATTGAATAATACAGCCAGACTTGTTTCTACAAACTCTTCCAAAATATCATTCATATTGAACGAGATGGGCTGTAGAATTCCATAGACTAGCTGCATGTTAATTTAGTTATAACACTCCGAAGGTTGATTGCATTTAGTTCAACTCTGTCACTACATTTCAAGTTTGATAATGGCACTCTAGTTTAGTCTTAGCTCACTGTATTAGCATTCCAGTTTAGTTTTTATCCATTGCATTTTAAATTGTATTAGTTGTTAAATTTAGAGACCACGGTCTTCATTATTTACAAAACTTCTTTTGTTCCAACCTCATATTAATACATAATCATTTGGACAGAATCTAGTATCAGTCTAAGGCCTGGAGCATTTTGCAACCTTTTTACCATTTCACAAATAAGCCTTTTCTCAAAAACTATTCTAAAAATAAATCTATAACTTTTGAGTGAGGCCTAGTGGTGCTAAATTGAGTTGCAGAACAGAATTATAAGTTAGTTCAGAGTAGAAATCTTATTGTGCTACAAATGTTCTTTTCCAAATATGTTCCAATAAACCTTTAACCATGGATGAGATGTTGTAACATTGTAAGTTGATTGTTTATTTAGGAGAACTTCATTTACACTTAACTTGTCCATTTCTCAAGCTCTTCCAACACATCTTTAATGAATGAATTGGATAAGTTCAAGCACATGTTGTGATTTATTTTCTTGCAATGAAGTCATTATCAAGCTTTGCATTTGTTGTTTTCCATCCATAGTTTAGGATTTGTTCTGTTTTAATATAACCAATAGCTTCTTTTCACCAGCACTTAGTCCTTTCCCTTTTCAAACATAAAACCATAAAACCAAAAACATCATAAAACACTAAACACAACGTAGTGAGAAAAAAATACCTAGGCACATATAGTGCACCACACTTCAGCAGTTTACTAGCCCTGGTTGACAATTAATGAACTCAATTTAAGAACACTAAGTTGAGCACAAACAGGTATGCCTCCCCCGCCGCCTTTATCACCTAGAGACTTGTTGCACTTGTAAGTCTCGTCTCCTCCGGGTCTAGTCCTTTAGCACATTAGACTACCTTACATTTCTCTGTCTCACTTCCCTCTTGATGCCTAGTGATTGAGTTCTTACAACGTACTTCGGTCATAAGATTTGCTCCTAACACTCGTACGTTGGGGGGCAATCTGTTACACCATTTTTTTGGTCATCTAACTCATTATCATTAGATGAACCCAAGTACACCATGTAAGACCAATTTTACCCTAAGTAAAATTGCTTTCACCATGTAAAATAATATTTTTCTATATTTCCTGGTCATATTTAACCCAAAACAAGGAAATTAATTAAATAAATCATTATTTATTTAATTATTTCCTAGGAATAAGTTATTCAAATCATTATTTAAATAATATTCCTAGTTAAATTTGACTAAATAATTTTTAAATAATTAAATAAATAATTATTTATTTAATTATATTCCCACCTTTCCCTAAAATAATAAATAAATCATTTATTTATTTATTGTTTATAAATAAAGGAATTGATCCAAGTCAAAAGGCCTTTTCCCTCCAACAAATATAATAAAATATCCCTAAAGGGTGATTCTAGAATTTGATTAATAATATTTTATTCATGCAACGAGTTCTAGAAAACCCCAATATTTTGTTATAAATAGAAGGGTTTTCCCCATTCATTAGTCACCTTCATTGCATTAGATCACACTAAATCTATTCTTGGTCATCATTTTCCATTTTTGCTTTGTGAGCTCCCATTGAGTTCTATGTTTGTCAGGGTTTTTTCTACCACAATAAGAGAGAGGAATTTTAGATCTGAAACGTTGAGGACTTTCAAGAACCCATCCCATTGAGGAGAACCAGAAAACACCTTTCTTATTTTCCTCTCAGGTGCCCCATTCTTTAATATAATACAAATCATTCTTTTAAACACTTTGTTCTTGCCTTGTCTATTGGATGCATGGAGCCACATTATATTTTATCTGCTTAATGTATTTTGTGTTTAGATCTGAATTGGTGTAGCAAACTTAAAGATATTTTGCAGCCATAATCGATGTTAGGGCTATTTGTTATGCGTAGCTAAAGTGATCTGTTACGATGAAAGAATCATACTAACAACAATGTTGTTCTTTGTTTGTGGATTTGGAAGGTTGTGTTGGGCTGCCATGCCTTGGCTTTGTCCTTTGTTCTACGGTTTGGGGGCACCTTTCCCTTGCTTTTGATTCGCAGATCCAAAGTCTCACTTCTTCTGTTTGAATTTCTACTCAATCTTGGCAGCATACCGGTATGTCGTACCAAGCGAGGAGATGTCGAGGAACTCCATTTCTTCCTGAATGTATCTGTGCAGACAACTGCGATACTTTAGCACCAAATGTTTCTTTGAATCTTTGATACCCAACTTTGTTCACAGGGTATGGAACAAATTCGTCATCTCATGCACATCTTGATCCCTTTATTGTCGTAGCATGGTCCATTGTATGTACTTGTCCTCATAGCTCCCCACGGGATAGTATTGTTCCTTGATGGCATCTCGGAAAGAATTCCAAGTGGGTACGACTAAGAAAAGATAGGGTTCTAGTCTCATCCTTTTTCTCACAGTAGGTTTCTTATCAGTCCTTGATATGGGTGGTAGCTTTGAGGAGTGCAAAAATAATCTTCTCCTGGTCGGAAAAGTCATGAACCAAGAAATATCCTTCTAATAGATTCAACCATCTATCTATGGCATATGCATCTATTTGACCCTCAAACATGGCAATGTTAAAGTTTACTTGTACCTTAAAGGGAGTCGCGCCTCAAAAGTGGCTGCTGGATGCAGATGCACCGCCAGTGGACAATCGTTGAAGGATCTGGGAAAAGTTATCCAACATCGCGTTCCTTTTTTTTGAGGGCATCCTCAAGCAATATTTTGATAGGATCTCCTGCTCCCTCATCTTTCTTTTCATCCCCCATGGGCGTCCGTCGGGGTTTGCGAGGCTAATCTTGCAAAGGTTCCACCAGATCGAGCCCTAAATCCTTATACCCCAACCTCATTGGGGCCATGCAAAGAAGGATCGAGACAAAGTAGATCGCTCTGATACCATTGATCTAGATTTATGCAGGAATGCAATAGAATACATATATAACCATAAATACAAATATGCAACGGAAATAACACTTCATTTCATTAATATCAAAGAACTGAAATTTGCTTACAGACAAAATGGAAATAAACTAGCTAATGCGCTGGTATCTTATCTCTAAGAAGAGATATGGCAGCTACAGGCCTCTGAACTGAGTTACAATGAGGATCAAGGGCCTATTTATTATTTAGAACAATGGAAAACTCTAAACGTCCAAAAAATTAACCTTAGGAGATGAAGCGCCAAAACTATGGGCCCCATTTGGGTAAATTGGTGTTTTAACTTCCCGGGGATGTAACTTTGGCATACTATCTCCGTTTGACACACATGATACATTGTTAGAAATATCTATCTGAGGACTACAACTATTGTCGCAAACATCAATTCTAGAACTAAATCATATATGCCAGAGGAATGATGCCCAAAAAACGTCGTTTACGGCCTCAAAACGGCTCCGGAAGTTCAGGACCCGAAAAACTGCAAAAATAGTAAGTTGTGCTGGAACAGAAAAACTAAAAGAGATAATGGTGGGGCCCTAAGTGGAATAGGTGGGTGGCTACCAATATTCACCTGGATCACTGGGCATAAGCAATGGCTTGTTCCTTGGTTACACATGCCCCCATAGCTATGTCTTTGGAAATATGATTGACAAAGGAGGTGGTGAACCAATGAGTTAGAAGCTGATCAGGAATTTCAAATTTGATCATGCGATGACGATGTCGCCACTCATGAATATGATCCGAGATATGAGTAGCTCGGTCCTGCTTCAATGAAGTGAGGAGGTGCGTCCCGGTATCATAATGAACTGGTAACTGAAAATGCATGAGGAATTCCATGGCTAAAGAATTGAAGTCTTGGAAGACGCTAAGAGATAGCTCAATGTACCACTTTGTAGTGACACTAGTAAGAGTTTGCTGGAAAATACGGAGTGAAATAGAATTTTCAACCCAAGACTTAGAGGAACACCACAAATGGTACGTCATAACATGCGCTTGGGGGTATTCACCAAACTTGCCCTCAAATTTAGGACAATCACTAGGAATCTTGGTCGGAACCGGAGGCCAATATGGGTTATGAAGAATGGGATCATTCGTCAATTTTGACATATCAGGTAATTCCAACGTAGCAATAAACGGTAATTGAGTATTGAAAGTCATTGGAGGTCTTTGGTAAGGACCCGTGTGTACATTCCACCCAGTCTGAGTGGGGTTCTGTCCCCATACATTCTGTCCCGGAGGATTCATATCATAGGGGTTAGAAGCAGGATAAGTTGGTTGATACTGGGGTTGAGGACCAGGATATTGAGTCGAAGTAGACCATTGAGGTCCCTATAGAGCAGAATACAGAGTCTGCTATGGAATGTAAGTATGGCTTTGAGGTTGATGATATACAGGTTGATTTTGAGGGTAAGAAACCTGGGGCACACTATATATCGGTTGATATGAACCCTGAGGGTAATAAGTGCCTTGCAGTTGAACAGGTGGTCCTGGTTGAGCAAGTTGAGAAGGCTGCTGAGCGGGAAAACATGGTTGACTATAGACAGGTAGAACTGGCTGCTGAAACGATTGAACCAGCTGAAGAGCAGGTTGAATAAGTTGCTGAGCTAGTTGAACCGAGTACTGAGGGCCACCGAGTTGGCCTTGTGGAAAAGGTTGGCTTGATGGTTGCGATGGACCTAGTTGTCCCCGGGAGCAACTGTGTAGCCCCGGAGGAGGACCGTAGGGTTGTCCTGGTTGCACAAAATTTTGCCCATACTGAGCAAAAAGAGGAAAAACCAAAACCTAATGAGCAAAGGTCAATCTTGACACTCTGGAGCTAAACAGAAGATGTAAACTAAGCAAGCAAAGCAGGAAAGGAAAGTAAGCAAATCAATGATTGAAACTGATCCAACAAGATGAAACGAAAAAACTCTCACTGATTCCCCAGTGGAGTCGCCAATTTGTTAAACAGGTAAATCCTCTCTGCAGACAGAGACGATCGCTCTAGCCCTAGAGTGGGTCTAGAAACAAAGAGACATGCTAAAGTGTTGATTCCTAATTATTGAATGAAAGAGGACATGGTAGATCGACCTGTTAGACTCCTATACCAATAGGTGTCATTTTTCATGATTGACTTGTTGAACTATGCAATATGTCAAACCTTTTTCTTGTTGCAAAGGTGTTCCATATTCTTAAAAAAATAAAAAAATAAAAAATTATAAAAAATGTAAAGAGGGTATACCCTAAAAGAAAAATCAAAGGGTAAAAAGAATAAAATGGTCAAAAAAGTGAAATAAATGAACCCCAAACAAAAATAGAACAGGAAAGTGTGTCACTTTAAATGCCACTACTATTGCATTTTCTGTAATAAAGCAATTGTGTGCAGCTTGTCAAACTTTTTCCACAATTTGTGAAGAGTCAAACTGTTTAAACTTGACTCATTCCTTTTTCAATTTCATGTTGTAGAATAGAGAATAAATATCTTACCAAACAGTTTAATCTTGGCAGATAAGCAGATAGGTAGAGTTAAAAAAGGTGCTCAATAGTTTAATCTGAGCCCTTGGATGTAATAAGTGTAGACTTAGATAGGTTTGCCATGTAAAAAAAGAAGAAGATTGAAAATGGTTTGCAAGTCTAAGTGCACCCTAATAAAGAAGAGAAAATGGTAGGGTAAAGTAAGTAGGGCATGTAGATGTTATTGTAGAATTGCATGTGATGGATGATGGTTCCAAATGTGTTTAAATTTTACTTTCATCACAAGTACAAAGGCAGATACTACATTGGAAAAGTTCACAAGCAAATAAAAGTCAAATTATTAACTTCCCCTCTCATTTCCCTAGACATTTCACTAATTTCCCCTAAGTGCTAAGGTATTTAAAGATTAAAGGGGCTCAAGGCATTTCCTTGACTTTTGGAGGGACTGGACCCTCGGCCCAATAATTGAAAAAGACCTAAGTACTTGAAATTATCCATTATAACATTCATCCACTTCTCAAAAAAGCTTTTCCTAAGTAAAATCCCATTTTACCAGGAAAATCCTTCAATACTTCATGAAAAGCCCTCAAAATCACTTTTTATTCTAAGTCTAAGTGATGCAGTGTACAATAATGCCATTTACTTTTGAATCTTCACTTTCTTGGTTATATTTAAGTATTTTGAGTTTACATTGTCCCTTGTCATATTAACTCTAATTTATATATTAACTCCCTATGAAAATCACCTTTTCCTATGTATATAACTCCTTTTCATTTAATATTCCCAAAACCCATGTATTATAACTATTTTAGCCAAAAGCATTTTATTCCCACTTATTCAAATCGAAAACCCATAATATACCCCCTTTTTGGCTAAAATATAACTTTAAATATTATTCCCGCCCCTATGGTAAGAAAATCACATTGGTTTAATTATCATATAATAAAATATATGAAAAGGTTTAAACATATGTATATATGTTTAAAACAAAAAAATAAACCCAAAGTTTAATTAAAATCAAACTTTGATATAATCCATCCCCGCACATTTTTCATTTCCGACCATACAAAAGGGATTAATTAATCCATATGGTTAATTAATAACCTCCCCACCAATCAAACACCTCCCGAAATGATTAATTAACTGTTAATTACAACTGGCCCGTGCTTGTTAAACCTCCGTCAACTCCATATCCCATCAACCGTTGGATCGATCTGCCCAAGATCAATGGCTCGCATCGATTCCGCTGGCCATCCCCCATCCAAAAGTTAACGTGCAAAATAAAAGTGGTTTTTGAATAGTGTCGTGGCCATGCGTCACTTGCTGTATCGATTCGCTGCCATTCCGCCCAAAACCACCCTCCTCTAAAAGCAGTGCGGAAAAAACCGTAAACCATCTTCCCCCCTGTGACTCACCTCTAGTACATGCTGATGTCATTTATTAAAAACCCCGCCACCCCGTTTGACTTTGCCAATAAAACAAAAATTCGTGTCTTTTCCATTATTTTTGTAATTATTATTATTTATTTATTGAAGAAACCTCAGAACCTGGGCTTGCGCCCACCAAGCCTCCAACAGACTCGAGCATGGTTTACCTCCCAAAAATCATTCTAGATTCACTCCACAGACATCTCAAAATCAAATGAAACCTTTTCGACCTCCCCTACAAAACAATGCTTTCGTAACAATTTGTTTTGTTTTACAGGTGATCATAAGACCACATCCTTGGATAAACAGTCTTAATACTAGTCATAAGACTTGTTTACTCCAAGATTGTTATCAAATATATTCAAACAGAGGTTAGAAAGCATAACAGCTTAAAGAGTATCATGGTTAAAGTGTATCAGGTAAAAGTCGTAGTGAAAGTTAAAATGAAAGTTGTGAGTTACCAAAGGTAAACAAGAAAAGTAATTACAAAGGCAAAGAAATGATAACAAAAGGAAATGAAAATATTTTCTGCTCAAAATTGAATTTTGTTCAAAGTGAAAGTAAAACAACAAAAGAACAAAAAAGTGAAAAGATAAAAAACACAACAAGAAGGAATACTTTTTGTAGTCTTCAGATGTTTTAGCTATTGTTTATAAAGGCCAGGATAAATCCAAGATGAATTTTGAAAAAATTAAGGAGGTTTATGTTCTTAAGAGGACCCTCTACAAAAACCTCTCTCACATTTCTAACAGCTATTATGGTTTTGGAAATATTAAACAATGTTGAAAAGCACGTTTTGCAAAAAATTCCTGTTATGTCATCATTTTGAAGAGAATATTGTGGCCAATCAGAAATACATCTTACAAAACTGAAGGAGGTTTTTGTTCCTAAGAGACCCATCTACAAAAACCTATCTCATTTTTTTCACATTAATTTCAGACTGAGAGATACAGGCACATCTTTACAGGCTATTTTTCAGACTCTGTAAAACTCTGTTTTACACATATTGTTGCAGAGCCTATTGTGCACAGCTGGAGAGGAATTTTAGGAAAAGGAAAGAGGTTTATCTCAAAAAAATATTTATCTACAATAACCTCTTTCACATTTTACATATCTATTACAGATTGAGAAACAAAAAGATATCATTGGACCTCAAGTTTGCAGAATTGTTGGAGCAGAATTCACAAAAAAGGGAAGCAGTTAGTGACTTGGATGCCTCATCATCAACTAAGAGTTAGATCAAATTCGAATTCTCCTCTTTCTCATCACCTATCCATAAGAAATAGTGCCAAATAGATGCATTATTTTGAGTGCCCTTTACTTAAGTTCTATTTATGTAAAATAGTTGGAGAGATTTGTGAACTAATTTTGATATTTTTTCAAGATATTTTAGTTTAGAATTTGTATAAATACTTCACTCTTGGAAGTATTGAGGGTGGATTATTCTACTTTGCTGTAACATTGAATTTTGGAATAAAGTGATTTTTGGAGAAATTTCTTCGTGGCTTGCTGGATGATGAATTGAAGCTCAGGACTTTTTGCAGGATTCATGTGTCAGACTACAGTTCAATAAGTCATTTCTATCCTGTGTTTTAAGTTTTATATATGTTTACTATATCACTGTGTTTCATTTCTTAATAATTAACAAAAAAGAATTAAATCAGAAATTGCTTAAGTGTACTCTGATTTCAATTTTTATTATTCTAAATGTTTTCTTCTAAACCAGTTATAAACAATGAATTCTTAATTTCTCTTGTTTCTCTAGTTTAAGTATTTGATTACTTAGTAAAGAATTCTTGATTGCTCTTTATTGGTAATCACTCACTTTCCTTCGTTTAAACATGTTTAAAGATTCTTAATTGCCTTTCATCCATTTAAAAAATCCATTCCATTCACTTTAATATCCAAAATTGTTCTTTTTTTTTGCTATCTTGCCTTGCAAAGCCATCTTTAGTGTAAAAACTTAATCCAGTAAAGCCATCCTTTTGACTCCATAGCTCAATGGCCTGAAATACTCAATCTTGCCCTCAGTTGGCGGATTCCACCATTCAAATTCAAACAAAACCCCTGGACTTTATAACTAGCCTAATACCTTCTAAAACAAAGCTAAATTTGAAATAGAGAGCTCTCTGGATACAGATTAGCTAGATTCTGTATCTGAAGGTTGGTTAGTGGTTACCTCGGGTTTCTTTCCTTTTCTTACAACTTCAAGGAAGGCCTGAGTGATAACATAGTGGCGACCATACTGGGGATCTGAATCATTTTTATTATTGTTTTCTTATAAGCTATAGACAGTGTCTGAAGATTATCCAGGTAGCCTTTGAAATGCTTTTGCCCTGCAACTGCATAGTAAATAACGCTGCTTCAGTATATCTCTGATTTAGCTTATAAAATGAACCTTAGTTTTAAACATTCAATTAGACTCTCTAGTTCAATAAATCTTTGAGAAAATTTTAATTAAAAATATTAAATTTCTTGAAGAATTTGCTGAAGTTTTACTTTCATGGTATTCCAAAACAAAAAACCAAAAATATAAATTCTAGGAAAACTGGCTTCAGAAAGGATTCGTCATACCAGGTCAAATCCCGACCCTAATCCACCACCAATATTTGAATATCCAAATCTGATTCCTAGGATTCTTAGAAGACAAGGAAGTCAAGAAAGCTCTGAACAAGGAAGTCAAGAAAGTTCTGGAAGTTCTAGACCTCTTTCTAGATCACATTCCTGTCCTGTGAAGATTATATATTTTGATGAAATCCCTTTTGATGAGCGATTTGAAACATCTCTATTTGTGAATTTTTCTGAATCTGAATTGTCTAAGCTCATTCCAGACCCACTATTTCTTGAAGATTTACAATTGAGATTTGTTTCATATCATCTTGACAGGCATTTACAAAACTCCATTCAATCTGAACAGACCTTTGAAGAAAGTTCAAACATTTCTGTAATTACTGAAGCTTCCCCAAGCTCAGCTACCTTTCTTCAAACTTCTCAAAACCAAGCCACTTCTTCTACCCCTCCACCCACTCCTTCCAGACCATCATCACCTGTTATTCCATTACACCTTCCAATGGCCAATAGACATGCCCCGTTAAGATTGCCAGACAACCCTGCCACTTTGCCTCAGGATTATCAGAGTAAAATCACCCCTTTTGCCGGTTCAGGTACTTATACTGCTCAACAACACACGTAAAGGATGACTGATTACTTTGAATTTTATGAAATTGATGCTGATGATGTACGAATGAGAATTTTTGTTCAGAGTCTTACTGGGGAAGTCAGGACATGGTTTAGGGCCCTTGCTCCAAACAATATTGCTGATTTACCAGCTTTGTATAGGGCATTTTTGAATAGATGGGACAAGAAGAAAGACCCTCTTCAGATCCTATCAGAATTTGAAAATTTGAGAAGAAGACCTAATGAAACAGTGCAAGATTACATCATAAGATTCAACGAAGCATATAACGTTGTTCCCCAGAACCTTAGACCTCCTTCGGACTCAGTATTGGTTAAATTTCCTGATGGTTTTGAATCTGACATGGCATATTCACTTAGGGAAAGAGCCCCCCAAACCCTAGAAGAAATGCAAAGCATAGTGGTTAGCGTGGAAGAAAACCTCATAGAAAAACGAGCTAGAGCTAGGGCCGAAAGAATAATGCCTATGAATGAAGAACCTTCAGCTTTTGAAAGAAAGCTGGATGCAATCATCAAAGGTATGGAAACACTGGGAGACAGAGTGGAGACAATCGAAAGAAAGTCTTCTGGTGATAATCAAAATGTTGTGAGAAACCCAAACTTTAGAAGGAATCAGAACCAAAATATTGGGAAAAATGTCCTTGACCAAAACATCAGGCCACCTTTCTAAGAAAATTTTGTTGAAGGTTCAACTTCTGAAGAGCCTACCAAAGATGTTGAAATAAATGATCAAATGACACAAGAAATTTTCATACCACTATTTTTTGATTCATTTCAATGTTTAAAGGAAATGTGGTATAACATATTTAATGAAAAGGATGAGAAACTTGGTGAATTTTATGAAGTCTCATGGAAACCTATATGCTATAGGTTGCAGCCATTTTCCAAAGTTTTTCAGGATCCAATAGCAGATATGTTGAATATTGAAGGCATTCAAAGCATTCCTCTATTAACTAACTATGATTTTCAGAATCAAGATGATAAAGGATTCAACACTCAAACATTACAATCAGTAGGAATATCATCACAAATCTTATCTGAAAGTTTACAAGGAGATAAAGATGAAAATAACATTTCATATTCATGGTATGGAGGCCATCCAGAACAGATGTACAGTTGTTCAGATCAGTTAAACATCAGTGTATATATTTTGGAAGATCCTTTTGTACAGTTTCTAGAGTCAACAAAGGAAATCAAGTGTTTCCTTATCTTCTCATTTGTTGACAAGTTTCTAATAGGTTGCAGAAGTACAATTTTGATAATCAACAAGAAAATGCAACAAAATCTATCAAAGTACATAATGCTTGAATGGTTGCATTGGCTATTTCATTTTACATAACTAGCAGTTGAACAGTAGATTGAGTAGGTACATGAGTGCTAATAAGCTCAGAATTTTGAGCATTTTTTTTTAGTTTTTCAATTTTCAGCTAGTTTTTCATTAAGTTGGTTTGAAAAATTTTGTGTGTTTTTTTAGTTTTAGATCAGATTTCGCTATTCCCATTTACATTTAAGACATTTACTATATTACTAGTCTACCAAGGTCATCGATGAGGACAACCGATTCGTTCTTCTTTGACTTTTCACCAGGAAAAGCCATCCCCAAGTGGAGCCATTGTTAGACTCTATACCAATAGGTGTCATTTTTCATGTTTGACTTGTTGAACTATGCACATGTCAAACCTTTTCTTGCTGCAAAGGGGTGTTCCATACTCTCAAAAATCGAAAATAAAAAAACTTTAAAAAATGGAAAGAGGGTACACCCTAAAATAAAAATCAAAGGGTGAAAGAATAAAATTGTCAAAAAAGTGAAAGAAATGAACCCCAAACAAAAATAGACCAGGAAAGTGTGCAAGTCTAAATGCCACTACTATTTCATTTTCTGTAATAAGCAATTGTGTGCAGCCTGTTAAACTTTTGCCACAATTTATGAAGAGTCAAACCGTTTAAAACTTGACTCTATTCATTTTTTTAATTTCATGTCAGAGAATAGAATAAATATCTCACAAATGCTTAATCTTGCAGATAAGTAGATAGGTAGAGTTAATAAAAGGTGCTCAACAGTTTAATCTGAGCCCTTGGATGTAATAAGTGTAGACTTAGATAGGTTTGCGATGTAAAAGAAAAAGAAGATTGATAAGGGTTTGCCAGTCTAAGTGCACCCTAATAAAGAAGACATAAATGGTAGAGTAAAGTAGGTAGGGTAGGTAGATGTTGTTGCAGAATTACATGTGATGAATGATGGTTCTAAATGTGTTCAATTTTACTTTCATCACAAGTGCAAAGGCAGATACTACATTGGAAAAGTTCACAACAGAGCAAAGTCAAATTATTAACTTCCCCTCTCATTTTCCCCTAAACATTTTACTAATTCCCCTAAGCACTAAGGTATTTGGAGATTAAAGGGGCTCAAGGCATTTCCTTGACTTTTGGAGGGACTGGACCCTCGGCCCAATAATTGAAAAGACCTAAGTACTTGAAATGATCCATTATAACATTCATCCACTTCTCAAAATCTTTTCCATAAAATCCTTCAATATTTCGTGAAAAGCCCTCAAAATCACTTTTTATTCTAAGTCTAAGTGATGAAAGTATAATAATGCCATTTACTTTTGAAACTTCATTTTCTTGGTTATATTTAAGTATTTTGATTTTACATTATTCCCTTGTCATATTAACTTTAAATTTATATATTAAATCCCTATGAAAATCACCTTTTCCTATGTATATAATTCCTTTTCATATAATATTCCCAAAACCCATGTATTATAACTATTTTAGCCAAAAGTATTTTATTCCCACTTATTCAAATCAAAAACCCACAATATGCCCCCTTTTGGCTAAAATATAACATTAATTTTATTCCCGCCCCCTATGGTAAGAAAATCACATTGGTTTAATTATCATATAATAAAATATATGAAAAGGTTTAAACATATGTATATATGTTTAAAACAAAAAATAAAATCGAAGTTTAATTAAAATCAAACTTTGAAATAATCCATCCCCGTGCATTTTCAATTTCCAACCATTCGAACGGGATTAATTAATCCATATGATTAATTAATAACCGAACCCTCCAATCGAACGCCTCCCGAAATGATTAATTCGTAATAAATCACGTCGGGCCCGCGACATTAAAACCCTATCAACCCCCCGTCCCGTCCACCGTGCGATCTCCCGCTCCAATATCGACGGTTGTCGTTGATTCCACTGGCCATCCATTATCCGAAATTTAATGCGCGAAATGTTAAGCGGTTTCCAAACAGTGTCATGCTACGTGTCAAAATATGTATCGCATCGCTGCCCATCCGCTCAAAACAGACTTTCCCCATAAGTGGTGCAGAAAAAACCACTTACCATCTTCCCCCCTGTGACTTACCTCCAGTACATACTGACGTCATTTATTAAAAACCCCGTCACCTCATTTGACTTTGCCAATAAAAAAAAAATTCGTGTCTTTTCCATTATTTTGTACGCAGTGAATCCACTGTATCCCTGAAGTGCAATAAAACCCTTTGTAACCTAGTTGCGCCACCTGAAGCCTCTATTAACCAATTCAAGCATGGTTTACCTCCAAAAAATCATTCTAGATTCACTCCACAGACCTCTCAAAATCAAAAGAAACCTTTTCGACCTCGCCTACAAACCAATGCTTTCTTAACAATGTGTTTTGTTTTACAGTGATCGAAGACTATTATACTTGGATAAACAATCTTAATACTAGTCAAGACTTGTTTACCCAAGAGTGTTATCAAATCTATTCAAATAAAAGAGGTTAGAGAGCCTAAATAAACAAGCTTAAAGAGTATCAAAGGGTTAAAGTGTATCGTAAAAGTCAGAGTGAGCAAATGAAGTTACAGAGTTGTACTTCAAAGGTAAACAAAGAAAAGAATACAAAGGCAAGAAATGGTAAAAATAGATGAGAATACTTTCACCAATAGTGAGGTTTGTCTAAAGTGAAAGTAAAACAGTCAAAAGAGCAAGAAAATAAAAAGATGAAAAAACATAACAAGAAGGAACATTTTTGCAGAAATTGCATGTTTTAGTCATTATTTTGCAGAAAATATTGTGACCAATAAAAGATTAATTTTGAAAAAATGAAGGAGGTTTATGTTATTAAGAGGGCCATTTACAAAAACCTCTCTCACTTTTCTAAAAGCCATTATGGTTTTGGAAATATTAAACAATGTTGGAAAGCACGTTTTGCAGAAAATTCTAGTTTAAGTCATCATTTTGCAGAGAGGATTGTGGCCAATCCAAAATACTTCGTACAAAACTGAAGGAGGCTTTTGTTCTTACGAGACCCATATACAAAAACCTATCCCAGTTTTTGTACAGTGGTTTTATAATGAGAGATACATGTGCATCTTTACAGGCCATTTTTCAGACTCTGTAAAACTCTGTTTTACACATATTTTTTACAGAGACTATTATGCATAGCTGGAGAGGAATTTTGGGACATTGAAAGAGGTTTATCTCACCAACATATTTATCTACAATAACCTCTTTCACTTTTTACATATCTATTACGGATTTAGAAATAAAAAGATATCATTGGACCCCAAGTTTGCAGAATTGTTGGAGCAGATTGCACAAGGAAAGGAAGCAGTTAGTGACTGGGATGCCTCATCATCAACTAAGAGTTGGATCAAATTCGAATTATCCTCTTTGTCATCACCTATCCATAAGAAATAGTGCCAAATAGATGCATTAGTTTGAGTGTCTTTTAATTAAGTTCTATTTATGTAAATAATTGGAGAGATTTGTGAACCAATTTTGATATTTGTTTCAAGATATTTTAGTTTAGAATTTGTATAAATACTCCACTCTTGGAAGCATTTGGGGTGGATTCTACTACTTTGCTGTAACATTGACTTTCGGAATAAAGTGCTTTTTGGAGAAATTTCTTTGTCGCTTGCTAGATGATGAATTGAAGCTCAAGACTTTTTGCAGGATTCATGTGTCAGAATATAGTTCAATAAGTCATTTCTATCCCGTGTTTTAAGTTTTATATATGTTTACTATATCACCGTGTTTCATTTCTGAATAATTAACAAAAAGGATTAAATCAAAAATTGCTTAAGTGTACTCTGATTTCAATCGTTATTATTCTAAATTTTTTCTTCTAAACTGGTCATAAACAATGAATTCTTAATTTCTCTTGTTTCTCTGGTTTAAGCATTTGATTACTTAGTAAAGAATTATTAATTTCTCTTTATTGGTAATCACTCGCTTTCCCTCGTTTAAACATGTTGAAAGATTCTTAATTTCCTTTCATCCATTTAAAAATCCATTCCATTCACTTTAATATCTGAAATTGTTCTTTGTTTTGGCTATCTTGCCCCGCAAAGCCATCTTTTGTGTAAAAAATGAATCCAGTAAAGCCATATTTTCGACTCCATAGCCCAATGGCCTGAAAACTCAATCTTTCCCTCAGTTGGCGAATTCCACGATTCAAATTCAAACAAAACCCCTGGACTTATAACTAGCCTAATATTTTCTAAGAACAAAGTTAAATTTTAAAGAGAGAGCCCTCTCTGGATACAGATTGGCTAGATTCTGTATCTGAAGGTTGGTTTGTGGTTACCTCGGACAACTTTCCTTTTCTAACAACTTCAAGAAGGCCTGCGTGATAACATAGTGGCGACTATACCTGGGATCCTAATCATTTTTATTATTGTTTGCTTATAAGCTATGTATTTACTGTAGATCATCCGTAGCCTGAAATGCTTTTGCCCTCAGAATCGATAGTAAATAAACCCTCGTCACTATCTCTGATTTAGCTTATAAACCTAACCCAGTTTTAAACATTCAATCGTGATTTAGTTCACAAATATTTGAGAAAATTTTAATTAAAAATATTAAATTTCTTGAAGAATTTGCTGAAGTTGTACTTTCATGGTATTCCAAAACAAAAAACCTGTTGGAAATATGATGCAGAGTGTTGTCCTTGATGGCAACCCACGAAATGAAGATGAAGACATGCAACTGTTGACATGTGTTGTCCTTGATGGCAATCCACCTGAAGAAGTTATGCTTGTCTTGATGGACTTGGTAAATGATGTAAATCTGATGTTTGTTGACAATATGATGCTGAGTGTTGTCCTTGAAAGGAAACCCTCTTGATGAAGATAATGACAACTTACTTGATGAAGTTGTGCTTGAGAGAATATGTTCCTGATGAAGAAAATATGATGTTTCTATAGTGTGAACAGAAGGCTATGAAGAAAGGATTTCAAAATGTACTCAAAGTATGATGAAAAAGAGTATGTCTCTTGGTATACGCGGATTGGCCTAGGGGAAGTCGCGTATGCACGCGGAAAAGAACGTGCCAAGTAGCGTATGGGCAAAAGCGCTCATAAAAGTGCAAAACCAGGGGTAACCACCATGGTATTGACCCATTGTATTGGGTAATGATTCGTCTAAATGACCCCGTCTAGGAATACCATCGGAAGTAATGTAGTTTTGGCTCATGGTATTGAAAAAGGGGGCTCATGGTATTGAAAAAGGGTAAACCTATATAAAGAGAATAAATTCATTGTGCAAATCAGGAGTGTGGGTGCAAGATGTCTGAGCTTGAATGAATACTTCTCTCTGAAGTAGATCTGAATGGAAAGGGTTACAGTTGAATGATAGATATGAACGTATGATGCACCAATGATGAAGAAGGGGATCTAGATCTGAAATGTACTTGTATTTGCTAGATCTGCTTATGGAATGATTAGATCTGTGATGAGTGCAAAGCATCTAGGCGAACATCCGTCCGGCTAAAGAGTAGATCCGGAATCGAATATCTGATCTGATGAAGTATTCTGCTCTGTAATGATTGAAGATCTATACGCTACTTCGCCGCGGAGGAAGCGCGTATATACGCGGCTTCAACGAAGAGAAAGCGCGTATGCGCAATAAAATATACACTGAGGTATACGCTAGTTTGTGTGGACGGAAGCGCGTATATACGCGACATCAGTGAAGTGAAAGCGCGTATGCAAACTAGGGTTTGCTGAAGCAAGGGGTATGAAATATCTGATCTGTTCTGCTGTGTTTCTGCTATCTGATCTGTGTTGATAAGTATCTGTTGGTGATGTATGTTTGTGCTTAAAAGTATGGAAAGGGTCTAGTCTGAAAATATGATGAAATGTGGCCTGCAAGTGTTGTTCTATTGAAGTTGTTGGATCCAGTGTGAAAATTGATGAAACATGGTCCAAGGTGGTGCTGAGGGTTGTAGCCTTCAGTCAGGGGGTTGTAGCTCCCTTCCAGGAGAGGCTGGTAAACGAGATCAGGGGGTCGTAGCTCCCTTCCAGGTGAGGCTGGTAAACGAGTCAGGGGGTTGGAGCTCCCTTCCAGGAGAGGCTGGTAAACGAGCGCAGGTGGGTGCCTGCGTGCTGGTCAAGTCTGCGCCAGCACATATGTTGTAACATGTTTTCTCTATAATAAAATATTGAAGGCTGAGCAACTGCAGCGGTGGTTTTCTCCCGACTTGGGTTTCCACCTAAAAATCCTGGTGTTCATGTGTGATGCTTTGTGTGATGATTTATTCTGCTCTTACTGCACATGTTTACTGCTTATTGAATATCTGATGAATAAATGAAGGAATGATTTAAGTGAAGAATTAATGACATAAATAGATATCTGTGTATACGCGAGTTTCGTAAAGGGTATCCGCGTATATATGCAAGTCTGGTTCAGGAAAGTAGCGTATGCATTTTAGAAGCAGGAAAAAGTGAAAGTTTTGAATATGCAGTAAATACTGATTCACCCCCCCCTCTCAGTATTTTTCCCAACAATTGGTATCAGAGGAGGTCCTTGTGGAGAAGCTTGATCGCTTAAAGGAGATCCGTCGCAATGGGAAGTCAAGAAGGAGTAATGTCTATAAATCCACCTCTATTCAATGGAAGCAATCTGATATTCTGGAAGGTACGTACAAAAGCATATCTGCAAAGTCTTGGTGCAGATGTATGGGCAATCGTGGAAGAAGGTTATCAATACCCGACAAGTATTCCTACTGATGCAGCTGAAAGAAAGAAGTATGAAATCAATGCCAAAGAAGTGAATGTCTTATTGGGAAGCATGTCTGAATCAGAATTTGCTAAAGTGATGCAGCTACATTCAGCAAAAGAAATATGGGACAAAATCATTCTAAGCTATGAAGGAGACACAAAGGTAAAAAGTGCAAAACTCCAAACTCTTAGAATTGAACATGAAAATTTGAAGATGCATAGTGATGAAAGTGTTGCCAGTTTCTTTCTTCGTCTAGATGATATTGTAAATCGGATGAGAAATTTGGGTGAAACCATGGCTGATACTACTCTGGTGGAAAAGGTCTTGAGATCTTTGACTTCAAAATTTGACTCTAAAGTTTCTGCTATTGAAGAAAGGCAAGATCTGCAAACTCTTTCCATTGTTCAATTACATGGTACTCTGACTGCTTTTGAAATGAGACAAGGAGGTCCTTCTCAAATAAGAGAAGCTTCTTTTAAGGCATCTACAAGAGGAAAAGAAAAGGAAGTTGTCAAAGAATCCAGCTATATATCCGATGAAGAAGAAGCGAATTTCGTAAGAAAGCTCCAACTAGGTACTGGAAGATTCAAAGGTAAGCTTCCATTCAAATGTTTTGAGTGTGGAAAGGTTGGTCACTATGCTGCTAAATGTCCTTATAGAGAAAAACATGGTAAAGGGAAACAATTTGAAAAGAGAAAGAGTTATTATGCAAAAGAAGATGATGATGAAGTATCCAGTGAAGATGAAGAAGATTCTGACCAAGATCTAAAAGTGCTCATGGCTAAGAAGCAAAAGAAGAAGGTTACTCAAGGAAAGGAGATACCTCGGAAATCATGTATAGCAAAAATTGAAGAAGATGAAACAGATTCTGACGAAGATCTACAAGCACTCATGGCAAAGAAGAAAAAGGAGAAGGCCACTTGTAATACTCTTCTTTGTGCAAACAATAGTAAAGATAGTGAAAGTAAAGATGTGGATCTAGAAGAAGCTCTCAAGATTAAAGAAGAAGAACTACAAAGTTCATACAATAAGCAAGAAACTATCTATAAAGAGATGATCTCACAAATGAAAGATCAAATAGAAATGCTGAATGAACAGGTGGACAAGTATCAAAGGTTTCATACTTATGCATCCAATCGAATTAAATATCTAGAAGTAGATCTTGAAAAATCAAGCAAGAAGAATGAAGGACTTGAAGCTGCTATCATCTTTCTGCAAGCAGAGCTAGAAGCATCAAGTAAGGAGAATAAGGAACCTCTACAATCCTTTGAAAAGGAAGGCCTTGAAGCATAAATTATCTCTCTCAAAGAAGATCTGGAAAAATCAAATAAGAAGAATGAAGAGCTGGAACAAATATGTGAAGAAAACGAAAATTGGCTGAAAGAAGAGATCCTAAATCTGAAGGATCAAGTTGAAGATGGAAGAAGAAAAGAAGAAAGCATGACAAAGCAATGTCAAGCCTTGGAGGTTGAGGTAAACATTCTCAAAGGTAAATTGGAAGGAAAGGTAAAACTGTTGAGGTTTCATGATAGTACTAATATTCTGGACAATATTCTGAGTAATCAAAGGTCTCCTGCTATCAAACATGGTCTTGGTTTCCATGAAACTGTTAAAGGAGAATCTAGCTCACAAGGAAGTGCCAAAAATTCAGAAGATGTCAATGCAAAACCTGATGTGTTAAAAGAAACAAAAAATCAACCAACATTCATGAATTATCGAAGGAATTCATTCAAGAACGTTGAATGTTTTAAATGTCATAATTATGGGCATGTTACAGCAAATTGCAGAAGCAGAACAATTCAGCCACAAACAAACAGGTTCTACTCAGAAAGGTACTCTAGTAGCTTCAAGGGATATTGTTTCTCATGTAACATGTATGGTCATAAAGCAGTTGATTGTAAAAGGAGGAAGATTAGAAATAATCATTATGATTCTTATGCCTATTTTTCTGGACACATGAGATGTTATGCTTGTAACAAGTATGGACATGTAGAAAAAGAATGCAGGATGAACAGATCTGGGAAAGTGGACAATTTCCAGCACACTGTTGGAAAGCTCAAGCAAATTTGGAAAAAGAAGGAGGACCGATCAGAAATGTAGGGAATTCTGACCCTACTGCAGTCATCCGCTTCTGAAGCTGACTTTGCTTATTGACTGCAGGAATGATGTGAGATACACTATGAGATCTAGTAATGTATCGTCACAAGGGGAGCAATGCATGATGACTCTCATGGTTGATTTGATTATTCTGATTATGTTTACTTCTGACAGCGCATCTAATGTGGAAAGGACAGGTACAGGAGGTACAAGCTCAGGAGGAGATGAAGGAAGATGAAAATTTTATATGCTTCACTTTCCATACGCAAGTTATATTAACAAAAGTCGCGTATACACGCGAGTTTCATCAGACACAGTCGCGTATGCATTGATGATAAGAAAATTTATCTGATAGTTGAAGATCTGAAGCAGAGGTCCAGGGGGAGCATCAGTCTGACTGCTGATGATTACACTGTTAGCATCATTCTGGTTATACTTATGATAATGAAATGATACATGGGTTCTTGTGTTGAAGATTATGGATGAAGCCTGGTTGCTTTATGATGAAGAGCATTCATTGGTGAGATGAAAGTCTTATTTTTTAGAGACAAGGACAGATCATGCAGAGATTTTCTGCTGATTACTGGCTGTTGAAGGTGTTTCAGATTGCATAAGTTAAGAAGGAGCACTGCTTTAGGGGGAGCAGCAGGTTGAATACTAATGATTGCCTTGTTGGCAATATGACTTCTTATTCTTGGGTGTTTGTGATACTCATGCTCAAATGTTGATGTCTTGGTACATGGTTTATTATGATGAGATTTTGAGCCCTGGTTGCTGATAAGTATCCTTTGTACTCACACATGGATGAGTTGGATGTCATTTGATTCAGAAATAAATCATGTAGAATGTGTTACTATGGTTGAGAGATCTTTTGCCTACATATGTTACTTCATGTTAAATCTTGAAGATCATGGTGATGTTGGACCACATGGATGATTGTTTGACACCTATGTGAAGATGTTGTTCTGATTTGAGAATCTTTCTTGGAAAGATTGTATTAATGCTGCAAAGAACCTGAAGGCTTGGTTACTATTGTGCTGATGCTACAACCGTTGGATGACTACACTATTCTATCTATCTGTAGTCCAGGGAAGCATTCAAATGTCTCAGAAAGAAGCTGAACATTGTCTTTGCCTTACAAAGAATCAGATCTGGTTGAAATTTAGAAGATGTCTAGGGATACGCGGGTTTCCTGAAACACAGTCGCGTATGTACGCGAGTTCCTGCACAGAAAGCCACGTATGGTTGGTTGCTGACATTTTTTTGGTTGGTTCAGCTCTCTTCAGCACAGCTGCTGTGCTGTTTGGTATCTCTGATACTGTTTGGTATCTCTGGTGGTGTTCCAGTTCTCATAAATCTGTTTCTAATGTTTTGATGAAGATGCCTTGATGTTTTGTTGGTGAAAGTGTTCAGGATGCACAAACTAAGGGGGAGCCTTAGTCATATGAAAAGGATGCATGGATGCACAGATTCAGGGGGAGCATTAGTTTTGCTGAGTATAATGCATTGCTGGCATTATGGTGATTCTGATATTTGATCTCTCTTGAGGTCTTTTTGGTATTGATTATGAAAAGTCATATTTGTATTTTGATGAAAAGGTCTGATAGAGACCCATGATGTAAAATTGTAATATTCAGTCATGTAAGGACTTGTCAAATTTATAAACCCACTTGGTTGGGTAGCTGAAAACCCACTTGGTTGGGTACTTGAGTCTTATTTGTAAATCCACTTGGTTGGATATTTGATGTAAGTATGAGTCTTTGGTGATAGGAAGTTCTTAGAGTCATGTATTTCATTGACAAATATGTTTGAAGATTCTGCATGAACTCAGGGGGAGCTTGGCCATTTCAGCACATATCAGATCTGCAAAATTTTTCTTTCACATGAGGAGGAGAGTGTTGGTTTTTGATCCGCCCTTTGCCCTTGATGTCAAAGGGGGAGAGTGACATGGTGTTTGAATGAAGAGAAGATAATGATGTCAATTATTTGGGAGAGTGACATATTTGGGAGAGTGACATGGTACCTATCTGTTGTGGTAACCAAACACCATCGTGGTTGCCATCAAGTCCAAAGGGGGAGATTTTTGGAAATATGATGCAGAGTGTTGTCCTTGATGGCAACCCACGGAATGAAGATGAAGACATGCGACTGTTGACATCTGTTGTCCTTGATGGCAATCCACCTGAAGAAGTTATGCTTGTCTTGATGGACTTGGTAAATGATGTAAATCTAATGTGATATGATGTTTGTTGACAATATGATGCTGAGTGTTGTCCTTGAAAGGCAACCCACTTGATGAAGATAATGACAACTTACTTGATGAAGTTGTGCTATAAAGAATATGTTCTTGATGAAGAAAACATGATGTATCTACAGTATGTACAGAAGGCAATGAAGAAAAGAATTCAGAATGTGCTCAAAGTATGATGAAAAGAGTATGTCTCTATGTATACGCGGATCTTCCTAGGGAAAGTCGCGTATGCACGCGGAAAAGAACGTGCCAAGTAGCGTATGGGCTAAAGCGCTCAAAAAGTGCAAAACCAAGGGTAACCACCATGGTATTGACCCATTGTATTGGGTAGTGATCCGCCTAATTGACCCCGTCCAAGTAGTTTTGGGCTCATGGTATTGTTTTGGCCCATGGTATTGAAAAAGAGGGCTCATGGTATTGAAAAGGATAAACCTATATAAGGAGAAGAAATTCATTGTGCAAATCATGAGTGTGGGTGCAAGATGTCTGAGCTTGAATGACTACTTCTCTCTGAAGTATATCTGAATGGAAAGGGTTACACTTGAAATGATAAATCTGAATGTATGATGCACCAATGATGAAGAAGGGGATCTAGATCTGAATTACTCTTGTATTTGCTAGATCTGATTATGGAAGGCTTTGATCTGTGATGAGGCAAGCATCTAGGCGAACATCTGTCTGAAGCAAAAGAGTAGATCTGAACTGAATATCTGATCTGATGAAGTATTTTGCTCTGTAATGATTGAAGATCTATACGCTACTTTGCCGCGGAGGAAGCGCGTATATACGCGGCTTCAGCGAAGAGAAAGCGCGTATGCGCAATAAAATATACACTGAGGTATACGCTGGTTTGTGTGGACGGAAGCGCGTATATACGCGACATCGGTGAAGTAAAAGCGCGTATGCAAACTAGGGTTTGCTGAAGCAAGGGGTATGAAATATCTGATCTGTTCTGCTGTGTTTCTGCTATCTGATCTGTGTTGATATGAATCTGTTGATGATGTATGGTTGTGCTTAAAAGTATGGAAAGGGTTCGGTCTAGAAATATGATGAATTGTGGCCTGCAAGTTGTGTTCTATTAAAGTGGTTGGATCCAGTGTGAAAATTGATGAAACGTGGTCCAAGGTGGTGCTGAGGGTTGTAGCCTTCAGTCAGGGGGTTGTAGCTCCCTTCCAGGTGAGGCTGGTAAACGAGATCGTGGGGTCGTAGCTCCCTTCCAGGAGAGGCTGGTAAACGAGTCAGGGGGTTGGAGCTCCCTTCCAGGAGAGGCTGGTAAACGAGCGCAGGTGGGTGCCTGCGTGCTGGTCAAGTCTGCGCCAGCACATATGTTGTAAGATGTTTTCTCTATAATAAAATATTGAAGGCTGAGCAACTGCAGCGGTGGTTTTTTCCCGACTTGGGTTTCCACCTAAAAATCCTGGTGTTCATGTGTGATGCTTTGTGTGATGATTTATTCTGTTCTTACTGCACATGTTTACTGCTTATTGAATATCTGATGAATAAATGAAGAAATGATTTAAGTGAAGAATTAATGACATATATAGATATCTGTGTATACGCGAGTTTCGTAAAGGGTATCCGCGTATATACGCAAGTCTGGTTCAGGAAAGTAGCGTATGCGTTTTAGAAGCAGGAAAGAGTGAAAGTTTTGAATATGTAGTAAATACTGATTCACCCCCCCCCCCTCTCAGTATTTTTCCCAACAAAACCAAAAATATAAATTCTAGGAAAACTGGCTTCAGAAAGGATTCGTCATACCAGGTCAAATCTTGACCCTAATCCACCACCAATATTTGAAAATCCAAATCTGATTCCTAGGATTCTTAGAAGACAAGGAAGTCAAGAAAGCTCTGAACAAGGAAGTCAAGAAAGTTCTGGAAGTTCTAGACCTCTTTCTAGATCACATTCCTGTCCTGTGAAGATTATATATTTTGATGAAATCCCTTTTGATGAGCGATTTGAAACATCTCTGTTTGTGAATTTTTCTGAATCTGAATTGTCTAAGCTCGTTCCAGACCCACTATTTCTTGAATATTTACAATTGAGATTTGTTTCATATCATCTTGACATGCATTTACAAAACTCCATTCAATCTGAACAGACCTTTGAAGAAAGTTCAAACATTTCTGTAATTACTGAAGCTTCCCCAATCTCAGCTACCTTTCTTCAAACTTCTCAAAACCAAGCCACTCATTCTACCCCTCCACCCACTCCTTCCAGACCATCATCACCTGTTATTCCATTACACCTTCCAATGGCCAATAGATATGCCTCGTTAAGATTGCCAGGCAACCCTGCCGCTTTGCCTCAGGATTATCAGAGTAAAATCACCCCTTTTGACGGTTCATGTACTTATACTTCTCAACAACACACCAAAAGGATGACTGATTACTTTGAATTTTATGAAATTGACGCTGATGATTTCCGAATGAGAATTTTTGTTCAGAGTCTTACTGGGGAAGTCAGGACATGGTTTAGGGCCCTTGCTCCAAACAGTATTGCTGATTTACCAGCTTTGTATACGGCATTTTTGAATAGATGGGAGAAAAAGAAAGACCCTCTTCAGATCCTATCAGAATTTGAAAAATTGAGAAGAAGACCTAATGAAACAGTGCAAGATTACATCATAAGATTCAATGAAGCATATAACGCTGTTCCCCAGAACCTTAGACCTCCTCCGGACTCAGTATTGGTTAAATTTCCTGATGGTTTTGACTCTGACATAGCATATTCACTTAGGGAAAGAGCCCCCCAAACCCTAGAAGAGATGCAAAGCATAATGGTTAGCGTGGAAGCAAACCTCATAGAAAAACGAGCTAGAGCTAGGGTCGAAAGAAGAATGCCTATGAATGAAGAACCTTCAGATTTTGAAAGAAAGTTGGATGCAATCATCAAAGGTATGGAAACACTGGGAGACAGAGTGGAGACAATCGAAAGAAAGTCTTCTGGTGATAATCAAAATGTTGTGAGAAACCCAAACTTTAGAAGGAATCAGAACCAAAATATTGGGAAAAATGTCCCTGACCAAAACATCAGGCCACCTTTCCAAGAAAATTTTGTTGAAGGTTCAAATTCTGAAGAGCCTACCAAAGATATTGAAATAAATGATCAAATGACACAAGAAAGTTTCATACCACTATTTTTTGAATCATTTCAATGTTTAGAGAAATGTGGTATAACATATGTAATGAAAAGGATGAGAAACTTGGTGAAGTTTATGAAGTCTCATGGAAACCTATATGCTATAGGTTGTAGCCATTTTCCCAATTTTTTCAGGATCCAATACCAGATATGTTGAATATTGAAGGCATTCAAAGCATTCCTCTATTAACCAACTATGATTTTCAGAATCAAGATGATAAAGGATTCAACACTCAAACATTACAATAAGTAGGAATATCATCACAAATCTTATCTAAAAGTTTACATGGAGATAAATATGAAAATAACATTTCATATTCATGGTATGGAGGCCATCCAGAACAGATGTACAGTTCTTCAGATCAGTTAAACGTCAGTGTATATATTTTGGAAGATCCTTTTGTACAGTTTCTAGAGTCAACAAAGGAAATCAAGTGTTTCCTTATGTTCTCATTTGTTGACAAGTTTCTAATAGGTTGCAGAAGTACAATTTTGATAATCAACAAGAAAATGAAACAAAATCTATCAAAGTACATAATGCTTGAATGGTTGCATTGGATATTTCATTTTACCTAACTAGCAGTTGAACAGTAGATTGAGTAGGTAGATGAGTGCTAATAAGCTCAGAATTTTGAGCATTTTTTTTAGTTTTCAATTTTCATCTAGTTTTTCATTAAGTTGGTTTGAAAATTTTTGTGTGTTGTTTTAGTTTCAGATTAGATTTCAGTTTGCAGAAGACAAAAGACATTTACTAGTTCACCAAGGTCAATGGATGAGGGCAACTGACTTGCTCTTCTTGACTTTTCACCAGGAAAAGCCATCCCCAAGTGGAGCCAGTGTTAGACTCCTATACCAATAGGTGTCATTTTTCATGATTGACTTGTTGAACTATGCAATATGTCAAACCTTTTTCTTGTTGCAAAGGTGTTCCATATTTTCAAAAAATCGAAAAATCAAAAAAAAAATTAAAAAAATGTAAAGAGGGTATACCCTAAAAGAAAAATTAAAGGGTGAAAAGAATAAAATGGTCAAAAAAGTGAAAGAAATGAACCCCAAACAAAAATAGACCAGGAAAGTGTGCAAGTCTAAATGCCACTACTATTTCATTTTCTGTAATAAGTAATTGTGTGCAGCTTGTTAAACTTTTGCCACAATTTATGAAGAGTCAAACTGTTTAAACTTGATTCATTCATTTTTCAATTTCATGTTGTAGAATAGAGAATAAATATCTGACCAAACAGTTTAATCTTGGTAGATAAGTAGATAGGTAGAGTTAATAAAAGGTGCTCAACAGTTTAATCTGAGCCCTTGGATGTAATAAGTGTAGACTTAGATAGGTTTGCGATGTAAAAGAAAAAGAAGATTGATAAGGGTTTGCCAGTCTAAGTGCACCCTAATAAAGAAGACATAAATGGTAGAGTAAAGTAGGTAGGGTAGGTAGATGTTGTTGCAGAATTACATGTGATGAATGATGGTTCTAAATGTGTTCAATTTTACTTTCATCACAAGTGAAAAGGCAGATACTACATTGGAAAAGTTCACAGCAGAGCAAAGTCAAATTATTAACTTCCCCTCTCATTTTCTCCTAAACATTTTACTAATTCCCCTAAGCACTAAGGTATTTGGAGATTAAAGGGGCTCAAGGCATTTCCTTGAATTTTGGAGGGACCGGACCCTCGGCCCAATAATTGAAAAGACCTAAGTGCTTGAAATCATCCATTATCACATTCATTCACCTCTCAAAATATTTTCCTAAGTAAAATCCTTCAATATTTCATGAAAAGCCCTAAAAATCACTTTTTATTTTAAGTCTAAGTGATGAAAGTATAATAATGCTATTTACTTTTGAAACTTCACTTTCTTGGTTATATTTAAGTATTTTGAGTTTACATTGTTCCCTTGTCATATTAACTTTAATTTATATATTAACTCCCTATGCAAATCACCTTTTCCTATGTATATAATTCCTTTTCATATATTATTCCCAAAACCCATGTATTATAATTATTTTAGCCAAAAGTATTTTATTCCCACTTACTCAAATCAAAAACCCACAATATGCCCCCTTTTGGCTAAAATATAACATTAATTATATTCCCGCCCCCTATGGTAAGAAAATCACATTGGTTTAATTATCATATAATAAAATATATAAAAAGGTTTAAACATATGTATATATGTTTAAAACAAAAAATAAACCCAAAGTTTAATTAAAATCAAACTTTGAAATAATCCATCCCCGCGCATTTTTCATTTCCAACCATATAAAAGGGATTAATTAATCCATATGATTAATTAATAACCGAACCCTCCAATCAAACGCCTCCCGAAATCATTAATTCGTAATAAATCACGTCGGGCACGCGCCACTAAAACCCTATCAACTCCCCGTCCCATCCATCGTGCGATCCCCCGCTCCAATATCGATGGATGTCGTTGATTCCGCTGACCATCCCTTATCCGAAAGTTAACGCGCGAAATGTTAAGCAGTTTTCAAACAATGTCATGCTACGTGTCAATCTCTGTATCGCATCGCTGCCCATCCGTTCAAAACAACCTTTCCCCATAAGTGGTGCGGAAAAAACTGCTTACCATCTTCCCCCCTATGACTCACCTCCAGTACATGCTGACGTCATTTATTAAAAACCCCGCCACCCTGTTTGAATTTGCCAATAAAACAAAAAATTCGTGTCTTTTCCATTATTTTGTACGCAGTGAACGACCAGACTCCCATGCAGTAAAACCCTTTGTAACCCAGTTGCGCCACCTGAAGCCTCTGTTAACCAATTCTAGCATGGTTTACCTCCCAAAAATCATTCTAGATTCATTCCACAGACATCTCAAAATCAAATGAAACATTTTCGACCTCCCCTGCAAACCAATGCATTCTTAACAATTTGTTTTGTTGTACAGGTGATCAGAAGACCACATCCTTGGATAAACAATCTTAATACTAGTCATAAGACTTTTTTAATCCAAGAGTGTTATCAAATCTATTCAAACAGAGGTTAGAGAGCCTAACAGTTAAAGAGTATCAGTGATTAAAGTGTATCAGGTAAAAGTGAGAGTGAAAGTTAAAATGAAGTTACAGAGCAGTCAAAGGTAAACAGTAAAAGTAATTACAAAGGCAGTAAAATGATAAAAAAATGAAATGAAAATATTTTCACCAACATTGAAGTTTGTCTAAAGTGAAAGTAAAACAGTCAAAAGAACAAAAAAGTGAAAAGATAAAAAACACAACAAGAAGGAATATTTTTGTAGAAATTGCATGTTTTAGTCATTGTTTTGCAGAAAATATTGTGATCAATCCAAGATGAATTTTGGAAAAATGAAGGAGGTTTATGTTCTTAAGAGGACCCTCTACAAAAACCTCTCTCACTTTTCTAACAGATATTATGGTTTTGGAAATATTAAACAATGTTGGAAAGCACTTTTTGCAGAAACTTCCTGTTAAGTCATCATTTTTCAGAGAATATTGTGGCCAATAAGAAATACATCTTACAAAACTGAAGGAGGTTTTTGTTCCTAAGAGACCCAACTACAGAAACCTATCTCAGTGTTTGCACATTAATTTCATACTGAGAGATACATGCACATATTTACAGACTATTTTTCAGACTCTGTAAAACTCTGTTTTACACATATTTTTGCAGAGCCTATTGTGCACAGTTGGAGAGGAATTTTAGGAAAATGAAAGAGATTTATCTCACCAACATATTTATCTACAATAAACTCTTTCACTTTTTACATATCTATTACGGATTGAGAAACACAAAGATAGCATTGGACCCCAAGTTTGCAGAATTGTTGGAGCAGAATTCACAAAAAAGGGAAGCAGTTAGTGACTTGGATGCCTCATCATTAACTAAGAGTTAGATCAAATTCGAATTCTCCTCTTTGTCATCACCTATACATAAGAAATAGTGCCAAATATATGCATTATTTTTAGTGCCCTTTATTTAAGTTCTATTTATGTAAAATAGTTGGAGAGATTTGTGAACTAATCTTGATATTTTTTCAAGATATTTTAGTTTAGAATTTGTATAAATACTTCACTCTTGGAAGTATTGAGGGTGGATTCTTTTACTTTGCTGTAACATCAAGACTTTTGGAATAAAGTGATTTTTGGAGAAATTTCTTCGTGGCTTGCTGGATGATGAATTGAAGCTCAAGACTTTTTGCAGGATTCATGTGTCAGAGTACAATTCAATAAGTCATTTCTATCCTGTGTTTTAAGTTTTATATATGTTTACTATATCACTGTGTTTCATTTCTGAATAATTAACAAAAAGGATTAAATCAGAAATTGCTTAAGTGTACTCTGATTTCAATTGTTATTATTCTAAATTTTTTCTTCTAAACCAATTATAAACAATGAATTCTTAATTGCTCTTGTTTCTCTGGTTTAAGTATTTGATTACTTAGTAAAGAATTCTTAATTGCTGTTTATTGGTAATCACTCACTTTCCCTCGTTTAAACATGTTGAAAGATTCTTAATTGCCTTTCATCTCTTTAAAAATCCATTCCATTCACTTTAATATCCAAAATTGCTCTCTGTTTGGCTATCTTGCCCTGCAAAGCCATCTTTTGTGTAAAAACTTAATCCAGTAAAGCCATCATTTCGAATCCATAGCCCAATGGCCTGAAATACTCAATCTTGCCCTCAGTTGGCGGATTCCACCATTCAAATTCAAACCAAACCCCTGGACTTATAACTAGCCTAATATTTTCTAGGAACAAAGATAAATTTTAAAGAGAGAGCCCTCTCTGGATATAGATTGGCTAGATTCGGTATCTGAAGGTTGGTTAGTGGTTACCTCGGGTTTCTTTCCTTTTCTTACAACTTCAAGGAAGGCCTGAGTGATAACACGACCTACCTGGAGTCCAATGCTGTCGTCATTGCTGTAGCGGTGGTGGCCTCTCGCTCCTGCCTTGGCAAGTCACAATCCTTCTACAATCATGCTCAAATACCTGCACATAGAATCAGAGAACAAGAACAACATACGATATAATAGAATTTCATTCATAACTATTAGCCAGTCAAATAGGGCTAAACATATTGCATTAAACAAATGTCATAACACAAAAGTGGAACCAAATAGTAGTCACGTATATGTATTAATGAAAGGAAGAGATACAACCAAAGCTTTGGCGTTGTGGTCTCCTCCAATAGGGTTCAGCCGAAGCGCGTCTTAGATGCTCTTCAGGGAATTCGGACGAGGTAAAGGCATGGAATCAAGCTCTCTCAGAAGGCATGGACTCAAGCTTTCTCAATGTAATTCCTTCTTATTCTATCTCTCCAGCAATTCTGCTATAGTATGTTTAATTCTCCAAGTTTAGCTAGCTTATGAAAAGAGAGATAACTTATTTTTATAGAGGAAAAGGAGGAGGTTAGGATCCCTAAAAAGGTGGGAGGGAGGCCTATCCTTTAGGAGGTTATCATGGGAGGTGGAAACCATAAACTAAAGGAGGGAGTCCATTGTTACTTAGTTCAATCACTCCCAATGACTCATCCTCGAAGTTATTGAAGTGGAATATTCTCATCTATTTTTAAAAAACATTCAATAAACAGCTTGGCATGGGTGGCTAACTAAGATAGAGCACCAACTTGCGCGGGGCCCATTGTTAATTTCCCTCTTCGACGTGAGGGCATAACTGACTACTCACACCAAGGAAAAAACAAGGGTTTTTGAGTCTCTGCTAAGGGAATTGTCAATAGAAGGAATATTGCTTTAATGTAAATGGATGCAATGATGGTATTTGCAAGGCATGACACTGATTATTGATCACGGAAATGACCCTCCAATGGGTGAGATGGGGATTGCAGGGACAGTGACAAAATGTTGTGTAACAATAATGCATGCCACATTTAACAAGGAAAGCATACATGCAAGTTGATCGTTGTAGTCACACGATCCTGCTCTTCCTTGCTTGATTTTTTCTTCCCTTTTCTTTCTTTTTCCTTCATTTTCTTTCCTTGATCCAATTCTAGAGTTCTCCAAGAATGTTCTAAGTGTCCAAGAGTGAGAGAGAGAGAGTAGAGAGAGAGAGAGCTCCAAAACTGAACTGATAAAAGTTGAACTGACCAAAGATACCAATTGATCCTCGAAAGATTTTTTGTCAATGAGGCCTCTATTTTCTTCATTTTCCATTATTTTTCCTTCAATTTCCTCCTCATATCATGCAACCCATGATCTTTCACCTTCATTTTCTCCTATTTTCCATTATTTGCATAAATAAATTGCCAAAAATTCCATTTTTCCTTTCCAAATCCTTTTCCATTTCCTTTGCCAATTTCCTCTTAGCCATAATAAACCAAATGAGGATTCACATTCAGATGTTTTTCCCAACGCTCAGCTTAGAATATGTGTCCCATGACAATGGTCTTATTTTTCCTTTATTAACTTTTATTACATGGATTTTTGACCAGGGATGTTACACTATTACCTCACAATTTCTCCCTCAATTTTGACGTAATGCTATCCTTATTTTACAAAAATGATCTCATTCTTTATCCCCTAACGATCTATATAAGATTGGGACTCCTCATGCCATCCTTTATTAAGCTGAAGGTGCAGGTCTCGGCTAGAGTTAGAAGCAATTTTAAGAAACTCCTTGGCTTCCATGTTGTTTGACTCCTTCTTATACATAAAATACCTAGTCATAGCCATGCTTTCAATGGGGAGAAATTCTTGCTTCAATCATGAGGATAAGATAAGGAATATATCCTTAAATCTTGAGGTTTTTGGTTATAAATTACTTTTGGATATGCTCTATCTTCCAACTCGACTCTTTGGAGATACTACATCCATAAACCTCACATCCATATAAAATAGGAGTGAGGAGAGTCTCAAAGAGGAGTTTTTCTCTTATCCCATATTTAAAGATACACTAACTTAAAAAATTTTTTTAGTTGCATAGTAACATTTCCATCCTCATTTATCCTTATCTCAATGCTATAATTCCAATTGAGATTCTAATGGATATTTATTCCAAGATATTTGTATGAAGGAACTTCCTCTAAGTAATTGTTGTCATATATGAAATTATCGTATGCATTTTTTTTGGATTTAATTATCATGAATTTAGTTTTGTTACTATTAAAATTCATACCAATCTTGGAGTATTATTAGTTTCTTGCCATGATATCCTTTTCACAACATCTGTCAACTTGAGAGGAACCATTATCTCTTCCCGCCTCTTCCATAATTTTTTCCTAGGAATCATGTCAAAAGATTTTCTAAAATCAACGAAACAATAAAAGAGATCAGTATTGTTATTGTGTCATTACTTAGAAATTATCCTGAGACTAACAAGGTAGTACATATTTAAAGCACATCTACTAAACCCAACTTGTCCTTTCTCTCTTTTACCATGGTTTTCAAGCCATAGACTAATATTATTTTCCAAGACAATTCCATACAACTTGTCTAAAAGTTGGCTATTGATAATGGTCCTATAATTATAGGGAATTATTTTAACCCCACTTTTGAAAATAAGCATAATGAGGCTTTATCTACAAGGCTTAGGGAAGACTTACTTCATTTCCAAATTAAATAAATTGTGTATGTGAGGGATGTTTTTCTCCATACATTCTCCAAAAAAAAACCTAGAAAAACTGCATACTTGCAAACCATAACATAACTATACTCTAAATGAAAACTATATATCCTCCATAACAGGAGAAATTTGGGATTGATTTTATTTCACCTCATTTTGAGAAGAGAGGGCATCCTAATCATCCGCAAGGACAAGGTCACTCTCCTCTTGTTGTTCTTGGTTCCCTTGTTACTCCATGTTACCCTTAGTTGCTCCAACATGAACCACTTCAATATCTCCATCCTCAACCTATACCAAATTTTTAATGTGAAATTCCAACATTTCATAACTTGGCTAGATGCAAGCGGTCCATCTTAACCTTCAGAATTCCCATTTGTTGATTTAGAAGTTTAGACTGAGCACATGATTTTGTTAGAATCATCTCTGTGTGTCGTGAAATCAAGGTGATGAAAAAGTCCATAACTTGAACCATACTTGCAAGCGTGATGCTAAGCGCTTCCTATGCATTTCTGGTTTTACGCTCCATAAAATTAAAATTATGCCAAACCTACTAACAATATTGACAAATTAAGACTCTAATTCTAGAGGCTATGTTTCCAAGGCTGCTCGAGTGATCTATATACAAATTGGTTTTGTTTCCTTGTTTTAACACCTCTGTAAAAACCATTAATTTCATGATTCAAACTTATGTCGGAATGCAACAGAATATAGATATAACCATAAACATAAATAAATCTTCATTTCATTAATATCAAAGAACTGAAAGATGTTTACAAGCAGAATGGAAATAAACTAGGTCAAGCGATGGTAGCTTATCTCTGAGAAGAGATGTGGCAGCTAAATGTCTCTGAACTATGTTACAATGAGGCTCAAGTGCCTTTTTATTATTTAACAACAAATGAAAACCATAAAAAACCAAAATCCTAACCCAAGGATATGGAACACCAAGAGTTTGTGGGCCCTGTTGGGGATAGTTGGGAAACCAACTTCCCAAGGTCATAACTTGGTCGTATGATCTCTGTTTGGCGCGTACGATAACTCGTTGGAAAGATATCTCTAAGTACTAACAAATTTTCCACAAGAAAAAAATTATGCCTATGGATACGTTCCTGTTGCGAACCTAAAAAAAACATCGTTTAGGGAGTCAAAACAACTCAAGAAGTTTAGGACCCGAAAAACTGCTAAAATAGTAAGTGTTGCTATAATCAAGGAAATGGATGAAACCGACTGGAGGTCTAGGTAGAATAGGTGAATGGCCACCAATATATTCTTGGATCAGTCCTTCCCACTTAGGAAGAAATCATCTCCATTTCATGCAGAGCCTCCATGAGGTGAGGAATTTTTTGTTGAACCTGGTCCCTAGTGAACCACTTGCCCTAGTGAAAGATTTGGCCTACTTTGACAACTTGATATAGATGGATCCTATGTTGGAAAGTGTTCTGAATGTGATTAATGAATTTTTTATCCTTGTCAAATTCAGACTGGCCATGAGATGAATTTGCTTGAGTAGCTATAAATTGTATGGTCACATAAATGAGACATAATGTCTGGAATCTCAACACCACCTGAAAGGTATTGTGGATAGTTGAGGTATGGAGAGCTATGTTGTAGCTGTGCTGGACATAAGGGAATATTTCATCCCATGTGCATGGATGCTTCGAGTTGTACACACATAGAGTGTGCACGATCATCTTGTTGATGACCTTTGTTTGGCCATCAATCTGACCTTAATGAGCTTGGTATCTAACATCGACCAGAGGCTTGATAAAAATGTACTCAGACACTTGCTATCTTGATATGAGATAATGGATTGTGGGATGCCAAATTTTACCCACTCTCATTCAAAGAAGTGCTTAGCATTGGCCTCTGCTGTGATACTCTTCTTGTAGACCGCCATAATGGAAATCTTAGAGAATCTGTCGACGACCATGAAAACATAGTCATTTCCATGCTTAGTAGAAGGGAGGTTGGACATGTAATCCATGGAGATGGATTCCCAAGGCCAAATAGGAGTAGGCAGAGAATTATATAGGCCTTGTTTCTTAATTTTCAGTTTAGAAATGACGCAAGCAATGCAATATCTAATGTAATTCCCAACATCATATCAAAGGTCGACCAATAAAAATACTTCTGCAACACTGCCGCTTTTTTCTCTACTCTGAAATGTCCAACAACCTGACTGTAGTGCACCTCCCAAATAATATTGGCACGCTTTCTTGAAAGAACACAAAGGTTTCACAAGTGGCATAACAGTGTGCCTTGAAGGTGAAAATATGGACCTTGCTTGCCTTCTAGGAGAATTTGATATGTGTTGTCAAGTTCTAGATTGCTCTTGTAAAGATGAGGCCACCTCAAAGTCTCGTGTCCACAAGAGTCGAGCATAGTTGTTAACGCCATGACCAGTGCTCGACTGAAATAGGTTGCAACATTATTTGTGCTTCCCTTCTTATACTTGATGCTCAAGTGGAACTATTGCAAATATGTGGACCATTTATGATGGCGATTGTTCTACAACTTTCCTTGTGTCTGTATGAACTTTAGGGACATGTGGTCTGTGTGGATGACCGTTTCCTTCCCCATAATGTAATGCTTCCATTGTCGGCAAGCCGACGCAATGGAATACATCTATTTGTCATAGGCGGGATACTTTTAGACTGTGTCTGAAAGTGTCTCACCAGATGCGCATGCCGAGTAAGAACTACCCTGATAACATATTCAGAGGCATCTGTCTCAATCTCAAATGGTTGCTACAGGTTTGGTGATGTGAGGACTGGTGCAGAGTAGAGGCGATGCTTCAACTTGATAAATGCCTTCTATTGGGATTCAAACCAAAAGAACTTTTATTTCGCTCCACCCTTGGTGACTTGACTCAAAGGCCAAGTGATGTGAGAGAAACCCAACATGAACCAACAGTGGAAATCAACAAGTCCCAGAAATATGAGTAGCTTTGTTAGACTAGTTGGGTTTGGACAATCTCGAATAACTTGTATCTTGGATGGGTCCACATGCACACCCCGGTCATAAATGACGTACCCTAGATATTGAACTTGGGTCATCCAAAAAGTGCATTTCTCCAAATTGGCACACAACTTTTGTTGTCACAAGGTTTAGAGGGCCTGTTGTATATGGTGTAGCTGCTCTTCCCAACTTTGGTTGAAGATCAAGATGTCATCCAAATACACTACCATGAATGAGTTGGTGAAGGGCTGAAGAGTCATCCATCATACTCATGAAGGTTGTAGGGGAATTCATCAACCTGAAAGGAATGATCAACCATTCGAAAAGGCCCTCCTAGGATTTGAAGGAAGTCTTCCATACATCAGAGGGTTCGATTGGCACTTGGTGATAACCAAAATTCAAATCAATCTTGATAAAATATCCCCCCCCCCCTTGAGTTGGTCCAGAAGGTCATCAATCCATGGGATTTGATACCTATTCCTGACATTGATCTTATTCAACGTTGATAGTCAAGACAAAGTCTCCAGGTGTCATATTTATTTCAGGAGTTGTTGGAGAACTCCTGAATCTGCCTCTTAATTTCATCATTCCCCATAATATAGTTTGGTAGCAGTGCGCTTGGGGTCAAATCAATGGAGTGCTTGAACTGACAATGCAGGGGTACACTTGTGGGTGAGGTGAAGATATCCTTGTACTCCTCCACGAACTTATCCATCTGCTACTGTCATGCAGAGGAGCCATGTCTGGAGGATGTGGATGTGGCCAAAGTATTCTTCTTTCCCTGAGGTTGGATCATAAGGAAGAAAATTTTCTCAATCTAGGAAATGATCTTACTGCATTGCTTCACAAAGTTCAAAGAAAAGGTAGTAGGCGATGCTACCTCTGGTATCTTGTATAAATTATTTCCAAAAGAAATAATAACAATTCAAGGCCTAGAATCATACACAACATGATGCTTCCACAAGTATGGTTGGCCTAACAATACATCACAAACTTCAAGAGGATGAACATCACACAATTCCTTATCTGTGAAAGGCTTGATGTTGTAGGGAAGGCAACACTATTGGCTGACACAAAGGTCTCGTCCTTGGTGAAGCCACACGATGGTGTGCGACTGCAGATGTGGTGTGGTCGGTAGGTCCAACTGCTTCATGAACTATGTTGATATGAGGTTCTTTTTTCTCCTGCTGTCAACAATGAACTACAATGGATAACCCTTCACCCACATTTGTGAGTGGAAGAGCCACTCCCCCTCCCCTATATCTTCGGGCTCAAATTCTAGATCTTGGTGGTGGAAACACTGGCACCGGGCTCCGCATCAATAATTTTCTTCCCATTGTCATTCACACTATCGGGTTTTGAATCAAAGTCAGAACATACATCTGATTCAGAAGCCTTCAACTCGGCCACCAACTTCTGCTTGGCTCGACACTCACTTGTGTTGTGTATAGGGCTCTTATGGAACTCACACCATTTCCCCATGTCCTTCTTTGTCTTTATTGTGTTGTTATTTGCTTGCAACTTTGGAATTTTATCTTGGGTCACATCGCCTTGGCTTTTTCCTTTGTTCTGTGGTTTTAGGGTGCCTTTCCCTTGCTTTAGATTCGTAGATCCAAAGTCTCACTTCTTCTGTTTAAATTTATGCTCAATCTTGGCAATGTAGCGGTATGCGACACCAAGCGAGGAGATGTAAATGAACTCCAATTCATCCTGAATGTATTTATGCAAGAAAATGTGGCACTTGAGCACCAGATGTTTTTTTGAATCTTTGGTACCCAAATTTATGCACAGGGTATGGGAAAGATTTGTCATCTCATGCACATCTTGGAAACTTTGCTGCCACAACGTCATCCATTTTATGTACTTTTCCTCATAGCTCCCCACGGGGTAATACTATTTATTGATGGCATCTTTGAAATAATTCCAAGTGAGTGCAGATAAAAACATTGAGGGTTATCTCTTGTCACTCTATTCACAATACGTTTCCCACGAGTCCTTGATATGGGGGGCGACTTTGAGGAGTGAAAAATCAGTATTTTCTCGATTGGAAAAGTCGTGAACCAAAAAATACCCTTCCAATATATTTAACCATCTATGTACAACGTTTGGATCTATCTGACGTTAAAATATTGGAATGCCAAATTTGACTTGTACCTTAAAGGGAGTGGCCCCTCTAGAGTGGTTGCTGGATGAAGATGTGTCGCCTGTGGGTAGCCACCACAAGATCTAGGAAAATTTATCCATTATCGCATTCCTCTGTTTCTCGAGGGTTTCCTCGAGAAATATTTTGGAAGGATCTCTTGCTCACTCATCTTTATTTTATTCTCCCATGGGAGGTCATCGAGGTTTGTGAGGCTAATATTGCCAAGGTTCAGCCAGTTCGAGCCCTAACTCCTTATACCCTGACCTTGTTGGGGACATGCAAAAAAAAATAGAGAAAGAGTAGACTACTATGATACCACTGATCCAGATTATGAATGAACTCAATAGAATACATATATAAACATAAACACAGAGATGCAACATAAATAAATCTTCATTTCATTAATATCAAAGCACCAAAAGATGCTTACAAGCATAATGGAAATAAACTAGCTCGGGTGGTAGCTTATATCTGAGAAGAGATGTGGAAACTACATGCCTCCGAACTATGTTACAATGAGGCTTAAGAGCCTTTTTAAGAAAACCCTAAAAAACAAAAACCCTAAAAAATGAAAACCCTGACCCCAAGAGATGGAACACCAAGATTTTGTGGGCTCCATTGCGAATAGTTGGGCAGCCAACTTCCCGAGGTGGTAACTTGGTCATATGATCTCCATTTGGCATGTGTGATACCTTGTTGGCAACATCCCTCCGAGTACTACAATATTTTCCATAGGGAAAAACGTATGGCATACCTGAAAAACGACATTTAGGGAGTCAAAACAACTCGTTCAAGACCCAAAAAACTACTTAAAATAGTAAATGTTGCTATAATCAAGGAAAAGGATGAAACCGATTGGAGGTCTAGGTGGAAGAGGTGGGTGGCCACCAATATTCATTTGGATCATTTTGGCTCGGGTCATATAGTCCAATCGATCATAACCTATAAAGGAAATATTACAAACTCGGACATATTTCAAAATTGTCAGACTAGGAGGTAACTCCGCAAAACTAAATATGCATTAGATGGAGATTGTGTGTGTACTTATACATGGAGGGGACACTATTGAGATTCACTTCCCAATGTCTCTTAGCCTTCATTATTTACTAAAATACAATAAAATACAATCTCACCCAATCCCTTAGTATTAGGTGTCAACATTCCCCCCTTTAATATGAAGGGATGTTGGTCAGTCGAAGCATCATTCTAAAATTTTCAAACTTTTCTCTTCCAAGCGCTTTGGTGAAGATGTCTGCGGTCTGCTCATTTGTGGACCAATGACATAGATGGATAGTTTTTGCCTCAACATGATGTCGAATCAGATGGTATTTTGTATTTTTGTGATTTTTTTGATCATGGAACTTTGGGTTCTTGGCCAAATTTATTGCAGAAGTGTTGTCGATTATGAGTGGTGTCGAATGCATTTGTTTCATCTGCAAATATTCTAGGATTTTCCTGAGCCACACAATTTCCTTTGTTGCTTCAGCTGCTGCCACATATTCTGCCTCGGTTGTGGAATCTAATGGAACTAACTATTTGCTTGATCTCCATGAGACAACTCTTGATCCAAGACTCATGGTATACCTTGAAGTAGATACCCTAGTTTCTTTGTCCCCATCAAGGTATGAATCATAGTATCCGATCCTACCTGTGTATATTTGAGTCCAAAGTCTTGAGTCCCCTTCAAGTACTTTATAACTCTTTTTGTAGCAGACCAATTTCCTTCACAGGGTTTTTGCATAAACCTGTATAGGATTCCGACAACAAATGAGATGTATGGTCTGGTGGTAGTCAGGTAGATAAGACTTCCTACAAGTTGTCTATACTTCGTTGCATCCTCGAATTCCTTCCCTTAAATGAATGTGAGCTTCAAGTTTTGTTTCATTGGAGTGGTTAAGGGATTTCATTCATCCATGCCAAACTAATTCAGAATATCTCCAATTTACTTCTTTTGAGAAATAAATATAAATTTAGGATGTTGAGTTACTTCAATACCTAGATTGTAATGAACATAGCCCAAATCAGTCATTTCAAAACCTTTCTTCAATTCTTTCTTTATGGATGCAATATAACTCTCATTGTTCCTTGTCATCAAAAGATCATCTACATACACCACAAGATATACAATTGTTTTTCCAACTTTCTTAACAAACAAAGTTGCATCATCAAGATCAAAATGTTTGAAGTCAAGTTTCAGAAGATGCTTACTTAATATCTCATACTAGGCTCGCGGTGCTTGCTTGATGCCATACAAGGATTTTATAAGTTTGCATGCTTTGTGTTCTTGGCCCTTCACAACAAATCCTTCTGGCTGGGACATAAAAACTTTCTCCTTTAGATCTCCTTTCAAAAAGGCGGTTTTTACATCCATATGATGGACTTTCCATCCCTTCTAAGCTGCTAGGGCAAAGAGTGTCTAGATGGTGGCCCATTTTGCTGTGGGGGAAAATTTTTCTTCATAATTGACCCCTTCTTTCTGTGCAAAACCTTTTGCCACAAGCCTGGCTTTGTGATTGTCAAGTGAGCCATCTTATTTGTACTTGTTATTGTAGACCCACTTACAGCCAATTGGTTTGGTTCCCAAAGGAGGATCAACCAGCTTCCAAGTGCCATTCTTTATCAAGGCATCATACTCCTTCTGCATCACTTCATTCCATTCAACATGAGAAACAACTTCTTTGAAGGAAGTTAATTTATGATCTGTACACAAATTCAATTCACAGTTATAATAAATATCCATATCAATAGGTGAATCAGAATTATCTACGTCACCTTCATTTTGTCTAGTGGAACTTCTTGTTCCTGTCTTTCCAACCTGATCGGGATGAACGTTTTCTAGTGTTTTGTCATCCATTTTGGGGGACCTTTCTGAGATGGCCCAGGCTTCTCATTTGAATGAGTTGGAATTGAATCAATATTCAATCTCTCAATTCTGTCAATCACATCGTTCAAGATTTCATTTGTGGTTGGTTCTTCATGTGGGGGAGAGAGTGCTTCAGAAAATGATTCCACATATTTATCTAGTATAGGAATCCCCCCTTCAAGATGTGGAATCTGATTATCAAATTCTTGAAAATACTTTGCATGTGTGAATCTATCCGGGCGATCAAGTTTCCGCTCAACAACATTGTCAGTCTTGGAAGATTCAAGGAATATGACATCTCTTGCTACTACAAACTTCTTATTGACTTCATCATAGAGATGACATCTTTTGGAGGTATTGGAATACCCCAAGAAGATACATTTTCGACTTCTAGCACCAGGTTTATTCCTATGTACCTTGGGTATCAAAGCATAATAGGTGGAACCAAAGACCCTGAAATGCTTTACCAAAGGAATGTGGCCATGCCACATTTCATAAGGAGTTTTGTTTCTGATTGAATTTGAATGACACCTATTCTTTATGTATACTGCACATAGAACTGCATCAGCCAAAAACATCAATTTTATATTCTTAAAAAACATCATGGAGCGAACCATATTTAAAATTGTCATGTTCATTCTTTCAGCTACACCGTTCTATTGGGGATTATAGGGCACAACTGTTTGATGTTTCATCCCATGTTGACGAAGATAATTTTCAAATTCGCTTGAAGTGTATTCTTTTCCATTATTAGTACGTAAAGAGCCAATATGAGTTTGTGCATCATTTTCAATCCATGCATGAAAATTTTTGAATGTTTGAAAAACATCAGATTTGTTCTTCAATATGTAAACCGAACACATTCTGGTGTAATCATCAATAAATTTCATCATATATTTATTTCCATTTGCAGAAGAAACAGGCATAGAGCCACATAAATCTGAATGAATAAGCTCAAGTTTTCTATGTGCTCTAGAATGTGAATCATGAAATGGCTGTTTGCTATGCTTTCCTAGAATACAAGCATCACATTGCTTAAGTTTTCTAGGAATTGTAGCCAGTCCATTAACACCATTTTTCTTCAAAAATCAAAGGCTATCATAGTTTAAGTGTCCAAATCTAGCATGCCATAAAAGACTTGATGGGAATGTACCTTCATCATGATGTGAACTGAAGGCAAAGTTTTGTGCATGAGCAGAGGAACCTTGCAGCTTCAAGGGTCTTCCTTCTTCTATTCCCTCCATGACAAATGAGCGATTTGATGATTTTCTGACCTCAACCTTGCCATCAAACATGTGAATGGAGTGTCCTTGCTAGTGGATGTGGACCAAGGACAACAAGTTTCTCCTCAAATCAGGGAGGTATAGAACCTCATGTAGAAGATGATCTCGAAGACCATGAAACTTAAGCCTGATTGTGCCAAGCCCTGATGGATTGAGTTTGGATTTATCTATGAAGTATACTGCTCCATCAACTTTGTCAGTAAATTCTTCAAAAAAAACTTTTCTAAGTGTCATGTGACATGTTGCTCCTGAATCTAGCAACCAATCATTTCTCCAAGAAGTAAATGAAACATCAAACAAGTCTTTAGTTACTCCATTGTTACAATGTGCTACAACACAATGAGCGGATTCATGTGCTTTACCTTTGTCTCTGTCATGATTTTTAAATTTTTTCTTTATTTCTTTGCTGCTCAATTTTATCCCAACACAGCTTACATGTGGATGCATCATGCAAGTCTTTATTGCAGCATATGCAATGAAGATTATATTTTTCAGTTTGAGTTTCTCTGCCCCGTCTTCCTCTGAATTTCTTCTTCCTCTTCCTCTTCGTCCACATATTCCTCTGGAAGAATATTGAGCATGAATATTTTTTCTATGTGCAAAGCATACAACCTCTTCATATTACAGAGGGGCTGTCATCTTTCCAAAAGCCTTCTCTCTTTCTGCAAACTTTTTCTCAAGGGAGTCAAAGGTGATTTTCACAAGGTTTCCACTTGCTTGCAATGACTCAAGATAATGTGAGCAAGTGGGATAAAATTCCTTAACATATGCTATGGGAGGTATGTCAACCTTTACACTAGTGTTCTTAATGTCATGCATGATAGATCTTACTTCTGAAGCTAAAGCAAGAGGGTCATCATTTTTCAATTCAATACTGAACAACTTAATCATTAATTGAACAATTTCAAGTTTTGAATGTGAGTCATAGAGTTATTTTAGCTTGCTCAAGGCTTCATACACATTTGAAAACGGTGTAATATGGTGACTCACCTCTTGATTTACGGAAGCTGTAATCAAGGCATAGCCCCTGCAGTTCCTGTTTTCCCAAATGGTGATCTCCTTGTCTGAAGTGGGCTTTGTTGGTGGATGGTCTCCTTCTCCTTCACAAATTCCTCTCCACAGCTCATTAAAAATGAGAGTGTGCTTGATTTTCAAAGACCATTCAGGATAGTTCTCCTTTCCGGAGAGAACAAATCCTACAATAGATATGAGAGAATGCATTATTTTGAAGAAAAAAATACTTTCTGTCACCGTAAAAACTCAATTCTGGTTTAAATTCTGCAAATTTGGGGAAAAACAGAGGGGAGGTATTTTCTGGGGGAGGTGTTTTCTGGGGAAGGTTTTTACCAGGGGAGGTGTTTTCTGGGGATGTGTTTTCTGGGGAAGATGTTAGCTCCCTGTAATTTGCTAGATTGATTGAGATACAAAGGTACAAGGTAACATCAAACCAAACTTTGGAATCCTAGGACCTAGCCTTCCTGGATTCGGAGAGGGATCTCTCTAATAGGTACAAAGATATGAACTTGTTTGCTCGTTAGGGTTGATTTTAGGCTAGATGTTAAGTGCATGGTATTTTGATTGTTTTGGTTGGGTATGATGCTCAGATAGATTTAGATAGAAAACAAGGAATATTGTTAAGTCATTGGGCAATGGAGTCAAACAAGGTCATGATGAGTTCATCAATGGTTTCAAGAGCATCTGCAGGGAAAATTTAACTTGGTTGATGGATCTTTAAGGTTGTGAAGGATCATGAGATGGACATTAAACTTGAGAACAAAAAGCTAATAAAGGGTAGAAACAGAATCCTTTATATACTTGTAAACTGAGGGAGTTAGAAGATTTATAATCATAGAAAGAGAATCAAAGGCTTAATAAAAACCTAATCCATTTTATTTTAGACTGAAAGTAGATAATCGACCAAGACAACATTAAGATAAAACATAGAAAGGCAAAAAACTTATTTAATATTTCATGGATTTTATCATCAAGAGAAGAAAAACATTTAAGATGCAAAAGTAACTGTAACCATAGAAGGAGAGAACACCTAACATCCACAGTTACAACTATGAAAGTTCCTTGAAACAAATTTAGCTAAGTAAGGGCAAAGAGCATGGTTAAGACAGACTTCTTTGACAAACTATAGGCAAAGCTGCTTCAAAAGATGATTCCAAGAACAAATGTATTTCAGTGGTAAAAATATGTAGGGCTAGCCATAAATCATAAATTGATACTAACTGATATAAATCATTCAAGAATTGGACAAGCCAAAAAACTTCTTAGAGAGCAAGAGTTGAGTTCCCAAACATATCTCAGCAGAAGAAAACATTAAGGCAGTGAAGGAAACAAACAGATCTAAGGTGCCATTAACAAACATATCTTAGTCTAAATTTTTTTTCCTACTGCAGCATAGATGGGTGGAAACATATGAGAAACTTAGAAAACATTAACAAGAGAAAAATTCACCATCAACCAGGCCTATGGATCCTCAAAACAATCCTTCTCCATCAACAAGCAAGTCAGATCATGCATAAGCTCCAAGACATCAATTTCTCATCAAAGGCTTCAAGGGACTATGTATTGCTTCAACATAAGTCATCAAAATCCAACCAATACATAAGAGCCTCATGCTCTATTTATGGAGAAAATGAGGAGGTGGAAATCCTAAGAGACTTCCAAAAACCCTAATTTAGCCATAAATGTCATAAATGTACTTAATGACCATGCAAGGCCCAAGACACATAAGAGATAAGATAATAAGTGAAAAACATCAAAACATAACTCCCAAATCAAATCAGGAGTTTTTTGTCCAAAAAAAACATTAAAAAACCAATTTTTCATTAATCAATGTCTTTTGTTGACTTTTTGGCCTATGTCAGTCTGTTTGCATAGCGCCACTTTTGCAGAAAATAGGCTGTTTTGCAACTAGCTTTTGAACCACTTCCCGATGTCGGATTTGGCTCCGTGATAGCTCATTGGAAAGCTTGAAGAGTCTAATTTCCAAAAATACTTGTGATTTCCTGATCCAGTCCTTGTAACCCTGTAAAAAATGCAAAAATCTCCAGCCTGTCATTTGCACAGCGCCAAGCCCAAAACAGGGGCAGAAAGGTATTTTTTGACCTTTTGAGGGATCAAAATAGCTCCAAATCCTCTGAAATTTTTTGTGGATGATGTGCAGGTCATAAAAAATCCAAAAATTTCAAGCTTGACTTAATATGATACCCCAATTTTTTGTGTAGCGCCAGTGGTGTTGCACAAATTAAGCCAAAATTAAAAAAAAAAACAAAATCTTCTTCAAATTTCCTCAAAATTGGTGGGGACCCTCCTTAGATGTTTCTAGATAGTTGCTGAGAAGCCTCAGCCAAAATTCCAAGGCTATCATGCTCTTTTGGGATTTTTAGGTTTTTTATCTCAAGGAGGGCTTCTTTGAGTTTGGCATTTGCAAGCCTACTCTTCCTTGCGTAATGTTTGGTCATCTTCTTTTGGAGGACAAGGCCTGTCTTGATCTTCATGAAGTACTTGTGTTCATTTTTATAGTACTGAATGACACGCTGTGCTCTTTCAAAATCTTCCTCCCATTCTTTGATCAGTGCATCTTTTTCTAGGAGCAGCATTTTAGTGGTCATCTCCTCATCCTGCTCATCACTATCTAGATCAATGAATTCAGGCCCTTGGGTAGTTTTCTTCAGCCTCTTGCTCCTCCTTACCTTTTCTTGCTGCTCATTTCTTTCTATCTTCTTCTTGCCTTTGCCAACTCCTTTGATGGCTTGAGAAGAGATGGCCCCTTGAATTTTTGAGGCAACAAACACATCTCTTTGTCCTCTGTAGTATGTGCATATGTGAGGGATGGTGATGGAAGTTTTGAACATGTTTTCATCATTTCTTTGACCCTCCTCTTGACTTTGTTCTTTACTGAGGTCTTCTACTTGTTTATTTTCTGCATTATCACTTTGAGTTCGTTGATCCTTAGAAAAATGACTAGTGTCATGATAGTCTTGACAGCTGTCAAGACTGTCATGAACATTTCCTTGGCTGCCTTGTACATCATGCTGACTGTCTTCTTCATCTTGCTCACTGCCTTGTGTTCTATCACTGTTTTTCCCATCACTTCCCATATCCTCCCTCTCTTCTTCATGTATTTCTGTATTGGCCTCACTGACTTCTTCTTCCCCACTCTGATCACCATGTGATTCTTGATGTCCACTTCCTGTTTCACTTGATGCATCAAGAGAAGGAGAGGAAGAGATGTGTGCTTGTGGTGAGGGTACTTGTGCATATGAGGAAGGCAGATTTGTTTGAAGAGGATGTTGTGGTTTAGAAAAGAACTCATGGTTTATGAAAGAATCCCAAGGTACACCCTACTGTTTGAGCTGATGTTCAACCACCATATTGATCAGGGAATGGTGGAACAAGCTAGACATTTGTTGGGAAAAATTCCTCCTTTGAACAACAGAACTCATTTTCACAATACTCCTATAGAGGTAATAAGGTAGGTCAAGTGCCTTAACCCCTGTAAAATGCATAAGGAGTCTAAGATGATAGGTATAGACCCTGGAGTATCTCCCCTCACAAGTGAAATACCTCATGATAGCCAACATCAAAGGTGCATATCTGTGTTTGAGATGTGAAAAAGGAAAAACATGGATGCTGCCTTGTCTGTACCTCCTTTTGAGAAATGGAAAAAACAAATCTCTTTCCAGCTTACCATTCTTGAACCATTTCTCACCCACTGAGGGGATACTGGTGGCCTCATATATGGACACAGTTGAAATCTCAAATTTAATCCCTGTAAGGTCTGAATTTTTGTTTTGAAAATTAAGGATGAGGAGCCTTGTAAGCTCAGGATTACTCTTCACCTGTTTGATCCTCTCACAGAAATGAAAACATCTTGTGTTTTGGAAGCATGACAATACCCTAGGAGAGGATGTGATAGACACTATATTCTGGGGTTCCAACCTCTTAACTTTCCCTCCCCTATGCTTTGAATTTGGAGGTCTTTGATTGCTTTGACTATAACTGTTGTTTTCCATCTCTGATATGGTGATGGGGGGGGAGGCACTGATTTGGAATTTTTGAGGCCTTTTGAGTGTTTTTTTTGCAACTCAAGGTTTCTAATCACAAATGTAGCAATCAACCTTAATTTCCTCCCCTGCACTCTCTGCAGTTTTAATTTTAGTTTCAAAGGGTCATTGCTTTCCTTGTCTTTGACCTAGGGTTTCACCCTCCTAGGTTATTACTTTAACCATTTGAAACAATTTTTTTTTTGTAAATTTGACTTGGGGACTAGCAAAGAAAAACCACTTACCACTTTTATTTTAAACTTGGAGGCACCCTTGAAGACAATTTCGTGCAGTTGGGGGTCCTTTGGCCTCTTTGGCACTTCCCAGAATTTTGCGCAACGCCTGGGTGGCTGAATGCCCTTTTGCGCAGCGCCGGGGTGTCAGGCGCCTGTTTGCACGGTGCTTGGGCGTTGGGCACCTGTTTGCGTAGCGCCTGGGCATCGGGCACCTATTTGCGTAGCTCTTGGGTGTCAGGCGCCTGTTTGCGCAGTGCCAGGGCAATGAAACAACCTCTACACACGTTTCCGGGCGGGTCAGGCACCCTTTTTGCGCAGAAAAGAAGGTTTTGCACAACGCAGTGTAGAAATAAAAAAGAAGGAAGGCACTTTGCGTAGCGCCGATTCTGACTTTGCGTACCGCCTGACGAATTTTCCTAGAAATGGCCCAGAAACTCTGTTTTCTCTTCTTGGAGTTTTTCTCTCTTTGCAAAGTGTGGGAATGATTCACTCAAAGAATTCAAAAATCCTTAATGCCTTTGAAAAAGAAAAATCAAAATATGAAACCCACTTTTGTAATGTTTAATGTTTTTTTATATTTATCTCACTGTGCCCCTTTTTGACTGTTTGGAGTTGCAGGTGGCGTATTTGATCTACAAAGCTGCTTTTCTCTATTTGCTGGGGGCCTCTCAGGTTTCTCTTTAATCTTACCAATCTATTTGAAGATATCAAGACTATCTCTGTCCACTTTTTTGAAGGAAAAGGGACTTGTCTTTGGATCCTTCATCATTTTATACAAACAACAAGCCTATCCCTTTTTTGCCATTTTTTCCCTTTGAACTGATATCCCTTGTATACCCTCTGTAGTCTCTCAAAGCTTACTCATCACTTTGCAACAAAATTTAATGTGAATTTGATGGCAGTTGCAGTGGCTTTTGTCCTTGGTGGCCTTTGTGATGATTTCTTACCTACCACCATTTTTTTGTGACTAACAAAAACATCCCTTTTCTCCTTGAACACAGGACCTTTGATGATCAGTATTTTCAATGATTTACCATAAACCCATGGTGTTTCTATTTGACTTAAGTTTGTTGTGTCTTCTTATCAAAAAATGGCTTCAAGAAACCTTTCAAATGTACTTCCTTTCTTTTCCATTTTTTTCTTCAGATTACTCTTCAAGGTATTTTTGCAGAAAGGTTTGGAGGTGATAGTTTATCCTTTATATGTTTAGGTGCTGAAAAAAAAGGCTGCTTTTGGAGGTCCCTTTGACATCCCCTCTGCTTGTTTATGAAGGAGACTTTTTATTCCACTACCTTGCCTTTTTTCTAACCTGATGTCCTTTTGACTACTCTTGCAGAGATGTGAGCAAAGAGCAACTGTCTCCTTGCAAGAATCATGTCTTTAGGCGTAAAAAGTTCCTTGACTAATATCTTTGGTGAATCTAGGACAAAGTGACTTGTCCCCTTCTTTTGGATGTATTTCCTTTATATAGAAGAAGGAACAGAATCTGTATGGCACCAAATCCGTTCTAAGATTTTGTGAAATCCTAGGTGATCTAGTGGAGGCCTTCTTGGACTTGGTTTTTTGGGCTGGGATCTAGACTTAGGGTTTACAAGTGTAAGACAGGATCCATGCCAAGCTTTGTGTATTTGTGGGCCTAAGATGCAACACACATACATGACTATCTAAAGGCTCTGCAGAGACACCAATTTTTTGAGAATTGCTAAAGGAGGCACAATAAAGCTGCTCTGTTTGGCAGGTTTAGGAGGTGGTGGGGAATTGTGTAGGTAAGAAAAAATAGAGTTTTTTGAGCTAAGGAGACAAGTTAGGTTAAAAAATGAATGGCTTGAGCCCCTCATGGGTCTTCCGGGAGTAATGGGCCAGCCATGACTAGATAGGATAACAACATAGTGGAAATTCTACCTTGAAGATAATGAAGGCAGTGAGATTTCTAGAACTCACAATGTTCTATAAACTTTGTTTCTATAAATCTTGGGGTAATCATTTAGTCATCACCACAGAAAAATTTATTGATGACTAATAGTGGCTCCAGTCGGGGGGTAGCTCCTTTTCAGGAGGTGTCCAGAGCTTCAGATTCCTGGCTTATGAAGACTAGTGCCTCATCCATTGGGCATATTTTTACCTCTTTCACTTGTTGATGCTTGCTTGAAGCTATGATCTTAGTAATGTGAAAAACATGATTAACATCAACATCATCTCTACCTACCCAACCTACTTCCCTAACATTTTCTTTCTTCCTTGGGTGCACTTGAACTGGCAAACCCTTGACATTTTCTTCTTTTGAAAGCAAACCAGATTATCTACTTCTACTCTTATCACTTCCAAGAGTTTAGATTAGGCTAGTGAACCCTTCTTATTATCTACCTAGAATACTCATTTTCAAAGATTGAGCTGTTTGACAAACCTTATTCACTAATCCTAAAAACAAAAAATTGAAAAAAGCATAGACAAATCAGGATTAAGCAGTCTTATTTGCTATGATCTATGGCATTATGTACAAGCTGCACATAGAGTTTATTTAGCAGAAAAGTAAAACAAAATATTGAAGTCTTAAGATCTAAAATCATAATAAACATCCTTCTTTCTTTCTTTGGCTCAAGTTTTAATCTTCTTAGAGCCATTGTCCTTCTATCCTAATCTATTCTTTTTACAAGCCAAGATTATATGGTCTTTTGACAAGTTCTTTCTTTGACTAGCTTATCAGCAAAATAAATTAAAACATGTTTCAGCCATGATTTAGATTGGATAACTGAACAAAACTTCTCCTTTTAGAAACAAGTAGTGGCATTTAGACTTGCACAGTTTCATCAACATTATTCTTTAGGTATGGGGCTGTACCTTTCTTTCAACTTTTGCCCTCTTTTTCCCTTTTCTATTTTTTAGGGTTTTTTGTCTTTACATCCTTTCATCAAACAGTGGTATGTACAATGAATGAGAAAATTAAACTAAGTTTTTTGGCAAAATTAATGTTTAATCATCCTCCCATTTACAAGACCTCCAAACATTTCATTTCCATCAATTTCCTGCATAAAGAAAGCATTGTTGCCTCTTGCTGATTGAATGATGTAAGGACCTTTCCATAGATTTTCAAACTTACCATGTTTGCCCTTGTCTTCCCTTCTTGAATCCCATCTCAGAACCCTATTTCCAATCTGGAAATCATTTGCTTTGGTTCTCCTATCAAATATTTTCTTGATATTGTCCTGAATAGCTTGTGTCCTTTTGTAAAATTCTTCCCTTGACTGCTGCAAATGAGTGGTTTGGTTCAGCCTCCTCTACATGTCATTTTCTTCTGATTGTACTTCCTGAAGAAGCTTCATGACTGGAACTCCCAAAGAGGTGGGGAAAACTGCATCCATGCCATACACTAGTTGATAGGGAGACATACCAATAGATTTCTTGGTGGTTAGTCTATCAGCCCATAATGCATGCACTAGTTTGCTATGCCATGCTTTTTGATTTTGTTCTAAGAGCTTCTTAATGATGTTTACCAAGCTCTTGTTAGAGGACTCAGCTAGTCCACTACCTTGTGGGTAATAAGCAGTGGAGTGACCTTGGGTGATGTGATATTTATAGCAAAATTCTACCATTTTTTTAGATGTAAAGGCAACAATGTTATCGGTGATGATCTTCTTAGGACAACCAAACCTGGATAGGATGTTGGTTTCAAGGAATTTGATGATGACTGAGTCAGTGGAATTTCTAGAAGGGATGGCTTCTATCCACTTGGTGAAATAATCAGTGGCAGTGAGGATCCACTTATGTTGGACATATGAAGTAGGATGGATCTCTCCTATGAAGTCCAAACCCCACTGCTGAAAAGGGGCTTCAACACTAATGGGGTGCAAGGGTAAAGGTAGGAGCTTTCTCTTTCCATCAAAAATTTGGCACTTATGGCAAGACATGACTAGTTTGTGAGTATCGGAAAATAGGGTAGGCTAATAGTAGCCAGCTCTAAGGATCTTGTTGGCTGTGGTATTCCAATAGAGGTGACCCCCACATTCTCCCTCATGTAATTCACGCATGATTTTATCTGCATCATCTTCAAGCAAACATTTAAGCAGCAAACCAACAAAAATTTTCCAGTACAATACTCCATCTAGAATGCAAAAATTTAATGCTTTTTGTTTTAAGAATCTTGCTTTGGTTTTTGACAAAGAAGGGGGAGTATTGAGATACAGAAGCACATAAGTAATATCAACATACCAAGATGAATTTAAAAATATTTCTTCAATGTGTGGTGCTGTACTTTCGTCCGTGTCTTCTAACATACCAACCATATTCATGTTTAAAGCTTGGAAATTTGAGTCAGCCATAAGTTTTGCAAGTCCTTGTCCTTTAATAAATTTAGTGGGTCTAATTTCTAAGTCATATTCTAAAATAGTATCAATCCACTTGCCCCTTTTACCATCGGGGTCTTGATTAAGTATATCTTTGACAACTGGGTTTGGGACAAAGGCTATGATATGTGAATGCAAAATATAAACTCTAAAATCCTTCAAAGCTTTGATTAAGGCAAAGGCTTGTTTCTCCATAATGTTATACTTTAGAGGGGAATCATTTAAGGCTTTTATGAAGAAAGCTATGGGCTGCTCTTGCCCCATGATGTTCTTTTGCAACAATACTGCTGCCACAGTATGTTCAGAGGCAAAGGAGAAAATATAAAAGTCTTTGGTGAAGTCAGGGCTGATTAAGACTGGTGTTCGTGTGAGTGTTTGTTTTACCAGCTCAAAAGATTGTTTTGCTTCCATATTTCACTTCACTCATACTTCCCTTTTTAACATATTTGTGATAATTCTTAGGATCTCAGCAAGGTTAGGGATGAATATTCTTAGGAAGTTAATATTTCCAATGAAAGATTGCAACTCTTTAATGTTTCTAGGATGGCTGATTTGTAAGATGCCTTCAATTCCTTTGGGATCTATCTTGATTCCCTTCTCAGAGATGATGTGACCTAAGATTTTTCCTTCCTGAAGGCCAAACAAAGTTTTCTTAGGATTTAGGGACAGGCCATACTTTCTACATTTTTCGAATACTTTCCTTAAATGGATTAAGTGTTCCTCATCAGTCTTAGAGTAGGCAATGATGTCATCAAGATATATGAATATGAAGTAGCCTATGTCTTCTGAAAAATCTATGTCCATTGCACTTTGGAAAGTAGCCCCTGCATTTATTAAACCGAATGGCATTTTAACGTACATGAATGTACCCCAAGGTGTAGTGAAAGCAGTTTTGAGCTGGTCACTTAGAAAAACTAGAACTTGGTTATAACCTGAGAAGCCATCTAGTAATGAGATTCTCTATGAGCCAACTAATTTTTGGAGTATGTAATCCATTTTAGGCAAGGGGTAATTGTCTTTCAAGGAGGCTTTGTTCAAATTTATGAAGTCAATACACAACCTAATTTCCCCGGTCTTCTTCCTAATTGACACAAGGTTGGACACCCATTCTGAGTATCGGACAGGGACTATGATCTCGACATCGTACATCTTTTTGATTTCTTTCTCAACCGAGGGTAACAAAAGGGGGTTTATTCTTCTCAACTTTTGTTTAAATGGTTTCTGATTTTCTTTGAGAGGAATTTTATGTTGGATGATTTTGGTGCCACAGGATTTCAAGTCTTCATACCCCCAAGCAAACACATCTTTAAATTCTCTAAAAAGATCAATGTATTTATGTTTTGTGTGAGATGGGAGAGTTTTGGACAACTTGATTATTTTGGGCTCTTTCCTCCCTCCAATATTAGACTCTTCTACATTTGTTTCAGTGGATTCCATCTTATGTTTTTTAGCTACATCATTAAAATCAAACAACTCTTCTAGTGGTGTAAGGCCTCTTGGTAAGGTGTCATCTTTGTACTGCATAATTTCAAGTTCTCTTTGAACTGATTCATCAAATACTTCTGCAACACAAGAGTTTTGAAGGTGGTTTATATCATCAACAAAGGGCAGCTCTGTTTTGGAAGTTTTATTTTCAGTAGAATTATTTCTTTCAAATCTCAAACTCTATTTTGTACTCGCAAAACCATTTCTGGATTGCAGAAAATCATCTATTTGGTAATAATTGTCAAACACTTGCCAACGGTTCAAGTTTTCCGGTACAATAGGCTTATTCTTTATTTTGATGAGGCATTGATCATTTTCATAAGGTAAAGAGAAATTGCTGGCAGTAAAGGCAAGCTCATTGGCAAGGCAGTTTTGGGCCCTAGGGATGAAAGTGAGCTCATATTTCTCAAAGGTTTTGAGAAGGTCTAGGGTAGCATTTGTATATTCCCTTAGCCTAGGGTTCTTGGCTGAATATTCTCCCTTAATATGATTTATGATCAGTTCTGAATCTCCTTGAACTAAGGTTTTCTTAGCTTTGAGGTCTTTGAGTAGGTGTAAACCAATAAGGAGAGCCTCATACTCTGCAATGTTGTTGGTGCATTGGAAATATAGCCTATAGGAATGGCCTTTATTTGTTTTGTGGAACTAAACCCCTGCTCCTGAACCAGCCTTACCACAAGAGCCATAAAAGCTTATATGCCAAAGGGTGTCAATTTCAGTTTTGTCAATATTCTGCACTTCGGGGCTGCTAGAATTTGGGGTGTCATTTTCTTGGTCAGAGGATTGGATTGGTTGTTCTAAGGGGCTAAGTTCTTTATCCTTGTAATTTATTTGTTCATCTATGTCATTTTCATTGTAAATGATGAAGGAGTCAAGGTCTGAGTGAATGGAATAAACTGGTGTGTTATTTGGCCTATCTATGTTACTCACCATGTATTTCATGTGGGATTCCTAGTATAATCTCCTTGTTTGATTGAAAACTGGAATGGTGGCATAAGTCATGTCCATTTGAAGGCTTCCCTAGATTTTGGCCCCCCATGATCTAGATAAAATCATGCCATACTTTGGGGGGATGTCAGCCACAATTATATCCATGACTAGACTCTTAGCGAGGATTTGTGCCAGATTGACACACAGATCCTTGATTAGGCCTAGACACTTGACCCTACTGGAATCAAAATAGTACAAGTCTTTGTAGGGCTTTGTGATCTATAAACCCAATATCTCCATCACAACCTTTGGCATGAGGTTTTGTGAGGCACCGGAGTCTAACATAGCATTATGTAGAATTTTGTCATGTATGTTCAAACTTATATAGAAAGGAGGGACAACTCCTTCTTGATATTTTCCCTCTACTTCAGGACCAAACAAAAATTATGGTTTATCATCAGTTAAGTTCAAAGTATCAGTATCATTCCCTATATTTAACACTTTGAAAATCTGGGATCTATATACCTCTTGGGTTACTAGCTCAGTGAGGGGTATGGCTATCTTGATTTTGGCAATCTCACCCTCAAAACTGAAAGGTGTAGGTGTCTTTATTGTATTTACATAAGTTTTATCAGCCATGAACTTTTCTAGATTTTTAATTTGCTGAATCTAATTTGGTGGTTTGGACAACAAGATTTTTTTAGGGCCACTAGTTGAAGTACTAGGGCAGCTTGAATCTTTACTAGGTTGACTAGTCTTTGGTTTGTTTAGTTCAATTTTCTTAGCCATAGTATTTGTGTTTTCTGCTGTCTTTTTAGGGATAGATTTAGAGGTTTTTCTAACAGCAGTGTTTGGCTGATTTGTTTTAGGAATATATTGACTCTTTTTGCTCCTAAGGTCATACTGCCTATGGACTTCCATTATGGCATTCTCAAATCCTAATCTATAGTCTTCGGAATTTTCATATGATTTCTCATCTGGTTTTGAAGAAAAAATCCTTTGTTCTTCTTCGGTAAGGAATGTGTTATCCTCATCATTCAAACCTATGACATTTACATAGTCTTCTTCCAATTGCTCAAGCTCTCTTTCTTCTTCATCTAGAGAGTTTTCTTATAAAGGGGGTCTGATTTGTTGGTCACTCTCTCTTTGTCTGACTTGAGGGGGGTCTCTTATAAAATTTTGATTTCTATTTCTGTTTTGAAGATTGGCTTGATTTTCCCTAGGAGGTGTTCTCTCATTCAAACTGAATTTTTCCATCATCCTCTCCATTTTCCTAACTATGGAGTCAAGTTTGGTGTCAGAAGAGGAGGGTGCAGGTGTTGTGTCATATTTATAGGTCACCCTTTTTTCTGATCTCAGCCTAGCCCTTTTCTCAATCAAATTGGCCTCTACACTCACAGCCCCCTTTTGCATGTCTTCTAGAGTTAGGTAATCTCTCTCCATTAGTTAATAGGCCATATCAGTATCAAAGCCTTCGGGATATTTCACCAAGGCCAAGCCTTGTGGAGGTTTTATGTGAGGTGGGAGAGCATTGTAAACATTGTTAAACCTAGTGGAGTAGTCATGAACACTTTCCCTCGGATTTCTTTTAAGATTTTTATACTCGGACAAAATTTGAAGGGGATTCTTCTTAATTTCCCATTTGTCCACAAAGGTTTGGTAGAGAGTAGGGAGATCATGAATGCTGTTGAGGGGTAAGTCTTTAAACCATTTCTTGGGTTCTCCCCCTAGGCTTTGAGCAAAAATCCTCATTTTTTTGGTTTCTTCTTCTATCTCCATGTAGTCAAAAGCATCATTAATTATATCTACATATTTTTGAGCAGTGATGGATGCAGTCCCTAGGAAGTGAGGGATTTTGGACTGATAGTCTTTTGGCAAAGGTAATAGTGGTTGTTGTAGAGCTAGTGGAGCATACCAGGCTGCCATGATGGGAGGGAAAGGAAACAAAGGCTGATTTACAAGGGGAGGATTTGTGAGAGGTGGAGGAGGATGTAGTGAGGTGGTTTGCACACTGGTGGTATGGATGGGTGTAGCTGAGGTACTTGGGCTGGAGGAATGATTCTGAGTAGATTTGAGATGAAAAGGGCTGAAGTGATGGATAAGATGAAAATTAGGTGGAGTGGAAGGAGAAGCTTCTCTACTGGAGCTTTGCTACAAATCTATGGGCTCAAAGTTAGCTTAATCAACCCTATTTTGTGACTTGGTTGTGAATAGGTTCTTGGTAAGGTGTAAGTCAAACTGAGGATCTTGTGAAATTGTAAGGTTTTCTGGTGCAGAACTTGCTCTATGGATGGTCCTAACAGTGGGTGATTTTCCAGCTTTAGAAGCTTGCCACAAAATATTTTATGGGTCATCAACTACGGTTGGAGGATTTGGGTCCGGGTGTGATCTGGTACTGATCGTTCATGAAGCCAGATCTCTTTACTCACACAAGGTATAAATAGGCCTTCAAAACTGTGTTGGACTCATTGGACACAATCCTAGAGCAACCTATGGGACTAGTGATATGGAAAAAAGGCCTACTGGAGGCTAGTGGAGTCGCTAGGTGGATTATTTTTGAAATTTTGAAGATATGTATACAATGGTCCACCACCAAATTCTTGATAAAAATCAATCTAGGGAGTACTTTTGGGTTTTTTAGTTTCTTTATGCAGCCTTAAGGTTAATGAGTATCCGTTAGCTGAGTCATCATCTTGCTAGGATGGTGAAGCAATTAGTTTCTACTCTTGGCTATGGGTTGGTTTTTAAGTCAAACTAGGGATGTATATGAGTCTATAAGATTTTGTCAGGCTACTATGAACTCAATCCCACCGTGATCACCATTATGTTAGCTCCCCATAATTTTCTAGATTGATTGAGATACAAATGGATAGGGTAACATCAAACCAAGCTTTGGAATCCAAGGACCTAACCTTCCTGGATTCGAAGAGGGATCTCTCTAATAGGTGCAAAGGTATGAACTTGTTTGATGATTAGGGTTGATTTTAGGCTAGATGTTAAGTGCAGGGTATTTTGATTGTTTTGGTTGGGTATGATGCTCAGATAGATTTAGATAGAAAACAAAAAAGATTGTTAAGTCATTGGGTAATGGAGTCAAACAAGGTCATGATGAGTTCATCAATGGTTTCAAGAGCATCTACAGGGAAAATTTAACTTGTTTGGTGGATCTTTAAGGTTGTGAAGGATCATGAGACGAACATTAAACTTGAGAACAACAAGCTAATAAAGGGCAGAAACATAATCCTTTATATACTTGTAAACTGAGGGAGTTAGAAGATTTATAAGCATAGAAAGAGAATCAAAGGCTTAAGAAAAACCTAATCCATTTGATTTCAGACTGAAAGCAGATAATCAACCAAGAAAAGATTCAAATAAAACATAGAAAGGCAAAAAAGCTATTTAATCTTTCATGGATTTTATCATCAAGAGCAGAAAAACATTTAATATGCACAAGTAACTATAACCATAGAAGGAGAGAACACCCTAACATCCACAGTTACAGCTATGAAAGTTCCTTGAAACAAATTTAGCTAAGTAAAGGAAAAGAGCATGGTTAAGACAAACTTCTTTGACAAATTATAGGCAAAGCTGCTTCAAAAGATGATTGCAAGAACACATGTATTTCATTGGTAACAATATGCAGGGCTAGCCATAAATCACAATTGATACTAAATGATCTAAATCATTCAAGAAATGGACAAGCCAAAAAAATTCTTAGAGAGCAAGATATGAATTCCCTAACATATCTCAGCAGAATAAAACATTAAGGCAATGAAGGAAACAAACAGATCTAATGTGCCATTAACAAACATATCTTAGTCTAAATGTTTTGTCCTACTGCAACATAGATGGGTGGAAACATATGAGAAACTTAGAAAAAATTAACAAGAGAAAAATTCACCATCAACCAGGCCTATGGATCCTGCAAACAATCCTTCTCCATCAACAAGCAAATCAGATCATGCATAAGCTCCAAGACACAAATTTCTCATCAAAGGCTTCAAGGGACTATGTATTACTTCAACATAAGTCATAAAAATACAACCAATACATAAGAGCCTCATGCTCTATTTATGGAGAAAATGAGGAGGTGGAAACCATAAGAGACTTCCAGAAACCCTAATTTAGCCATAAATGTCATAAATGTGCTTAATGACCATGCAAGGCCCAAGACACATAAGAGATAAGATAATAAATGAAAGACATCAAAACATAACTCCCAAATCAAATCAGGAGTGTTTTGTCCAAAAAAACATTAAAAAACCAATTTGTCATTAATCAGTGTCTTTTGTTGACTTTTTGGCTTACGTTAGTTTGTTTGCGTAGTGCCACTTTTGCAGAAAATAGGCTGTTTTGCAACTAGCTTTGAACCACTTCCTGATGTCGGATTTGGCTCCGTGATAGCTCATTGGAAAGCTTGAAGAGTATAATTTAAAATTTTTTTATGGTTTCCTAATATAGTCGCTGTAACCCTGTCACATATGCAAAAATCTCCAGCCTGTCATTTGTGCAGTGCCAGGCCCAAAACAGGGGCAAAAAGTTGTTTTTTGAGGTGTTTTTTGACCTTTTGAGGGGTCAAAAAAGCTCCAAATCCTCTGAAATTTTTTGTGGATGATGTGAAGGTCATAAAAAATCCAAAAATGTCAATCTTTCATTCAGAGGATTCCCCAAATTGTTGCGTAGCGCCAGTGGCGCTGTGCAAAGAAGGCCAAAATTTTACAAAAAACAAAATCTTCTTCAAATTTCCTCAAAATTGGTGTGGACCCTCCTTAGATGTTTCTAGATAGTTGCTAAGAAGCCTCAGCCTAAATTCCAATGCTTTCATGCTCTTTTTTGATTTTTAGGTTTTTTTTTCTCAAGGAGGGCTTCTTTGAGTTTGGCATTTGCAAGCCTGCTCTTCCTTGCGTAATGTTTGGTCATCTTCTTTTGGAGGACAAGGCCTTTCTTGATCTTCTTGAAGTACTTGTGTTCATTTTTATAGTATTGAATGACACACTGTGCTCTTTCAAAATCTTCCTCCCATTCTTTGATATGTGCATCTTTTTCTAGGAGCAGCATTTTAGTGGTCATCTCCTCATCCTGCTCAGCACTATATAGATCAATGAATTCAGGCCCTTGGGTAGTTTTCTTCAGCCTCTTGCTCCTCCTTACCTTTTCTTGTTTCTCATTTCTTTCTATCTTCTTCTTTCCTTTGTCAACTCCTTTGACGGTTTGGGAAGAGATGGCCCCTTGCCTTTTTGAGGTAGCATACACATCTCTTTGTCCTCTGTAGTATGTGCATATGTGAGGGATGGTGATGGAAGTTTTGAACATGTTTTCATCATTGCTTTGAACCTCCTCTTGGCTTTGTTCTTTACTGAGGTCTTCTACTTGTTTATTTTCTGCATTATTACTTTGATTTCCTTGATCCTCAGAAAACTGACTAGTGTCATGATAGTCTTGACAGCTGTCAAGACTGTCATGAAAATTTCCTTGGCTGCCTTGTACATCATGATGACTGTCTTCTTCATCTTGCTCACTGCCTTGTGTTATATCATTGTTTTTACCATCACTTCCCATATCCTCCCCCTCTTCTTCATGTATTTTTGTATTGGCCTCACTGACTTCTTCTTCCCCTCTCTGATCACCATGTGATTCTTGATGTCCACTTCCTGTTTCACTTGATGCATCAAGAGAAGGAGAGGAAGAGATGTGTGCTTGTGGTGAGGGTACTTGTGCAGATGAGGAAGGCAGATTTGTTTGAAGAGGATGTTGTAGTTTAGAAAAGAACTCATGGTTTATGAAAGCATCCCAAGGTACACCCTACTGTTTGAGCTGATGTTCAACCACCATCTTGATCAGGGAATGTGATGTCCACTTCCTGTTTCACTTGATGCATCAAGAGAAGGAGAGGAAGAGATGTGTGCTTGTGGTGAGGGCACTTGTGCAGATGAGGAAGGTAGATTTGTTTGAAGAGGATGTTGTGGTTTAGAAAATAACTCATGGTTTATGAAAGCACCCCAAGGTACACCCTGTTGTTTGAGCTGATGTTCAACCACCATCTTGATCAGGGAATGTTTTCTTGAGGGGTCCTGACCTAGGTTCGGTGTGCAAGGTTTGCCAAAAAACCCCTATAATACTGGCCCTTTCGGTAGTGACCTGCTTTCGCAGGTCACAGTCTCACCCAAAGTAGTATGGGTGGGTGCTGGAACCAGGTTTCTACACCCTGAGAAAGGAAGGGTAAGGCAAGTAGAGTTGCGTTCTATTCTGTAATTCCCAGATTACCTTGTTTCTTCGCAGGGTTAATTATGTATCTAATTGCATCCACGTGCACTATATCTATACTTATATGCTTTCTATAACATCAACACAACATTATATAAACAAAGCGAAACAGATCTAGATCCAAACATTTAGTACATAGAACTTCGCAGCGGAAAGACAGAAAATTCGTAACACAACAATTATGAGCAATTCATACAACAGTACTCACAAATTTATATCTCTAATAATCCTTCGCTTTCATTCATTCATCAATATTTCCTTACAATTCCCTTCCCAACCTGCGCACACAACAGCAGGGTCCTCACACATCTGGACTAGGATCTCCGCGCACACAGCCAACATGAGTCCATTCCCAAAAAACCCAAATAGATAGCTTAAACCACAGATCACATCAATAGCTCATCAATTCCTATCCTTTACAATCCAAAATTCATCCCTATTTATAACAATCTAGCCTCAATGTTCCTATGGTCCGCAACCCATGGTTTTCGAACCCCTAGTTTACCCTTTGACCCATTACAATACGTTCGGGGCTTTGACCCACCCCAAAACCCCTGCGCTATACTAAATATAATAAAAAATAATCAAAATGGACTAGTTTTGCAGCTTGTTAGGAGACCTTGTTCCAACAGTCCCCCAACACAATCTTGTGACTCGTCTCAAGTCACTGTAATGGTGCAACCACATAGTCCGCAGCTTGGTATGGTTTGAGTCGACTACCATTGACAAAGCCAGGAATGAGGTCACCGCACAGGATAGCTAACTGGACTGCTCCACCATTCGTAACCTACTTAACCGTGTAGGGACCAAGCCAGTGCTGCCGGAATTTGCCTGGATGTTTCGCAAATTGGCTATCGTATAAAAGGACGAGATCACCTTCGACGAATGTCTTCTAGCAAATGTGTTGATCATGCCAGGCTTTATCTCGAGCCTTCTAAACCTACTGGTGAAACTAAGAAATAAATTTATCTTCCTCCAAAGCCACCAGTTGCGCCAGGCGTTCTTCTATGATATTAGAGTCCGCCATATTCATGAATGTTGCGATGCATAGGCTAGGAACAATGTACTCTATGGGCATGATGGCCTCCTTACCATAGACCATTCGGAAGGGTGTCCTTCCAGTCAGATTTTTGCAGGTCGTTCGGTATGCCCACAGAACTGAGGGGATGCGAACATCTCAGTCACTACGATCGGCATTACAAACCTTTGTTAATTCCTGCTCCAAAATTTTGTTGAAAGCTTCAACTACCCCATTAGCCTAGGGATGATATGGTGTACTCTTGGCATGGTGGATTCAGAATTCCTCATTCAAAGCTTGAATCGTTTGGTTAACAAAATGCGTACCCCTGTCGCTCATTAGGATCTTCAGGCAGCCAAACCTGGTCAGAATCTATTCAAAGATGAAGTGCGCAGTATTTTCAGTAGTACAATATTTTACTGATTGTGCCTCATCCCATCGTGTGACGTAGTCTGTGGCAGTGATAATGTAGCGCGTGCCTGTTTTCTTGCCTAGTGGATTTATGGGTCCTATAAAGTCAATAGCCCATTTATCAAAAGCCTGTAGGGCCATTTGAGGCTGTAATGGCATGTCATCTCATCATGAGGGTCGGCTAGTTCACTGGCATGTATCACACGATCTACAATAGGCGTAAGAATCCTGATGCAGGGTAGGCCACCATAAGCCAGCCCCCAAAATCTTCTGTGCCGTAGCCCTGCCCGCGTAGTGGCCGCCTGCGACTCCATCATGTGCTTCTATGAGGACGGTGGGTCGTTCATGTTCCAATACATATCTGTGGAGTATTTCATCATTTCCTATCTTGTATAGCTATCCTGTGATGATAGTAAAGTCTATAGCTCTGGTAACCAACTCCTTCTTCTGTTGTACCGAATACGCCGCAGGGGCCACGCTCGTAGTAAAGAACTCAATGATATCAGCGAAGTGAGCATCAACAATCTTAATGGTAAACAGCTACGCATCGGGTAAGCCTTCGTCCAGGTTAGTGGGTTCTTCCCCTGTATCGATACGAGATAGATGATCCGGGCCTGCATTCAACCTCCCAGGCTTAACGATGATTTCAAAATCATATTCCTGAAATAGCAACAGCCAGCGAAAAATCTTCCCCCCCAACATAGGCTTGTTGACCAGGTATTTCAAAGCCGAATGGTTTGTGAACATCTTAAAGTGTCCACCCAACAGATAGTGTCGATACTTTTTTAGTGCGTACACCATAGCCAATCCTTCGCGCTCAGTGGTAGAGTAATTCCTTTCGGCACTCGAGAGTTTGCGACTGGCAAAGGCAACTGAATGATCAATATCTCCTTCACCAGGATGAGTGAGGACCGTGCCTAGGGCAATTCCTGACGCATCAAAATGTACATGAAATTATTTTTTCCAGTCAGGGAATATCATTATGGGCATCAAAATCATCTTCTCTTTTAGCAGTTTGAAGCTCTTCTGACATTCATCATTCTAGAAAAAAGAGACATATTTTTTTAGTAGTTGTTCCATGGGTGTTGTGATCAGAGCGTATCCTTGAAGGAATTTTTTGTAATAGCCCATGTGACCGAGAATGGAGCGCAGTTGTTTCTCCATTGTGGGGTCTGCCAAGTTGATAATTATGTCTATCTTCGCAGGATCAACCATCAGTCCTTGCCGACAGACTATGTGTCCAAGCAAGATTCTGAAAGGTACACATAAGATGCACTTTTTGATATTCAAGGAGATTTGGTGCTTCCGGCATGCATTCAACATTATTCGCAGGTTCGAGAAATGTTCTTTCACTAAGCCAAAAACCATCCAGTCATCGAAGTAAACCTCCAGGAACTTATGAATAAATTATTTGAACACAGCCACTACGACCCTTGAAAAGATAGCAGGTGTGTTCTTAAGACCAAAGGGCATGACTGTATACTAGAAGGAACCTCATTCTGTGGCAAAGGTGGTCTTACTGCGATCCTCAGGTGCAATTCTGATCTGGTGGTATTCCGAGAATCCATCAGTGAAGGAATAGGCCTCTTGGCCACCCACGCTATCAAGGATTTCATTGGAGAAGGGAGTAGGGAAGGGGTCATGAATGCAGGCGTCGTTCAGCTTTCGTAGGTACACACAGATTCATATTCCCCCCTTTGCCTTTTTCTCCTAAACGACCATTAGACTTACCCAATCTGACTGTTCAACTGGTTCAATGATACCTGCAGTCAACATTTTGTCCAAATATTCTTTGACCTTTTTCTTATAATTAGGATTCAACCGGTAGGGCCGCTGCTTGACGGGTCACACCTCAAGCTTCAGAGTGATGTGCATAATGCCGAGGTCCCCATTGATTCCTTTTAGCTCATAAAACTTTGTAGGGAATAAGTCCTGGTACTCTATAAGTAGCTTGACAATTTTTCCCACGGTGCCTTCATCCCAATAGTCCCCAATTTTAGCCAGCTTAGGGTGTTCTTCTGTCCCAATAGTAACTTCGCGTAGCTGGAGAGGTTGTGTTACATCAAAATCCTAGAGAGATGGTCCGATAACGGTACGTTCCCCTTCAGATTCTGGAACAGAGATATTCCGCGGGTTATTCTCTTCCTCGTTAATCACCAAGCTTCGGCAGTTGACTATGTCTTGCATCTGGGCATCCCATGTCAGAATGGCTGGTGGGGTGTCTGGGTGAGGCTTCTTAAAGATGAATGCATCAATGTCTTGCAGGGCTTCATCAAGCATCTCTGTTCCCCCAATAAGTCTGAACATTCCAATAAAGTATTCTTTTAATATTTCCCAGTGGTGGGTCCGCTGATGTAACTCTGCATCTAAGTACCAAGTAGCAGGGATAGGGCCCAAGGCATGTATAAATATATGGATCCATTCGTCTGGGGTTCGGTTAGCCCATTTGGTTGTCCAAGTATGCAGATGCGCGCAGGGATCCCTGGCCCCCAATAATATCTTGGTGCGCACATCAGCAGGAGTTGCAAACCGCAATACCATCCTATCCCAACACGTCTCCTAGTCTAGAAATTCTTTCTTGTGGGTATCCCACCAGTGTGCAGGTGTGCCACGCAGTGCTATATTGAGTGCCCAGAGTCGTCGATCTTTTGGCACCATAGCCTCTAATGTTCTTAAGAAGTCCTGGACAGTACTAGATTCATCAAAGTGGGGAAGGTCCCTTACCTTCGAAGTAATGCAGTAGTGGGTCCTTGCAACCCGAGGGCATCGTAGTGCTGAGACATTGTGTAGCTGGGTCTGCCAACTCTCAAGTTCTTCATCCAGGTCAGAAAAGTACTCCCTATTTTTCTCCCAATCGAATACTCCGCCTATTGTAGGGTCACCCTGGTCTTCATCCTGTGCCGTCATTCTGTAGATGTGATCGAGTTCCTCCTCTTCATATGCTAGTTCTGTATACCGCATACACTCAGCGGGATCTAGTGGCACTATTACACATGTACCGTTCTTCTCAAACACCATGCTACGTTTTTTTAGATTAATGACACCCCCTACGTCGATAGCCCAGTCTATTACTAGGAGTGCCGGATAGGGATCCGTATCTTCCATAATTTCTATGACCTCAAAGTTAGCGAGGACCTTTACTCCTGCGATATCAACCACCACTTTTGGAAACCTTCCCAGAGGGATGATCTTCTGTTGATTTGCCATTCGCAGCTGGATGGTGGACCAGTCTAATTTAGGTTCTCTCATTAGTTTCCATGTCTGTTTTGGTAAGACGTTTGCATCAGATCCAAAATCAAGAATAACCTGATCTATCTCATAGTCACCAATCTGCGTAGTCAATCACATTTCCCTCCCGGTGCGCGTTTTGTAGTTGTGTAATTTGTGTACTTCCTTAACCTCAGCCACTATGCTGGGACGGGCTACGCAGTCCTGTAGCAATACTTTAATATTTTCTCCAACTTGTGGGTTGCGTAGTAGCTTCAAGCATGCCCTTAACAAGGTTTCAACCTCCTCTTTTGTTTGGAGGTGCACTGGTGACTGCGCAGGGGTTTCCAGTGACTTCGGTTTCCCGGGATTTGGTTCCTTCTATGCAGCAAGCTCCTCCCTTGCTTCTTGGGTGACCATGCTACGTGTTATGACTTTTATACTGGGATCTTCGCTCCTTAGCTCCGTTTTGACTCTCTGTACATTTTGTGTGGGGGTAGACTGTCTATCCTTCATTTTTGTTAGCAAGATCGGGCAGTCTTCAATCTCATGGTCCAGCTGTTGGCAATATTTACAGGATTCCCTAGTGGGATTTGGGTAGTCCCTGATGAAGTGCCCTACCTCCCCACAGTTGTAACAGATTAGTTGGCCCCGTCCTCGTCCTGCGATCCCTCCTCATCCCCCCTGCCCCTTGCAGGAGATCCACCAAAGGTCGCTGGAGATCTCGGAGAGGTAGGATCGGATTGTACCCTGTAGAGGTTTCCCCGATCTATCAATAAGTCATATGTGTGACAATTCTGCTCATCGTGCCCTATAGATCGGTATAACCTGCACCATTTTTGTTTCAATTCACCCCTATTTATCCGAGGACATTGGGTTGTATCATTTAGTCCTGCTACTCAGAAATCTTCGCACCAGAGATCCGTGTCAACTCCTTTTCCCCGTTCCGTCCGTAAGCTCTGTATTTCCATGTGCATGGCTTCGAGTTGCTCCTGAATTTGCTGCACTCCTTCCCTCGTGTCATCTTTAGGTGCAGCTTCAAGTTTCATGGCAGCTTCCAAGGCTTTTTCCTGCGATTCAAAGGTCTGGTGGCCCATGGGTATGCATAAGTGCGGTAGCAGCATAGCGATGAACCATTCCGTGTGTTGTTTTTCATCGTACTTGAACTCACCTTCCCTGGTCGCTTTCTTTAACCATTGATCGGCCTCCCATACCAACTCAGAAATTCTTTGCTTGAAGTCTTTTACTTCCGCTACCAGCTGGGAATAGGATTTCGGCTTTCGGAATTGTTTTTTTAGGGCATCCTTAATATTTTGAAGCGTTGCACTCCCGTTTTGAGATATATACCGCATAGACCAGTCCAACGCCCTCTCTTCAAAATCCAGGGATAACTGTGCTCTCTTCATAGTATAGCTTACCACCCCCTGCGCCGTCCATACCGAATCGGCCACGAACCAAAATTGTTCCATGTCCTTATCCGCTACTCCTTTAAAGGTAGGTAACTTTAAGTGTGCCACCATGGGCTCCTTTGGTTTATCTTCCTGGGGCCCTAACGTCGGGGCAACGGATGGACCTTGTGTAGGTCTCAGCGGATTATGAGCAGAGCGATCCTCTTCTCGACTGTTTCGATAGTTATTACTGCTCCGCGTTGCGCTTCCACCCAGAATATCACTCATTCAACCCCGCGTTAGATCTCTAATGCCATTACCTGATCCCGTTCTTAGACTCCTTCCGATCCCAGCAACGGAACCATTTGTTGGCTTGAGGGGTCCTGACCTAGGTTCAGTGTGCAAGGTTTTCCAACAAACCCCTATACTACTGACCCTTTAAGTAGTATGGGTGGGTGCTGGAACCAGGTTTCTGCACCCTGAGAAAGGAAGGGTAAGGCAAGCAGAGCTGCGTTCTGTTATGTAATTCCCAGATTATCTTGTTTCTTCGCAGTGTTAATTATGTATCTACTTGCATCCACGTGCACTAGATCTATACTTATATGTTTTCTATCACATCAACATAACATTATATAAATAGAGCGGAACAGATCTATATCCAAGCATTCAGTACACAGACCTTCGCAGTAGAAAGACAGAAAATACATAACACAACAATTATCAAAAATTCATACAACAGTACTCAAAAATTCAGATCTCAAAAAATCCTTCACATTCATTCATTCATCAATATTTCCTTACAATTCCCTTCCCAACCTGCGCACACAGCAGCAAGGTCCACACACAGCTAGACTAGGATCTCTGCGCACACAGCCAACAGGAGTCCGTTCCCCAAAAAGCCAAAAAGATAGCTTAAACCATAGAACACATCAATAGCTCATCAATTCCTATCCTTTACAATACAAAATTCATCCCTATTTATAACAATCTAGCCTGAATGTTCCTATGGTCCGCAACCCATGGTTTTCGGACCCCTAATTTACCCTTTGACCCATTACAATATGTTCGGGGCTTTGACCCACCCCAAAACCCTTGCGCTATACTAAATATAATAAAAAATAATCAAAATGGACCAGTTTTGCAACTTGTTAGGAGACCCCATTCCAATAGGGAATGGTGGAACAAGCTAGACATTTGTTGGGGAAAATTCCTCCTTTGAACAAAAGAACTCATTTTCACAATACTCCTATAGAGATAATAGGGTAGGTCAAGTGCCTTAACCCAAGTAAAATGCATAAGGAGTCTAAGATGCTAGGTATAGACCCTAGAGTATCTCCCCTCACAAGTGAAATACCTCATGATAGCCAACATCAAAGGTGCATATCTGTGTTTGAGATGTGAAAAAGGAAAAGCAATGATACTACCCTTTCTATACCTCCTTTTGAGAAATGGAAAAAACAAATCTCTTTCCAGCTTACCATTCTTGAACCATTTCTCACCCACTGAGGGGATACCGGTGGCCTCAGATATGGATAGTGTTGAAATATCAAATTTAATCCCTGCAAGGTCTGAATGTTTGTTTTGCAAATTAAGGATGAGGAGCCTTGTAAGCTCGGGATTACTCTTCGCCTTTTTGACCCTCTCACAGAACTGAAAACATCTTGTGTTTTGGAAGCATGACAATATCCTAGGAGAGGATGTGATAGCCACTGTATTCTAGGGTTCTAACCTCTTAACTTTCCCTCCCTTGTGCTTTGATTTTGGAGGTCTTTGATTGCCTTGACTATCACTACTGTTTTCCATCTCTGACATGGTGATGGGAGGGGGGCACTGATTTGGAATTTTTGAGGCCTTTTGAGTGTTTTTTGCAACTCAAGGTTTCTAATCACAAATGTAGCAATCAGCCTTAATTTTCTCCCCCACACTTTCTGCTATTTTAATTTTAGTTTCAAAGGGTCACTGCTTTCCTTGTCTTTGACCTAGGGTTTCACCCTCCTAGGTTATTACTTTAACCATTTGAAACAAAATGTTTTTTGTAAATTTAACTTGGGGATTTGCAGAGAAAAACCACTTACCACTTTTCTTTAAACTTGGAGGCACCCTTGAAGACAAATCTGTGCAGTTGGGGGTGTTTCTGGCCTGTTTGGCACCTCCCAGAACTTTGCGCAATGCCTGGGTGGTTGAACGCACTTTTGCGTAGTGCCTGGAGTTGGGCGTCTGTTTGCGTGGTGCCTGGGCGTCGGGCGCCTGTTTGCATAGCGCCGGGGCAAAATAAGAAACCTTTGCACACTTTTATGAGCAGGTCGGGCATCTTTTGCGTAGCGCCTGGGCATCGACTGCTTGTTTGTGCAGTGTCGGGGCAAAATAAATAACCTTTGCACGCATTTCTGGGCAGGTCAGGCACCTTTTGCGTAGCGCCCAAGCGTCGACCACCTATTTGCGTAGTGCCAGGGCAAAAGAAGTAACCTCTGCATGCATTTCCGGGCGGGTCGGGCACCTTTTGCATAGCGCCCGAACTTTGCGCAGCGTAAAAGAAGACTTTGCGCAACGCGGAGTAGAAACAGACGGGAAGAAAGGCACTTTGCGTAGCGTTGATTTTGATTTTGTGTAGCACCTGGATTTTGCACAGCGTCTGATGAATTTGCCCAAAAATAGCCCAGAAACTCTGTTTTCTCTCCTTGGAGTTTTTCTCTCCTTGCAAAGTGTGGGGATGATTCACTCAAAGAATTAAAAATCCTTAATGCCTTTGAAAAAGAAAAATCAAAATATGAAACCCACTTTTGTAATGTTTAGTGTTTATTTATCTTTTCTCACTATGCCCCTTTTTTGACTATTTGGAGTTGCAGGTGGTGTATTTGATCTACAAAGTTGCTTTTCTTTGTTTGTTGGGGGCCTCTCAGGTTTCTCTTTAATCTTACCAATCTATTTGAAGATATCAAGACTATCCCTGTCCATTTTTTGAAGAAAAAGAGACTTGTCTTTGGATTCTTCATCATTTTATACAAAAAGAAAACCTATTCCCTTTTTTCCATTTCTCCCCTTTAAACTGATATCCCTTATATACCCTCTGTAGTCTCTCAAAGCTTACTCATCACTTTGCAACAATCTTCAATGTGCATTTGATGGCAGTTGCAGTGGCTTTTGTCCTTGGTGGCCTTTGTGATGGTTTCTTACCTACCACCACTGTTTGGTTCAAAAACCCTAAAAAAACCCTGTTTCTCCTTTAAACATAGGCCTGCTTCCCTTTTCTCATTTTTGGATGTCTTATAGTGAAATCTGCATCCCATTACTTTTCCTCTCCTTTTGCTGAAGGCAACCCTGATCATTTGTTTGCAAAAATATGAACAAGGGCAGTTGTCCCTTGTAATATTTGTGTTTTTAAGCTGAAAGGCTTTTCTTGCATGACTGTTTAACCAATCTTGGGCCAAATTGCTTAATTTCATTGTTCTTTGAATATAATTTATTCATATAGGAAAGCATATTTTGCAAGGTGCCAAATCCATCCTATGGCTGAGTGGAACCTTAGGTGACCTAATGGGGCTTTCTTGGATTTGGGCTTTGGACTGAGATCTAAATTTAGGGTTCACAAGTGTAAGATAGTATTCATGCCAGGCTTGGTGTATTTGAGAACCTAAGGTTCAACATACTTTGACTATCCAAAGGGCTTGTAGATACAATCAGTGTTTGGGAATATTATGGAAGAGGAAGCAAGGTTATTTGATTGCTAGGTTTAGGTAGTAGTGGAGAATTCTGAAGTTGAGAAAAAACATAGGTTTTGATTCCAAGGAGACAAAAATAAATGGCTTGAGCCCCTGATGGGCCTTCCAGGAGTAGTGGGCCAGTCATGACTAGACAGGATGACAAAATAGTGAAAATTTTATCTTGAGGATAATGAAGGCAGTGAGATTTCTAGAACTCACTATGTTCTATAAACTTTGTTTCTAGAAATCTTGGGGTAATCATTTATTCATAGCCAAAAAATTTATTGATGAATAACACCTTCATGGTGCAAGGGAGCTTCTCCATGGAGAAACAGAGGGTACTTCCTTTGAGGAAGGAATCCTCCATACATTGGAGTAGATGGAGGCCACTCATGCTTACATTGGCCAAGATTGGGAGATTATTTTTGGATGGGATCTTCTCATGGGAGGCCAACTTCCAAAGATCACTACTTATTTTTGAGCATGAGAAATTGCATGATGGGCATGGCAGCAATTTGGAGGATGAATTTTGCATGAGGGATGTCAAAGGAGAAGACAACATCATGTGGGGGGCTTCACATGCAGATCATCAACACTGTTTCTTGGGAGGATTGATCCATATTGGAGGTCTCAACTCTTGGTAGAGTACTCCAAGGATCTTGGTGCTTGCATGATTCTTGATGACCTGGATGGAGATGATAGATATATGGTAGATGATGTGGTCATCTATTCTTATGGAAGAGTCTTCTTTATTAGAGCTTCTAAGCTCAAGGAGAAGCTGCTACATGCAACACATGAGGACTTCCTTTCCATGCACTTTGATGCATATCTTTCCTTGGAAGATGAGTTCATTTGGGAGGGAATCTAGCATGATATATTTTAGCATATGGAGAGATGCATAGCCCAGATGGTGATAGAGAGGATGTCACAACCACTTCCCTACTCTTTGGAGGTAAGGGAGAATTTCCGATTGAGCCATTCCAGCTCAAGGTCCTAAGTACATGGCGGAGAAGGTATAATTTCACATTATGTTTTGTACTTCTTTAATTTATATGAGCAACATGTTGTACCAAGGATGATTATCCCTTCTTGCATATTATATGATGATGTACTTGAAGCCACTTGTAGCATTGAGATTGGCTATCTTATTGGTGGTTTGTGGGGCAAGCCACATGAATTTTGGTGTGCACCATTGACACCACTTTGTAGTTTCATGTTTATATCTTATAGAATGATTGTGGCAGCAAACAAGTGGCTGGAAGAGAACTTGTTATTACTTGTTTTGATGAAGGCAAGGGATGCACTGCACTGGTTCCATGTGTGGAACTATGATCCACTCTTCGGTTTTCATATGGTAGCTTGTTTTCATTGGTTTTTGCTTCCATGTATTGCTGATATTCTTATGTTCATGGGGAGCATTGTTTGGAGAGTGCTAGATGAGTAGGAGATGCCCATTGGGAGTATGATTCTCCCTACTATACATTTTGTATGTTTCAGGAGAAACGATGGGCAAACCATGATTGCCACACCACACTTCTTGTCTTCACATGGGAGGAGCCATTTGAAGAACTTGCGTTCTTGGAGGAGGCACTTCATGGCTACTTTTCTTTGTGGGGTATTTTGGGCCATTCTTGGAGGCCATGAAATTTCACCCCAATATCAGCAACAACCCCATACTTACCATAAATGGAGAGAGAAACTACTTGGATGGGAGGATCCAATCCCTCCATGCAGCCCCAACACATTGTATAAACCGGGGGTTGAGGATATTTTTGATGAGCTAACTAGAATGGCTCATTTCATTTGGATGATGGCATGGGTGTGGGAGTCACTCATTGGGAATAATATTCCCCATTTTTTTCATCACTCCTACCTTGAGGAGGCCATTGGACAGCAAGGAGGTTTCCACTTACACCTTCCACCTTTCTATGATGTGAGCCATGTGGTTTTGCATACTTGGCAGGAAACATTGGAGGGAAAATTTGTTGCAGATTATTTTGAGCAGTGGTGGGGGCTATTGATGAGGAGGCCACAAGAAGAGGAGGGGAGGAATTTTTCTTCACCTTTACAGTTGCTTGAGGACAAGCAACATTTTGGAGGGGAGGACTGTAATATTCCAAAAATTTAGCCTTCAAGCTAAATGGAATATTTTAGTTGTTTTATCACTAGGTAGGGGAATAAGTGGGTGAGTGTTACACAACATTTTGTCACTGTCCTTGCAATCCCCAACTCGCACATTGAAGGGTAATTTCTATGACCAATACGCAGTGTCATGCTTTGCAAATACCATCCTTGCATCCCTTTTGATGAAAGCAACATTCTTCTTGTTGACATTTCCCTAAGCAGAGCTGTGAAAAACCCTATTTTTTCCTTGGCGCGAGTAGCCCGTTACATCCTCAGGCTGAACTGGAAAGTTAACAATAAGACCATGCCACTTGGCACTCTATGTCAGTTAGACACCCACACCAAGATTTTTATGGAATGTTTTTTAAAAATAGAGGCAGAGATTCCATTCCAACCACCTCAGGGATGAGTCATTGGGAGTGGTTGACCTGAAACAACCACAGACTCCTTCCTTTAGTTAGTAGTTTCTACCTCCCTTGGAACTCTCCTAAAGGATAGGACTCACTCCCACCTTTTTAGGGATCCCAACCTCCTCTCTTTCCTTTATATAAGAAACTATCTCCTTTAGTAGAAGCTAGCTGAACACGTTATAGAGAAATGGCTAAATAGATGAACTAGAGAATTATACTATAGTTAAGCTGCTAGGGGAGATAGAGTAAGAAAGCCAGTATTGAGAGAGCTCCAATCGATGACTTCTAAGAGAGCTTGAGTCCGAATTCCCTGACCGACAATTGAGACTCATTTCATCTGAACCCCGCTGGAGGAGATCACGGCGTCAAAGCATCGATTGTACTCTTCCTTCTACTCATTAATATACATGACTACTGTTTGGTTCCACTATTGTGTTATGATGTTTATCTGATATGATATGTTTAGCCCTCTTTGACTGGCTAATAATTGTGAGTGAAACTACTCTGTCATATTTTGTTCTAGTTCTTTGTCCTATGTGCAGGTATCTGAGCGTGACAACGAACAGATTGTGACTTGCCAAGGCAGGAGTGAGAGACCACTACTCTTTCTGCAACATCGACAGTGTTGGATTCATGGTAGGCCAATCTACCATGTATTTTGTTCATTCATTAACTAGGAAGCAATCCTTTAGCGTGTCCTTTTGTTACTAGACCAACCCTAGGGATAAAGGGATTGTCTCTCCCCGCAGAGAGGATTTACCTTCATAACGAATTGGCAACTCCACTGGGGAATCAGTGCGAGTTTGTCGTGTCATCATGTTGGGTTGGTTTCTATTCTTGGTTTGGTTATCTATCATTTTCTGGTTTGTTTGTTGAGTTTCCATTCTCTGTTCAGCTCCAGAGAGTCAAGGTTGACTTCTGCTCATTAGGTTAGGGTTTTTTCCTCTTTGTCCATAGGTTTCCAGCTTGGCACGTTTTTTGTCTGGACAGTCATGCCGATTGGCACATGTTTCTCATTTAGCACTCGCGCCAACCTCTGTATGGCGCGGATTACATCCTGACAGTCGCGCCCATCCATGTAGGTTTTGGATTGAACCCCCTAATGCATTTTTTTTGGTCATTTGTTCTTTCCTCTTGGTTATTTTTTATTTTGTTTAAGCCTTTGGAGATTGTTTAGACTACTGTAGACTTGTTTCCTTCAGTCATTTTTCTGTTTTCCTATCAGTGTCAGTTAAGACCTTAGGGTTTCTAGGTTTTCTTGCACACCGAGCCTTCTGTTCAAGAACGAGTCTCTTTGATTGTTGTCAGTCTCGTTTTGGGTTTTTAGACTACATTTTCTTGATCCTTTTGTTTTGTTGATTGAATTGTCTTTTCATTTTTTTGATTAGTCTTTCTTCTTCAACACTTTGAACATCGATTGTTTTGCTTATTTGGATCGTTTTGAGAACTCTCTTTCCCATTTGAAATTTTTCTCCATTAGCTTGCATGTTTTTGTGTCTGTCTCGTTTTGGTTGAGTCATTCAATTTCACAACTTTACATTCGAAAAAATCAAACTAGTGTTTATTTTTTTTTCCATTGAATTAGTACAATGTGTGCTTCAGCTCATTGAAAAAATCAAAAAATATCTTTGCATTCTTTTGTTTCATTGAAAATGAAGCATTCCTTTACATAACTAGCATTTGTTAATCTAGGCAGGAAATTCATTTTCGATTGATTGCATTAAAGGCATTAGAAAGTTTCTTCGCATGTTCTCTTTGTTTGCTTGTTTGAAAGATTTCTATCCTTCTTATAGGTAGCATTCATCGAATTGAAATGGTGTTCATTTGCATATAGTTTGCATCTAGGAATTTGAGCTATACATTTGATAGGACCTGAAATTGAAACATAATTCAAGATTAAATTTAAAATTTACTCAATGAACCTAAGGCAACATATGAACCTAACGAAACATTTCTAGTGGTCTAGGCTAGAGACGTGTTTGGGCGTCTTAAAACCTAGTAGCTGTCGCTCGCCTTTCGGCTTCAGACAACACTAGTACGAACTTGTGCTCCCCGTACCATCGCTTATATAAAGGGATACCCATCTAGTTCGCAATCCTTTATCCATAGGAAGCCGAGTCTTTTGCCTTGTAACCGTGATACACCGAATGCAACATTCGGGGAGACTACCTGCACGTACGTCAAGTCCTTGGTCATTTCTCTTTCATTTGATCTCCAAGGTGTATATGGAAGTTCACAGAAACCTGGTATACCCTCTTGCTTAGAATACCTGAGCAGTTGTTTCGATCTTTTCGTGACTCTTTAAATAAGTAAAATATCATCGAGCACTTGTCCTTTCACTCTTGTTTTAAATTGAAAGTTACTAGAGTCATCTTTTGTCCTGTTTCTAGACTCTTAAAACATGAAACAATGAATTTCGGTTTCAGTGTTATAAATTAATCACCTACGATTACACACCCATTTTTTTACTTGGTCTGACTGATTTCCTTGGTTCTTGATTTTGGCACTTTCGTTTGGTTATCTCTTTTCCTTCCTGTTCTGATCTACAGTCAAAGTGGTGGAACATCCAGTTTCGTTGTCTTCACTGCCTCCTAGTGGTAGTTCTTTTCCAGACTCTTCTTTCGAAACTCCTCAATTCACTAGGTCTGCTGAGTTCTCGCAGCCTATTCTTCTGTGTATCCAACCCCTTGCTACATAGTCTCCACTTGATGAGCCAGTTGAGTTCAATTGGCCTCCTTCAAGTGCTTGGTATGGTTTTAGGGACAAAGGGGGATTTTCTCCTCTTACGTCTAGATTGCCTTTTGTTGTTGCTGCGGTACCTCCTCGTCCCCGTAGTCTTTTCAAAGATCTTACAGGAGACTCAGATATGTATTCCTCTAGTTCTATTGGCAGTGAAGGGATGCCTGTATCCATAGGAGAATATCAACTCTTTCCTAAATATATTTCTCATGTCTCTGTCCAATATTCTTCGCCTTCGGTATCACTTCCGGCTGGCTATAGGTCTCTGAGTCAGATTATGTTTGGTGTTGCATCCATTGCACAGTCCAACACAGTAACTCCTCCTTAGAGTTCAGTCCAATCTTCATCAATACCATTGCCTTCGACATCAGATCCATAGGTTACTATTACATCTGTTCCATTCCAACCTATAGTCTGTGTGGCTTCTAGTTTAGTTTCCACTACTCCTGTGATTCCTGGTGGTCTCATTTTTGAAGAATATCTGTTGGTTGTTCAACAGCAAAATTATCATGGTTCTCAACAAACCCCACCTCCTAGAAATCCTCGTTTTCATCACTATGAGGCTGTTGGTACTCCCATATATGAATATCTGCATCATTATGATGACCATGGGAATCCAGTTTACATGCTTCCTCTAGATCCTTATCAGGTCGTTTATGATCCTTATTAGGTCGGTTATGATCCTTATCAGTCTGCTACTCGTTTGGGACCGAATTTGCTTGTGAAACCCTCTGGCTTACAAGGAAAACCCTCTCAGGGACAACCTTTAGCTCAGTATGGCCTTGATTTTGTTCCATAGGGACAACCATACGGTCCACAAGGCCAACCTTTACAAGGAAAACCTTTGGTCCAACATGGACAACCCTCTGGTCTCTCAGGTCAACCTCTAGTTCAACCCATATCATCTTTTGGTCCTGGAAGGCAAGTTTATCCATCACAAGGACAATCCTATGGTCCTTCTCCGAGTCAACCTGATCATCAGGGATATCCTGGACCATCTCAACCATCAGGCCAACCTTTACCACAAGGTCAACCTAGTGGCCCTCAACAACCATTTCAACAACTGGTTCAACCAGCTCAGTAGCTATTGCAACCTGCCCACCAGCAGATTCTTTCAGCTCAACAACCAGTTTTACCTGTTTACCCTGGCTAGCAGCCTGCTCAACCTGCTCTGCAAGGTCAACCTATGCAACCGCAGGGCACTTATTACCCTCAAGCTTCACATCAACTGGTATACAACGCACCTCAAATTCCTTACCCTCAAAATCAACCGGTGTACCAGCAACCTCAATATCAACCGGTATACCAGCAACCTTAATATCAACCTATGTATCAACAACCTCAAAGTTATGCTTACATTACGAAGCAAAATCCTTATGCTATTCAGCAAGGACCTTAGTGGTCTGCTTCGACTCAATATCCTGATGCTTAATCCCAGTATCAATCGAGTTATCCTGTTTATAATCCCTATGATCCGAATTCTTCAGGACAGAATGTATGGGGACAAAATCCTAGTTGGATTGGGTGGAATGTATAGACAGGTCCTTATCAAAGACCTTCGATGACTTTTAACACTCAATTAACATTTCTTGCTACATTGGAATTACCCAATGTGTCGAAGTTGACAAATGATCCTGTTCTTCATAATCCATATTGGCCTCTGGTTCTGACCAAGATTCCTGGTGATTGTCCTAAATTTGAGGGTAAACCTACTGAAGATCCCCAAACGCATGTGATGACTTACCATTTGTGGTGTTCTTCTAATTCTTGGGTTGACGATTATATTTGTCTTTGTCTTTTCCAGCGAACTCTTACTGGTGCCACTGCAAAGTGGTACATTGAGCTGTCTCATGGAGTTTTCCAAGATTTTTATTCTTTGGTCATGGCATTCCTTACACATTTTCAGTTACCAATCCGCTATGAGACTGGGACGCACCTCCTCACTTTATTGAAACAGGACTGAGCTACTCATATCTCGGATCATATTCATGAATGGCTGCGTCGTCATCGTATGATCAAATTTGAGATACCTGATCAGCTTATAACTCATTGGTTTACTGCCTCCTTTGTCAATAAGATGACCAAAGACATAACTATGGGGGCATGTGTAATCGAGGAACAAGCCATTGCTTACGCCCAGTACCTTGATCTCATCTATTCTCAGTCTGGTGCATTGTAAGGTATCTTTCCTGATGCTCCTTAACCTGGAACCTCTAAACCGCCAATGACTCCATCCGTTGATGGTATTATTGGTTGCATATCACAGACTTCTCAAAAGTCTCCTACATCCAACTCTGGGAAGTAGAAATCGACTTCTTCCAATAATGTAGCTTCTCAGTCAACTTCGAATTCTAGTACACCCGTAGAAGTGAATGTTGTTCAGGCCAATCCTATAGATAATACTTCTAAAGGTAAGAAGAAGGGTAAAGGTAAGGCCAAAACCGATACCCCGAAACAGGATTCTCCAAAACCTCATTCTGCTGATAGTTCTCAATGTAAACTGAAGTATCCTTGTTTGATTTGTGATGATGAGCACTTCACCAAGGACTGTCCTCAATGGTCTGAAGTGATTCGATTGCTCAAAAGCACCCAAGGAGCTCTGGCTATTCTTAAAGAACCCTTCCCTCAGCAGAATCAGATGGTAGAGAATCCTTAGTCCTCTACACCACCTGGTTCACAAGTCTTCATGATGAATGGTTCTGCACTCGTTTTTATTGCTACTCGATTGAAAGATTATTCTGGTTCGCATCAAGAAGCGAGGAAAGAGATCGTTGATGGTCCTCCTCCCCCTTCTATTTCTGGTCCTCTTGAGATTGAATGGCCTAGCACTAAATCTATTGTGCGACCACCTTCCAAAGGTATGCTTCGTAAGTCTTCATACAATCTCAATGCCCGTGCCGCTCAACATTGCATTTTTGTTGAAGATTTGGCTCAGGCGCCATCTGTAATGTCTACGTTAGAAGTGCTTCAAAGTTTTCCTTCGCAACGGAAAACTTTTTTATCTGAGATAGGTCGGATTGATCCTGCCGATATGTAATATCCCAAAACCGGGATTTTCTACAACAATAATAATATCTTAAGATATTATAAAGTTGGAGATCTAGAAAATAGAATCATATGATGTGTTCAAAACACGTAGCCCTCAAATGAGTGAAACAACAACAAAATAAGAATTCCTACATAATCCCAAGTGGGGAAAATGCAGGAATTAGACCCTGGAAACGTTGTTTCTGAAGATCTGCATTTTTAATGGATGAAATAACACTGGGTTCCCTTAGCATATGATGTTATGCCCTCACATACAAAAGGGAATCAGAAAGAAATCCCTTTTGATATGTTAAAAAGACCTCTCGGCTACCTAACAGCTTAAAAATATCCAAATCCCATGACTTGAGTTATGAAGAAAAATACTGAAGCATGTACAACATTATTTTATGAGGGTTTTTGTAATAAAATGATAGAATAACATGGATATGGAACTTTAAGGAACAATATGCCAAGAAAACAAAGATATAGCCTCCTTATTGCATTACGAATCTAACTTGGAAATGATTTCATGAAACACATGTACAAGAAAGAGTAGATATGAATATTCAGCTCAGAAAATGTAGTCTTACTGTAACATTACAGAAATATATCTGAATGATACAAATGAGGGATGAGAATCCCTTCCTCTAGCTTTCCCGGAGAAGGGTTGGCCCTTTACCTAGGAAACTAGCTCAAAAACAAGGGTCTTAACCCTGCTGCAACAACTCTGCATAAAATGACACATTTCCTACAAGGGATTGCGCTGTAGGAGATGAGAATCACTTTGGCCTTCTGCCAAGATACGAAATGTGCTCATAAATATTCCTAGCTGAATTCTCAAGAGGAGGAAGGAACCTTCTACTGAGAAACAAACCCAGAAGTGGTGTAAGAATCCTCCACTGCAACACCCTGCAACTTAGCAATATTCTACTACAGAAATAATTCTGGGAATGAAGAATGATTCTTGGCCTTGAGCCTGGATGTGAAGAAATACTGAACAAGCTCTCCCAAGAGGCCTCTCAAGGGAAGAGGTGGGATTCTTGCCCGGGAACACCTAGTGCTACTTTGCTAAATAGCAAGGGGAAGGGAAGTCTAAACAGACAAGATCAAGAGATCGAAATACCAAAGAATGGATAACAAAGGCCTCCTTCCTCTCCTTATGTAGCAAGTGAACCTCTCCTCATTGGGTCCCATCCACATGTGCCATCAAGCTCATGCAAGTTGTCCTCCACCAAAACTGTGTTGTCCATCAAGGTGGTTCAATGTATCTAGACAACTTTGTTGACTTAGTCAAAGTTGACTGAATCAACATGTCCCCATCTCTGTTCACACCCAATGGTGCTCAAATAAGCTGCTTATTCTTGCTCCTTTCACATTAGGAGTGTTATTGATCCTTATAAAGAGGTTAATGGGCCTCCCTACCCATTTATTCACCTACCTAGTGATGAAACAACTCTAATATTCCATTTAGCTTAAAGACTAAAAATTTGGAATATTACAGTCCTCCCCTCCAAAATTGTTCTTGTCCTCAAGCAACTGTAAAAGGAGAGAAAAATCCTCCCCTCCTCTTCTTGTGGCCTCCTCATCAAAAATTCTCCACCACTGCTCAAAATGATCTACTAAAAAAATTTCCTCCAATGTTTCCTCCCAAGCATGCAAAAAAACCATATTGCTCACATCATAGAAAGGAGGAAGACGTAAGTGGAAACCTCCCTGTTGTCCCATGGCCTTCTTAAGGTAGGAGTGATGATGAACATGGGAAATATTGTTCCCAATGAGTGACTCCCACAGCCATGCTATCATCCAAATGAAATGAGCCAATATAGGTAGCTCAAAGAGATCCTCAACCCCTGGTTCATGCAATGTGTTGGGGCTATATGGAGAGATTGGATCCTCCCAACCAAGTGGTTTCTCCCCTATTTTATAGTAAGTATGGGGCTGCTACTGACCTTGTGATGAAATTTCATGACCTCCAAGAGTGGCCCAAGCTACCCCATCAAAAAAATAAACCATGAAGTGCCTCCTCCAAAAACTCAAGTTCTCCAAATGGCTCCTCCCACATGAAGAAGAGAGATGTAATTTGGAAATCTTGGGCTTCCCATTGCTCCTCTGGGAACATGCATCATGCAAAGTAGGGAGAATAAAACCCCCAATGGGCATCTTTAAGTCATATCCCACTCTCCAAACAAAGCTTCCCATGAAATCAGCAATACATGGAAGCAAAACCCAATAGAAACAAGTTGTCATATGACAACTGGAAAGTGGATCAAGGTCCCACATAAGGAACCAACGCAGTGCATTTATTTCCTATATCGAATCAAATAAAAACAAGTGCTTTTCTAGCCACTTGTTTGTTGCCACAATCATTTTACAAGATATAAACATGAAATTACAAAAGGGTGTCAATGGTGAACACCAAAATTCATGTGGCTTCCCCCACAAACCACCAATGAGATAGCCAATATCAATGCTACAAATGGCTTCAAGTGCATCATTATACAATATGAAAGAAGGAATAATCCTCCTTCGTACAAAATGCTGCTCATAAAAAGACAAGAAGTACAAAACATAAGGTGAAATTGTACATTCTCCATCATGCACTTGAGGTTTTGAGCTGAAATGGCTCAACTGAAAATTCTCCCTTACTCCCAATGAGTAGGAAGGTGGCTATGACATCCTCTCTATCACCATCCGGGCTATGCATCTCTTCATATGCTGAAGTATGTCATGTTGAATTCCCTCCCAAGTGAAATCCTCTGCCAAGGAAATATATGCATCAAAATGCATGGAGAAGAAGTCCTCATGTGCTGCATGTAGCAGCTTCTCCTTGAGCTTATAAGCTCTAGTAAAGAATATTCTGCTATAAGAATATATGACCATATCATCCACCATATATTTGTCATCTCCATATGGATCATCAAGAATCATGCATGCACTGAGATCCTTGGAGTACTCTACCAAGATCTGAGATCTCCAATAAGGATCAATCCTCCTAAGGGATAGCGCTGGTGATCTGCAATGTGAAGCTCTACATATGATGATGTCTTTTCCTTTGACATCCCTCATGCCAAATTCATCCTCCAAATTGCTGCCATGCATATCATATAGCTTCTCATGCTAAAAAAAAGTAGTGATCTTTGGAAGTTGGCCTCCCATGAGAAGCTCTCCTCCAAAAAGAATCTCCCAATCTTGGCCAAAGTAAGCATGAGTGGCCTCCATCTACTCCAATGTATGGAGGATTCCTTCCTCAAAGGAAGTACTCTCTGTTTCTCCAAATCCATGGAGTAGCTCTCTTGCACCATGTAGGTGCCATCCTCCATGACTGTAGCAACCTCTGTCAGCACAGTACAGATAGTGAGAGTGGGTGGTGCTTAAAATGGGAGAATGCCTCTCTCGTGCTTGATACTATCCCAATCTCTTTGTGTTGTAATAGACTCCTCTAAAGTCTTCACCTCTCCGGAATCTAAGAGGGGTGATCCACATGGCAAGATTTCTCTTACCAACTCCAAGTCTGGTGGCCTCCCCGGTGGAATGCCTCCATGTAGTGAGACATCCATGGCAAGAGAAGACTGTTCATATGGTTGGGAAACTTTACCCTTGCCCTCACAGTGCAAACCAGTCTCCCTCCTCTTTGAACCAGCTCTCTGAAATAGATAGGGGTGTGTGCTTCTCATCAAATGATGATGTCCTTCCTCCCTACCTTCTCCTTCTGTCAACATCATCTCACAATCATGTTGCTAATTGATTTTACTTTTCCTCTCTTGTGTGAGATACTGGGGAAATTCTTGTAATGACACAAGAAACCCTCCTGTTGGAGAATGTGCTCCTCCTTCCTCTGCATGAGGCACTAGATATGCTCTAGATGTGACAGGGTTGTAACCCCCATCGTTCTCTTCATCTTCAATATGAATAGGGGGTAACTGCTCAATAAGAAGATACTCCTTTGCAAAAGGACCCTTCATACCCTCTTTTCCAAGGTTATGAAACAAGGTTCTTGCCTCCCGCAAGGTATCATGCAAGATGTGATCTCCTCCAATAGGTTTCTGAATTGGTTTTGAGTTTGCAGGTCCTCCCAACTTATGCAAAAGTTTCATTGGTTTGATTGCCTCATGTTTTGTATCAAATATTTCAACCAATATTTTAGTGAACTTTGCAAAATAAGAAGTATTAACATTTTTCAATGAAAATGACTCAAACATCCACCAAGCATAGGCATTACCTTCAAAGTGTAGTGCTGCAACTCTGATGGCTTCTTCTTCAGAAACTGGGTGCTGCTGCAAATAAGTACTCAACTCCTCCACCCAAGCTTTTGCTGAGAAAGTTGGGGATCCATCAAAGGTAGATAGAGAAAATCTATCCATGTCATTCAGTTGGCTCCTCTCTACCTTTATCTTGAAGAACTCTTCGAAATTAATATGATCTCTAAACTTCTTAGTTTGAGATTCATACTCTTGCAGAAAATGGCTAAGAGTACCCTTCTCCGGCATTTCCTCTTCTTTCATGTCTCTCACATCAAACCTGGGCATTTGACTGTGCTGTGAATAATAGGGTGTAGCTGCATGCTCATACCTATTATGTACCAATCTAGATATGGCACTAGATCCAAACTCCTCAGGAGATTCCATCTCTCCTCTCATCTTCTTAAGATTTTCATTGATGCACTGCACATATTTTGGAAGAAGCTTTGTAAGCCTATATTCCCTCTTTCCTCCATATAATGGAGTATTATTTCTGTTCATATCTCCTTCTCTATATAGCTGCATCGCTGAGTTCCAAAGGTTGAGCCAAGATTGAAGCTTTAATACCACTTTAATATCCCAAAACCAGGATTTTCTACAACAATAAGAATATCTTAAGATATTCTAAAGTTGAAGATCTAGAAAATAGATGCATATGATGTGTTAAAAACACATAGCCCTCAAATGAGTGAAACAACGGAAAAAGAAGAATGCCTACATAATCCCAAGTGGGGAAAACGCATGAATTAGACCCTGGAAACGTTATTTATGAAGATATACGTTTTTACTAGATGAAATAACGCTGGGTTAGGCTTAGAATATGATGTTAGGCCCTCAAATACAAAAGGGGATCAGAAATAAATCCCTTTTGATATGTTAAACAGACCTCCCAGCTACCTAACAGCTTAAAAATAGCCAAATCCCATGACTTGAGTTATGCAGAAAAAGGCTGAAGCATGTACAACATTATTTTATGAGGGTTTCTGTAGTAACATGATAGAATAACATGGATCTGGAACTTTATGGAACAATATGCCAAGAAAACAGAGATCTAGCCTCCTTATTGCATTACAAAGCTAACCCGGAAAGGGTTTCATGAAACACATGTACAAGAAAGAGCATATATGAATATTCAACTCAGAAAATGTAGTCGTATTGCAACATTACAAAAATATAGCTGAATGATACAAAAGAGGGATGATAATCCCTTCCTCTAGCTTTCCGGGAGAAGGGTTGGCCCTTTCCCTAGGAAACTAGCTCAAAAACAAGGGTCTTAACCTTGCTGCAACAACTCTGCATAAAATGATGTAGTTCCTGCAAGGGACTGCGCTGTAGGAGATGAGAATCACTTTGGCCTGCTGCCAAGATATGAAATGTGCTCAGAAATCTTCCTAGCTGATTTCTCAAGAGGAGGAAGGCACCTTCTACTGAGAAATAGACCCAGAAGTGGTGTAAGAATCCTCCACTGCAACACCCTGCAACTCAACAATATTATTCTACAGAAATAATGCTGGGAATGAATAATAATGCTTGGCCTTGAGCCTGGATGTGGAGAAATACCGGACAAGCTCTCCCAAGAGGCCTCTCAAGGGAAGAGGTGGGTTTCCCACCTGGGAACACCCAGTGCTACCTTGCTAAACAGCAAGGGGGAGCCAAGTCTAAATAGACAAGATTAAGAGATCGAAATACCAAAACATGGATAACAAAGGCCTCCATCCTCTCCTTATGTAGCAAGTGAACCTCTCCTCATTGGGTCCCATCCACATGTGCCATCAAGCTCATGCAAGTTGTCCTCCACCAAAACTGCGTTGTCCATCAAGGTGGTTCAATGTATCTAGACAGCTTTGTTGACTTGGTCAAAGTTGACTGAATCAACATGTCCCCATCTCTGTTCACACCCAATGGTGCTCAAATAAACTGCTTATTCTTGCTCCTTTCACATTAGGAGTGTTATTGATCCTTCTAAAGAGGTTAATGGGCCTCCCTACCCATTTATTCACCTACCTAGTGATGAAACAACTCTAATATTCAATTTAGCTTGAAGGCTAAAAATTTGGAATATTACACGATACTAGCTTGCTCGCTTTCGATTTAGAGAATTTCATCCCATGACTCCCACACCAAATTGCGCTTATCATTCAAGTTGGTATTAATGGTTTGAATATTCACCGGGATGTCGTGGATGAGGGTGCATCTACCTATGTTATGTCATATACTTGTTGGAAAGCCATTGGTTCTCCAGCTCTTACTTCATCACCCAATGCCCTTGAAGCATTTGATGGAAGAGAATCTAAACCTCTTGGTGTTCTTGCCAGTTTTCTGATCACGTTAGAAGGAAAGACATTCAATGTCGAGGTCAAAGTTGTTGATGCAAAACTCAATTATAATATTCTCCTCGAATGCAGTTGGACTCACGCCATGTTGTGCGTTTCGTCCACTCTCTTTCATGTTTTGAAATTTCTACACGAAGGAAAGATTATTACTGTTGATCAATTGTATTTTTTCACTTCTTCTTCTTAGAACAACTTTCCATACATGGATAAGATTCCTACTTCTTACGAGAGTGTAGGGCTAGGCCTTTTCAAGGATCCTGCCTTCATGGGTGTTTTCCCTCTTCCACCACCGAATACTGTTCAGTTCAACATGATTTCTCGAACTGATGACCCCTGGGTTATCCCTTCTCCTGAAAAAATCGATTCGTTTGGTGATTTGATGCCTTTGAGTCCGATTGAAATTGATTATTGTGAACTCATTGTTGCATCGGATTTTGATCATGATTCTACTCCTTCGAGCGTAACTTTTGGTATCTATTCTCAATCCCCTTGGCTTGGTGATTTTGATTCATTAGATCCTTTGAAAGAAGTGTTTCCTTCCGATGAGGCTATTGTGGAAACCTTGTCTCTCGATGATCTTCCGTGGGATGATGGTCATCATCATTCCTCGTTTCTACCAAGCCTCGGGGCCATGTCTGCCTGTCTTGAGCGTTTTGTCTCTCAGGTTACTTCTCCTCTACCTCAAACTCCTGTTCAGGTCCATGAGGTTTTTTTGGAAGGTAACTTGAGTAACATCACTTAGACAATTCCATATGACATTTCCGTTAAACCGGGAATCATCGAGAACATCCATATTGGAGTTACTTGTTCTTCGGATGAATTGAAAATCTATACTAGCCTTTTTCGTGAATTCTGTGACGTATTTGCATGGTCCTACGAAGAAATGAACAATATTTATCCTATCATTGTGGTACATGAGATTCCCACTTACCCCGGTTCGAAACCTGTTCGTCAGCGTCTTCGTCTGGTGCATCCTAAGTAAGCTGCTTCCATTAAGGCTGAAGTGGAAAAGCTTCTAAAATTTTGTTTCATTTATCCGATTCCCTTGATAGAATAGGTCTCTAATATTGACGACTGTGCCGGGAGTAACATTTTTTTCCTTATGGATGGTTTTTTGGGTTATAATCATATCAATATTCTCCCAACTGATCAACACAAGACTGCCTTTATCTGTCCTTGGGGTACCTTTACATATAAGAAGCTTCTTTTTGGTTTGAAGAATGCCAGAGCCACATTTCAGTGTGCGATGTATTATGCCTTTCATGATATTCATCACATCCTTCAGCCTTGTCTGGATGACCTTCCGGCTCATTCAGCTAAGCGTAGAGATCATCCTGACCATCTTTGTCAGATTTTTCTTTGTTGTAGACACTATAACATTCGACTTAATCGACACAAGTGTGTTTTTTTCATCGATTCCGGTAGACTATTAGGGTTTATCGTTTCCAAAGATGGAATTTTCCTAGATCCTCTCAAGGTTGAGGCTATTATTAATCTCCCCTCTCCTTCCTCATTGCATCAGTTGCAGAGTTTACAAGGGAAAGCTGATTTTCTACACCGTTTTATACCTAACAATGCCGAAGTAGCTAAAGGATTCACACGATTGTTAAAGCAGGGTGTTCCTTTTTACTGGGATGAGATCACTCATAAATCTTTTGACGCGTTGAAAACATTGTTGGTCAATGCTCCTCTCCTCCGCCCTCCAGATTATCATCGTGAATTTTCCCTTTATTTGGCTCTCGCTTTCAGCACGATTTCCATGGTTTTGGTACAAGATGATGATGACGGTCATGATAATGTTATTTATTACTTGTCTCATAACCTTCTCGACCCTGAAACGCGTTATGCTTATGTTGAGAAGTTAGCGTTGGCCGCTTTTCAAGTTGTTCAACATTTTTGTCATTATATTCTTTTGCATACAGTGACTGTGATTTCTGAATGCAACCCCATGACGTACATATTGTCTCAAAAATTGCTGGGGGGGAAATACTCAAAGTGGATTGTCATCCTCCAAGAGTTTGATTTGGAATTTACTACTACCAAATCTAAGAAATAATTGGTCTTTGCTGATTTACTTTGTTCTCTCCCTTCCGACTCTGTTCCTTCTCATTCTGAATATTTCATTCCATACGATTCGCTTTTGTTGATTAGCAGCCTCGATCCTTGGTATGGTGATATCATCATCTATATCCAAACTTCATCTTTTAGATCTGATTTGACAAAGGATGCCCGTCGACGCATCTGCCATCAGTCGCAACCTTATCGTATAGTTGGAGATACTCTCTATCGTATTGGAGTAGATTCCATACTTCGACGATGTTTGACCCTCGAGGAAGCTGAGAAAACTCTGAATGATTGCCACAGTGGCACCTATGGTGGTCACATTTCTAGATATGCTACTGCACAGAAAATTCTTCATGCTGGTTATTTTTGGCCTTCCATTTTCAAGGACTGTATTGTCACAGTTCGTAAATGCCATGATTGCCAGATTTATCAACCCAAGATGTGTGTGCCACCTATTCCTCTTCACCCTGTCATTACCGTTGGTCCCTTTGCAAAGTGGGGCAGTGATTTTATGACGTTTAAGCCTCACTCGACTGGGGGGCATGCTTATATCATCGTAGCCGTGGACTACTTCACCAAATGGGCCGAAGAAATGCCTACACTTGTGGTTGACGGTAAGACAGCTACTCAATTCATATTCAATCACATTATTGCTAGGTTTGGTGTCCCTCAAGCCATCATTACCGATCATGGTTCCCATTTTCGGCATTATATGGTGGCGGAGTTGACTTCTAAGTTGGGTCTGCGTCACGACAACTCAACGCCGTACTACCCTCAAGCCAATGGCCAGGTTAAAGCTGTGAACAAATTTCTCGTCACAATGCTTCAGCGTACGATTGGGATCCACAAATCAAATTGGCATCTCATGTTATTTTTGGCTCTTTGTGCATACCAAACCTTAATGAAAAATGCAACTAGGTTCACTCCCTTCCAATTGGTTTATGGCATGGAAGCTACTCTTCCGATTGAATGTGAAATACCTTCATTCAAGTTGGTTGTTGAATTACTTCCAAATAATATTCCAGAAGAAGAGCATCTCCTTTTCTTAGAAAGGTTGGATGAAACCCGCCACTTTGCTGCTCTCGTTATCGAAGCATAGAAAAAGTGGGTCAAAGCTCATTTTGATCAATCAGTTTCCCCTTGTTCTTTCATTGAAGGAGATCTCGTCCTCTTGTATGACCAAGCTCATGATAAGCTAGGGGCAGGAAAATTTCAACCTATGTGGCATGGGCCCTACATCGTTAAATGTGTGTTGCAGAATGGGGCCTATGAACTAATTGACTACGAAGGTCATCCTCTTGAACAATGCAGAAATGGGTTGTATCTCAAAAAATATTATGCGTGAGTCATTCATGCGTAAGGTGTACATAGGTGTTGTTTTCATCTTTGTACATGTTTTTGGGTTTGGTGTACTTTGTGAGCGTTTTCCTGCTTATTGGGTCTTGCTTATTGTGTAGATGTCTATTACCACTTATGTCAGTTTTGCGGATGGTGCTTCCCGTAGTACCAGGAATTTGTCTTTAGTAGCCTGGGTAATCTATGATCCTGTTGGTGAGTTGGTAGATCTGCAAGGTATTTGTCTAGGACGAACTACAAACAATGTCGCTAAATATAGTGTTGTCATTGAACCTTTAACTGAGGTAATCAACCTCGACATACACACATTGCTTGTAAATATAGATTCACAGCTTGTTGTTCTACAACTCAATGATAATTATTCAGTTAGAAATCCTCACATTCTAAGATTGTATTTACATATTCGTTTGTTGGGAATACATTTAGATTTTATTACTTGTCAACATATTCCTAGACAAATGAACACGTTAATTGATACAATGCCTAAAATTGTATTAGAAAGACATTTGCATCATTTGTAAAAGCATCATCGTATGTAAAAGATCCATGTAGGGATATATATATATATATATATATATATATATATATATATATATATATATATATATATATATATATATATATATATATATATACGTTCGTCGGGGTTTGGTCTAGTGGAAAGTGAGCGTTTTGCTAAGGCGTTTGTGCTGTGGTGCAGGTCACGAGTTCAAATCCCGTCTTACCCGAGGGGCTATTGTGGCAGGCTCAGCAGTTCCTCCTAGAAGTATAGGGGTAGCCAGCGGGATTCGACCCCGTGTAACGCGAGTACGATACCGCTGCAGTTGCCAATTCTCCTAGTCACAAATATATATATCTATATATATATATATATATATATCGCATTTTTGCAACTGTGTGCATCATAACGTCAAAAAATATATGTATGTTTCTGTTACATCCTGAGACATCATGTCTCGCAAAATATGCAGATAAAATAAACCTAGGTATATAATCAACACGGTGCTTGTGATAACATGTCACGACCCGTACTATTTGCCTCAGCAAGCGGTGAATTCAGCTGGGCACCCCTACGGTATGCCTCTGGTAGGCGCGAGGATCATCATCAAAACATGCATAATCTAGAACTCCTCGGGTGATCCCCTCCAGGTTGCGCACTATCTCATCTTCCTTGTCACCCTCGCCTTGAGGGTCGAAATCGTGAGGGATTCGCCTCGCTATCGGTGACATGCCAACAGGTCTCTCTAGGCCAACATCTGAATTTACATGGATTTAATGTTAGAACATGCATAAACAAAAAAATCATAATACCCATAAAACTTAAAAAATGAGACTCGCCCAAATCTTCATCCCAATCTTCTCCCTCCGAGAGTGGGAGGTCCAGATCATCAATGAAATATGTGCCAAAGTAGGGCCAGTCCTCCACGACAATCAATTGTCGACGGAGCCAATCGAAGAATTCTAGCCTCCAGGAAATCTGTTGGCCACCCCCTGCCCTTGGCATTAGAGCTGCCCATCAAGCTATCTGTGGTTCTTTCGCTGGTGGTGACGGGACTATAACCTCCTGTCACTGAAAAATAGGTAGTCGTTCCAAGAAGAACGATGCCAGAACAGATCCATGACCAATTTGTTTCAGTTTGGTCTTCTTGCATTTGGTTTGGTGCTTCATTTTTATGGTGACGGCCTCTGCCTAGTTGTAGATGGTCAGAGCCATGCAGTCTACAGCAAGAAGCAACTATGTCTTTGTTGCTTCGTGTGGTGCTTGTGATCCCGCAGCCTGTGTGATGGTATGAAATACCACGCGTAGTGTCAAATCTAGTATAGTTTGTATATCAACTTTCCCACTACCGGATCCTTTCTGTGCTCCTCGACATACCCTGTCTATTACCATGGTCATGTTTTCCATGCAGGGCCGAGTGTCACTTAGGAGTGGTGCTGCACCTCTCCGCAATAATCCTGTGATGAAGTAAACGTCAGAGACATCAATCTCAAGTTCTTGATCCCGTAGGATGAACTTCTCTTGATTTTCTTCCCATATACTAATCAAATACTGTAGCAATTCTGGTTGGTCTCGGAGACATGGTGTTACAAAGAATTTTTTCAAACCATAGTTTCTCAGGGCTTCCATAACTCCCTCATTTTCCGTGGCTAGCTCATATTCTTCACTATTTTCCCATTCTTTCCATTCAATGACCATTTTTCCTCTTTCTACCTGCAAACACACACATACGAATGGAATTAGTCAATTTTAACCCTTAAATTTGTAAAAAATTGGGAAATTTGATGCACATTTTTGCTAGAAAATGGTTTGCTCCATTGGTACGATTGTTTCCAGAATAGTCACGCCAATGGGCGCGCCCTAGTGTTAAAAATCAGGGGGTTGGTGCGACTTCGTGCCCAAAATCCGCACCAACTGCGCGGCCCTAATTTTTACATTTCCTCCCCCAAAATTTGAAATTGACAAATGCAGGAAGCAAGAAATAGCTTAAAATGACAAGAGGGATCTCAACACTTACCTGGAGTTGATGGATTTGCGATTGATCTACTAGATTGGATGTTATCGTCGCTGCAAGATTGCATAGTAAAATGGGTAACTATTGCTCCACAAGAGGTAAAAAGTGAAAAGTAATTTTTTTTACCATTTTTGGCATTTTATAACTTTTCAAAACCCTAATTAGGTTTTAAAGCACATTTTTCGATTATTTTGTTGTATTATTTTCAAAAAATAGGTTTTACACATGTCTCTTGTGTAGCAACAGGTTTTTCATGCGACAATGATGAAGTAACATGTTAAATTTTATACTTTTTCGGACTCGGTAAAAACACGAAAAAGTCACTTCTGGAGTCATATTTCAGCTCTTTTTTGACTCTCCAAAGTTGAAAATATTGCCAAGATTATTTTCATTTTGAACTCGTTAAATGGCTGCGAAACGATATCTACCTAGTATACGTTTAACCCTTTTTCGGGCTGGGATGGATTATTTACGAAAAAGGAATACCTTAGCTTATCGCGACTAAGAGGTTCTATCAGACACAGTTTTCTACCTTTTCGGATCTATGATACTACCTACGAAAAGGGACTATTGGAGTTTTCTTTTCTGCCTTCTTTTTAAACTCTCTAAACATGAAAAGATGTCGAGTTCTCCCTTTGTCATACTTGTTAAACCTCGATGACATCAGACTTCGTAACCATGACGTTATTTCGAGTTCCTCCTTCCTAGGGCTCGTAAAATGTACTAGGATGGATTTGTCCGAAGGAAAAACTTATAGTACAAGAATATGCTATCCCCTTCAAGCTTGTTTTAAAAAATAATTGGGGTACTCGCCAGAAATGGTGGGGGAAAATGGAACCAAGTTTTAGTTGTGTTGGCAGTATGTCTCTCTTGAACATGGCACTTGTCTGCATTCGTGTCAGGATTGGGGACATCTCATTTCGTCATTTTTGCCTTCATGGGTTTGGGTAATATCTTTTGACCTCTCATCTGATCTTTGCCATGTCATCATGACCTCAGATCCTTTGATGTCAAATACTACCAAATCCAGTGTTGTGTTGTTGATATGTTCAAGAGAAGTTTGCCTCTGCAAGTTTTCAATTTTCCTCTGATATCCTGTTGGTCCTGATCCACTTTCATCATGCTCCTCTATCTTGTGTTGATGATGTGGGAAACATTATGGCCCTCCTTCGACCAGGTCATTTCCTATCGACTTTAGCTCATTATCCAAGAATTTTATCTAAAGATTCCTTTCTAGTACCTTGGAGCCTGCATGCCTCAATGGCAAGTTTTTTCGCATTCGACGCAAGGTTCACATCATTGGCCTTCGATCGAGTGATTATGCGGGTGTTTGACGTCAGATCATTTATCACATTCTGTAGATTGTACATTTTGTACCTTGAGGGCCATCGTCATCATTGGTGGTTTCTCTCGCATATGTTAACAACTTTCATCATTGGCTAGTAATCAGACGATTTTCCTGCATGTTCGACTTCAGCTCATACATTCGCATGCTCGAAATTGTAATTGTTCGGGTCGAGATGGAGCGCAAGACCCTGGTTTTTATTTGATAAACTCTAGGCTACGAATTTTTGTGGATTATGACTTATTGCATGACTCTTTTGATTGGATGGTTGTGACCATACCTGAGTCTATTTATTGATCCTTCCTGTTGGATGGCTATGTCCATACCTCAAATCTCAGTTTTTATATGCTCTATTATGGATGGCTGCGCCCATGCCACATGATTCATGTATCATAGATATTAGTTGTATTTTTAATCATAGGTCTTCCGATAGCATTTTTTGGTTTGAACGCGTTCTCATAAAGCATTTCACCCCCCCCCCCTCTCTCTCTCTCGGACTTCATACTTTAGGGGGCATCTATTACATAGCATTTTGTCACTGTCCCTGTAATCCCCAACTCGCACATTGAAGGGTCGTTTTGGTGACCAATATGCAGTGTCATGATTTGCAAATACCATCCTTGCATCCCTTTTGATGAAAGCAACATTCTTCTTGTTGAAATTTCCCTAAGTAGAGCTGTGAAAATCCCTATTTTTGCCTTGGCGTGAGTAGCCTGTTACATCCTCGTGTCGACCTGGAAAGTTAAAACTAAGCCCGCACCACTTAGCACTCTATGTCAGTTAGACACCCGTGCCAAGATGTTTATGGAATGTTTTTAAAAAATAGAGGCGGAGGTTCCATTCCAACCACCTCGGGGATGAGTCATTGGGAGTGGTTGAGCTGAAACAACCACAGAATCCTTCCTTTAGTTAGTAGTTTCCACCTCCCTTGGAACTCTCCTAAAGGATAGGACTCCCTCCCACCTTTTTAGGGATCCTAACCTCCTCTCTTTTTTCTATATAAGAAACTATCTCCTTTAGTAGAAGCTAGCTGAACACATTATAGATAAATGGATGAATAGCTGAACTAGAAAATTATACTATAGCTAAGCTGCTAGGGAAGATAGAGTAAGAAATATACTATTGAGAGAGCTCGAGTCGATGAATTCTAAGAGAGCTTGAGTCTGAATTCCCTGACCGACAGTTGAGAAGTGTTTTGTCAGAACCCCGCTAGAGGAGATCACGATGTCAAAGCATCGATTGTATTATTCCTTCTACTCATTAATATACATGACTATTGTTTGGTTCCACTATTGTGTTATGATGTCTATCCGATATGATATGTTTAGCCCTCTTTGAATGGATAATAGTTGTGAGTGAAACTACTCTGTCATATGTTTTTCTAGTTATTTTTCCTATGTATAGGTATCTGAGCATGACAGCGAACGGATCGTGACTTGCCAAGGCAAGAGTGAGAGACCACTACTCTTTCTGCAACATCGACAGCGTTGGATTCATGGTAGGCCAATCTACCATGTATTTTGTTCATTCATTAACTAGGAAGCAACACTTTAGAGTTTCCTTTTGTTACTAGACCCACCCTAGGGCTAGAGGGATCATCTATGTCCGCAGAAAGGATTTACCTTCATAATAGTGAGGAGGCCCATAAGTCTCTTGAGCACCAATAGAAACACTTTAAATGTGACAAGAGACCTTTGTAGCAGCTAAATAAAGCTCCTCCATGTATGAACATGGTTTGGATCATGTTGATTCATTCAACTTTGACCAAGTCAACAACGCTGTTAAGAGGAGTGGAGATTAATTAGAGAATAACACAGTTTTGGAGGGAGGTGAACCTCATGGAAGAAATGACCTAATTGAGTGGGGCCAAGGAAATGAAAGCTCACATTATACTTAAGGAAGAGGATGGAAGCCATTTTAGATGTGTTTTATATTATCATTTTATATTGGTCTGCTTAGACTTTTGCTTCCTCTTGCTGTTTAGCAGGGTTGCTGTGTTGTTTAGCACCGGGTGTTCCTGAGCGGGAATCCCACCTCTTCGCTTGAGAGACCTCTTCAGAGAGTTTTGCATTGTATTTTTTCACATCTAGTCTTGATTCCAAGAACCAGTCTTCAGCTACAACGTTATTCCTACAAAGAATAGTGCTGTGTTGCAGGGTGTTGCAGTGGAGGTTTCACAACTTCACTTCCAGAGCTTCTTTCTCAGTAGAGGGAGCTTTCCTTCTCTTGGGAGATCAGCTAAGAGGATTTATGGGCTCATTTCACATATTGGAAGTTGGCCAAAGTATTCCTCATCTCCTACAGTGCAGTCCCTTGTAGGAACTACGTTATTTTTCATAGAGCTGCAGCAGCAGGGTTTAAGCCCTTGTTTTTGAGTTAGTTTCCTAGGGAAAGGGCCAACGCTTCTCCCAGAAATCTAGAAGAAGGGATTCTCATCTCTCTATTGTATTATTCAGCCATTTTTATGCAATTTTGTAGTAATAATACATTATTTCAGAGCTGAATATTCAGATCTGCCCTTTTTGTACTCAAGCTTTCAAAAAACCCTTACTGGGTTATCTTTGTAATGTATTAAGGAGGCTAGATCTCTATTTTCTTGGAATATTGTTCAATAAAGTTCTATATCTATGATTTTATATCATAATTTTTTGGAAACCCTCAGAAAATAATGCTATCATATGCTTTAGAAATTCTGCATAGCTTAAGTCATGGGGTTTGGGCATTTTTAAGTTGATTTGAGGCTGGAAGATCTGTTTAACTTAGTAAAAGGGATTTTTTTCTGATTCCATTTTGTATATGAGGGCAAATATATATATTCTAAGGAACCTAAGTGTTATTTCCCCTTGTTACAACGTAATTTCCTGGGAATAACGTTTTTAGGGTCTAATTGCTGCATTTTCCCCACTTGGGAGAATGTAGAAGAGCTCCTTTTTGCTGTTGTTACATTCATTTGATGGCTATGTGTTTCTCAACACATTTCATGAGCTAATTTCTAGAGTACATAATTTGATGATGGGAAAAACAGAAGACTACATCAATCCTAGAGTAGAGGGTTGATCAGTTGGAGAAGTGTTCAAAGATCTGAAGTTGGATTTGAGGCTGCCTAGGATGACTAGAAATAAGGCAGGCATGAGATCAACACCATATGTTGTGCCACGATCCACCATATCAACTAGGTTGGTACCGAGGTACGAGAATTTCCTATTTTTAATGGTATGGGTTATGTTACTGATTTTATTAGTGAATTTGATTCAACCATATTGGAGGTACACAAAGTTCCCTTACTAGAAATCACACTCCAAGTGACACCGAAAAGGTGGTGGGACTCTCACCACAACCATATTAGAGTGTGGAAGAAGGTTAAAACCATGTTGGTGGCCATATTCGGGTATTCACAGGACTTCCCACCTAATTTGACTAAGTATCGAGGGAACACTAACACTCAACAACACCTACAAGACTATAAATCCAGATGGATCAAAGGACTTTCATAAAATTTTTGGGTGCATATATTTGTCCACACTTTGGGGACATTTCCGCAGGTATGGTACGTGAAGGAGGAAATAATAAGACGGATTGGTGAATGGGACTGTATGGTAGCTCAGTTTATCAATGATTTTTCCTTCATTGATGACAACGAGAGGATAATAGTTGCTCTACAATCTGTCAAAGGGGTCTTTCTCTCAGTAGGTCATCTTATTGAAGGCTACTTGAGCCATACTTCCTTTGATCACATATATGAATCCGGATTCCATGAAGTTGTGGCTTGCATAAAGATAAATATGAAACCTAATGGGGATGATTTAGAGGAATTAAGGAACTTGAAATTTAAGGAATCTGAAGGGGAGCATAGCATCAAAGATGGACATGTAACCGCTAGTCTGTAGCTACAACCATTGAAGTTTTGGAAGCACAATATTGGCACTGAAAGGAAACAAAAATTAGCTTAGGTTGGGGATTATTGGGATGAGAAGAGTACCTAGGAAATAGTCGATCTCCTAAGAGAATACAAATACCTATTCCTTTCATATGTTACAAATCTCAAGGGGACTAAGTGTAAGCTAGGTGAAATTATTATTGTGCTTAAGCCAGATGCGAAGCCAGTGAAACGCTGGTCATATAGATTGAACCTGAGGGTCAACAAGAAGGTGAAGAGGGAAATAGACAAAATGTTGGCAACATGTCTTGTTTTCTTAGTTTACGAGGCTGAGTGGATCAATCCAATTGTTATACAGAACAAAAAATACTTTGAATCAGTCTGGGCCTGTGTGGATTATAGGAGTCTGAGTAGTGCATTTTTTCATGGCCCTTTTCCTATCCTGTTCAACAATGAGGTCTTAGATAATATTGTGGGCAATTAATCCTACTCTTTCACAGATGGATTCTTTAGTTACCACCAAGTCTATATTGCAGAGAAAAATAATAAGAAAACCACATTCAAGACTGAATGGGGGTCTTATGCCTACCATTTCATGCCCTTTGGCCTCAAGATCACATCAATAGTGTTTTCAAAGATTGTGATCATTTCCTTTAGAGACTATATTCACATATTTATGGAGGTTTACATGGAAAATTAGATAGTCTGTAGTTTGTTAAAAATACACTCCATCCTACTTTGAGTGATGTTTTACCACTGTAGATAGATGCAGATCTCATTAAACTTGAAAATGTGCATTTTATTTGTCCCTTTTGAAACTCTTCTAGGGCATATAGTTTGTAAAGAGGGAGTATGTTTCAATCCTCCTAAGGTTGTAGTAATCCTGAATATGCCTCTACCAACAAGTGTTAATAACCTAAGATCCACCCTTGGCCACACAGTATATTACCACAATTTCATCCACAAGCACGTATTGATAACTGCACCACTGGAGAAGTTGTTGAAGAAATATGAAATTTTGCATGGTACGATGGATGTGAAGCTACCTTCAATGTACTAATGAAAATCTAGCAAGTGCACCAATCCTGTTTTATCCATATTGGAACAATCAATTTCATGTTAATATCGATGCATCGGGAATCACTTTGGGAGATTTTTTTGCTTAGCTTGGAGATGGTAACCTTGATCACCTTATTTACTTTTCTAGAAAAAAATTGTCCATGACGGAAAGGAACTACACCAAAATTGAGCACGAAGCGCTTGCAATGGTGTACTCACTAAAGAGATTCCTAAATTATCTTGGTTTATAGTCTATAGTTTGTTAGAAATACACAACATCCTTCTCTGAGTGATGTTTGACCACTGTAGATAGATGTAGATCTCATTAAACTTGAAAAGTGCATTTTCTTTGTCCCCTTCTAAACACTTCTAGGGAATATAGTTTGTAAAGAGGGAGTAAGTGTCGATCCTCCTAAGGTTGCAGTAATCCTGAATATGCCTCTACAAACAAGTGTTAAGAACCTGAGATCCACCCTGGGCCACATAGGATATTACCACAGGTTCATCCACAATTATGCACCGATAACTACACAACTGGAGAATTTTTTGAAGAAATATGAAAGACTTGCATGGTCTGATGGATGTGAAGCTGCCTTTAATGTACTAAATGAAAATATAGCGTGTGCACCAATCTTGGTTTATCCAAATTGGAACAATCAATTTCACGTCAATATTGATGCATCAGGATCGCTTTGGGAGATTTTTTTGCTCAACCCTGAGATGGTAACCTCGATCACCTGATTTACTTTTCTAGTAGAAAATTTTCCACAACAGAAAGGAACTACACCAAAACTGAGTGTGAAGGGCTTGCAATGGTGTACTCACTGTAAAAAATCCTACATTATCTTTTGGGGGGGTCGTTTAAGTTCTTTATTGATCACTCTTTCTGGAAGTACCTAGTGAACAAGACTATGTTCGAAGAAAGGATTTGTAGACATATTTTGTCATTCCAAGAGTTCAAATTCGAAGTAATCATCAAGACAACAAGGTTGAATGTGGGTCCTGATAATATTTCCTGGCTAGAGCCAGGTGAAACCAAGGGGTTAGTATATGATCAACTGCCAAATGCTAACATGTTCCGAGTTGGGCCCATACTAGACTATTTGGGGAACATTTTTTTATTCCTATCCATAGGAAAATTCCCAGAGGAGTACACAAAGACATGGAGAAGGAACATGGTAGTTTGAGTTGTACATTACCAATTGATCACAAGATATTTATACAAGATGGGCCTTGAAAAAATATTTCAACGATGTGTTGTTGATCATGAGAAATAGGATGTACTATGGGAATTCCATTCGGGAGTTACGAGAAAATTGTTGTAGGTAGGACTCTGGTTGCCCACGCTTTTTTGAGACACAAAGAAATACGTCTAGAAATGTGGTGTTTGCTAATGCATGGGAAGGCCATCACACTAGGACAAAATTCCCTTATAGCTTGTACAAGCACTTTAGGAATTTAATAAATGGGTGGTAAACTTTGTGGGGCCCATTAATCCATCGGTGCATCACTCCCATTCTAGGTACATTATCACTTCCACAGAATACCTTACCAGATGGGCTAAAGATACACCAGTTAAATATTTCACTAGATACATCACCACCAAGTTCATGTTTGAAAATATTATCACTCGGTTTGGTTGCTCCCGAAGCCTCTGAAGTGACCAGGGGACCCACTTCATTAATGATATATTCACCTCATTGCTATAGAGATCTATGATCCAACACCATAAGAGCATCCCGTACCACCCCTAAGAAAATGGCATTGTGGAAGATTTTAACAAAATCCTAGTGGTTGGCTCATCAAGATATTCTCTACTAACTGAGACGACATGGATGAGCGGGTTTCGGTCACATTATGGGCCTATCATAAAAATTTCAAGAACCTCCACAATTATAAACCCTTACAACTTTTTTATGAACGAGAAGTTGTAATAACTCTTGAGTTCATCATTCCCAACCTTTACATTGCACGAGGTACTCACATGTCAGAAGATGAATCAATTATAAAATGGTTGGACCAGCTCTGGGAATTGGATGAAGTCAGATTCCTGGCATATTTCCACCAAATGTTCGAGAAGGAGAGGAAGAAATCATGAAATAATCAACCAATAGATCAGAAGTCCTTTTAAGTTGGGGATAAAGTTCTCTTATATGACAATAAGTTCTTAAAACATCCTTAAAAGTTGAGAATGAATTAGTTAGGACCATTCATTGTTGTGGAAGTAAAAGAATCGGGAGATATAAAAATCACACAACTGGATGGAGTCCTATTGCTTGGTTGGGTGAATGGCGCATGCCTAAAGCCCTTCCATGCCACAACTAGTTCTACATCAAACTGATTTAATCTTTTAAAGGGGATCATTCTTTGATTTAGGTAGAGTCAGTTATTTATCTTAGTTATGTCAGTCTCTTCAGTTTCATTAGTTATTTTAGTTGCATCAGTCTCCAATAATGTTGTGTCATCTATCTTCGTTGTGTCATTTGAGTGCCTCCCTCCGCAACTAGTTATGGTCATGGAGTCACATGTGGAAATCATATTTTCCATAATAATTAGTAATAATTCCCCACATAATTTCAAATTTGGGCTAAATATCTTCCATAATATCCCTAACATGATATGGTTATCAATTTTTTGGAATCTTCCATCATCTCATCATAATTAGCCATCATGATCACTCAGTTTTCATTTTTCACGTCATCCAGGTTAGGTTCAAGTCATAAATTGTCGTTAATACCATGAATTCAATCAAGGATAGAAAGTTATCGTATTAATTAGTTAAATTTTCTAATCAAAAACATTGTGTAGAGTCTTTCTATTGAGTTTCATGGAAATAATAAGTTCCTAAATAGAAAATACTAGGTGGTTGAATTGACCAGTCTGGATTTTGTGTCGAATTTCCTCGGTCCTAAACCCAAATTCAAACCCCCTGTATCTGTTGTGTATAGTCATTGAATTGCAACCATGAATAAGGTTTCCAAAATATATATTCCCACACGTGAATTTGACTCCATTATCGCTAAAATTTATCCTATCTATGGAAAATACCATAAGGTCGCACTTGTGGATAATGACCTCTTAGACTATTTCCATTTCCCCGCGCAAAAACGTGAAGTTTTTATAGGAGCTGTAGCCATGTTAGATGGAAGCCAATTGTTTGTATGAATCTTAATTGCAAGTGTACGAAAAAAGACCACTTTAGCTGTGCATAACAAACAGCCCTAACAACAAATATGGCTTCCAATATCTTCAGATATGCAATTAGTTGATCAAGATAAATGCTGCAAAAATCTAGATCTATGCATCAAAAGAAATTAAACAGTAAATAAAAACGAGATTTGCTCCATGCATCCAATAGACAAGACAAGAATATGGTGATCGAAATTTTATATTAAGGGCACCTGGGGGGAAAACATAGAAGGATGTTACTAGTTCTCCTCAATGGGATGGGTTCTTGTAAGTCCTCAGCACTTCAGATCTAAAATTCCTCTCTCTTGATGGTGTAGAAAACCCAGACAAAAAAGGAACTCAAAGGGAGCTCACAAGCAAAAAGATAGAAAAATATGACAATGATGGTGGATCAAAGTCAGACCAAAAGTATAGATCCAAAGTGATCTTTAGGCAACAAAAGGTGATGAATGAATGGAAAAACCCTTCTATTTATAACCAAATATTGAGTTAGTCTAGATATTGGTGCATAGTTAAAATATTATTAACCAAATAAAGATCCAACTTTTATGGAATATTTATTATTTTTGTTGGAGGGAAAAGGAATTTGACTTGGGTCAAATCCCTTTATTTGTAAATAATAAATAAATAAATGATTTATTTATCATTTTAAGGATGTGGTTGAGTAATAATTAAAAAATAATGATTTATTTAAATATTTATGAGTGATTTAGTCAAGTTTAACAAGGAATATTATTTAAATAAGGTTTAAATAATTATTCCTAGAAAATAATAAGATAAATAATAATTTATCTAATTAATTTTACTATTTTGGGTTAAATATGACCAGGAATATTAATTAAACTGATGTTTAACTAATTATTCCTAGGGTAAAATCAAATAAATGTGGATTTATTTAATATTTTCTCATGGGGTTTCCTGTTTAGACCATAAACAACTTAATAAAGGTGTTTTACTAAGTTATTTTTCATAGTGAAAGCAATTTTACTTAGGGTAAAGTTGGTCTTACATGGTGTACTTAGGTCCATCTAATAGTAATAGGTTAGATGACCAAAAAAATGGTGTAACAGATTTCCCCCCAGCATGTGAGCATTAGGAGCTAATCGTATAACCGAAGTATGTTGTAAGAACTCAATCACTAGACACCGAAGGGGAAGTCAAAGAGAGAGAAATATAAGGTAGACTGAAGCGCTAAAAGACTAGACCTTGAGGAGATGAGACTTGCAGGTGCAACAAGTCTCTTTTATGAGTGAGTATCTGTGATATAGGTGGCGGGGGAGGCATACCTATGCCCGCCGAGACAAAGTACAAAGCATAATGCGTCCAGTAAACAAGGGATTGAACAATATAGTACATGCTGGCATAAACATGAGCTAGGTAAAAACATGGTAATGAATCCCACATACATACTATGCCCAGGATAATAGCCAGGACTTATACAATAATATTTTAGTACATGAGATACAAATACAACCCAAATGCCCCTATGAATAGGAAAGGGCTCTGAAAATTTGACTGATACATGCAAACAAAAAGGCACTGCAAGCGGCTGAGGCCGACATCATCAAATATATGGGGCTGCATCAAAGGCTGTAATGAAGAGGTCATCCGGGCATGTGGGGGGCTACCTGTAGGGCCACTCCCTCATGAGGGATGAAAACATCTCACACACACCTAGGAATCACCGATATCAGCTATTGCATCACTGAACCATCAAGTATATGGATCTCGATCGTGCTGAAAGGAGCTGGAGATGAGAAAAAATCAAGTCAAAGGGCAATAAGGAGTCCCTTTGCCTGATTCGAGGCACCGAAAATGAGTGGAAGCTGGAACCAAGGTACATTTCCCTCTAGACCTGTCTTCTGGAATGAAGGATATGATGTCGACAGAAGGATTTCCACCATAGGTGAGGCAATAAGGGATCCTCAAGTAGGGAACGAGAAAAAATAGTAGAGCAACTGACAGAATGGCACCAGGGATGATTATGAAATGGGGGGTACTGAGTAGCGGATGAATGACTTCCCTTGTTAGAGCATAAAGGGCATGGATGACCTGGTAGCGACTGACACAATATCATGAGGGATAGGGGATAGAGGGACTGAAGGCCATAATGGGCGACACAAGAGAGGAACCAAGTAATGAAGGATGGAGGACTATAGCAGGATACAAAGGGACTCAGAATACACTCCATGAATGCGATGGTTAATTCAACTCAGATGCTCTAAACAAAGGTGACTCGATGATGCTGCCACACAGAAAAGGTCTAATGGGGACCATAAGAACATGAGTACAAGATTGTTACTCACAATGAAAATCGACACGAGCATGGACAAGTATGGAGGCAAAGAGGTGCCCCAAGTACAAGTGTTGCAAGTGAAGAAATTTTATTTTGAGAAGTGGTGAAGTGATGCTTCATGGAAAACATGTGTCTTGGTGAAGTGTCAAATCACAAAATCATGAGCTAGCTACTTAAAGAAATAAAACACGCATTTCTAGAAGGAAATGATAAGGGTAATATTTCTTAAGATAGAGTGCATTGCAAGGATTGGGAAGGGGATGTCCTTCGAAATCCTTTAAGAGATATGCCCCCTTACCTAAATCCTTACTGATGATGTAAGGTCCTAGCCATAATGAGTCAAACTTCCCATGACCGAGGAAATCATGGGCTTGGTGATACACCAGAACAATATCACCTTCGTGAAAAGTACGAGGGTGGAATTTTCAGTCATACTGAGCTTTGGTGCATTTCTTAGTCACATCAATGGTTTGCAATGCAACACGACGGTCTTTGGAAGCATGATCAAGCATAATAAGTCATTGTTCTAAAGGTTTGGTGTTAGAGAGAAGTTCGACGGCTAGATGAAGGGAAGGGATTTCGCACTCGATCGGTAAGACTGCCTCCTCTCCAAAAACAAGGTGGAAAGGAGTAAACTCGGTGGGGGTTTTAACAGAAGTTCTATAGGCCCACAAATCAGGGAAGAACATAAGTTTCCAATTGGTTTTGTGCTTATCCACTGTCCGTTGAAGCATGGTTTTAAGTATTTTATTGACTGCTTCAACTTGGCCATTACCTTGGGGGTAATAAGAGGAGGAATATTGGTGCTCAAAGCCCAACAGTGAGGATAGCTCACACCATATCTCATCTTCAAAATTTCAACCATGGTCAGATACCAATTGTTTCGGAACTACGAATCGAGTGATTACATGGTTAAAGAAAAAGAGGGTTGCGATAGCTTTCGTGTTGTTAAAAGTCGGTATGGCCTCAGCCCATTTGGTGAAATAGTCAACCACCACTATGATATACTTGTGGTTACTAGCAGACGACGGTCGAAACTCCATAAATTATATGGCCCACTTCCAAAAGGACCTAGCTGAGATGACAGGATGGAGGGGCTCTTGCCTTAGGGGCAAAATGTTGGCAATTGGAATAGTGCTTGACTGCCTCAATGAAATCACTGAAGAGAGAAGGCAAAAAGTACCCAGCGTGCATGATTTTCTGGGAAGTGGCCAAGCCGGAGAGGTGGCCACCACAAGCGCCACTATGAAAAGCATTGAGGACTTGCTCTGCTTGAGCATGTGTGAGACAACGACGAAGGACAGAATCTACACCACGACAATAAAGGTCGTCACCGATAAGAAGGTAGCCGGGGACTGGTGTCGAATACGTCTTTGAGCATCAAAGTCAAGATGGAGGGAAAATTTTTGGGTTCACAAATAAGTAAGGATGTCACCATACCAAGGATCGTCGGTGGTAATGGCAAACAAATGTTCATTGGGGAAATTATCATTAACTGGAGGATCCTGCGTACCGGTAGGTAGTTCAGAAATGAGTTCAGCGAGGGCTAAACCTTTCCTAATTTTTTGTGTGAAAAATTCAATATTGAATTCCTGGAGGATAGCGATCCAATGGGTGTACTTCCCATTGATGATTCGACGACTCAATGGGAAGGCCATAGGGTTTGAATCAGTCACGACCTTGGTGGAACGCATGAGGATGTAATGACAAAGTTTTTGGACCGAGAACACGACATCTATTGCTAATTTCTCTTCATGTGAGTAGGATATAGGAGGTCCTACCAGGTTCTTACTAACATAATAGATAACATGCTCAATTCCATTGTCATCTTCCTGAATGAGGACTCTAGCGACCGAGTAGTTGGAAGCGGAGATATACAAGATGAAATCCGTATCAAAGTCAGGGGGACGGATTAAGGGAGTGGATGTGAGAGCATGTTTCAGGGCATCAAAAGACTCTTGAGCATAGGCCTCCCACACAAAAGGGATGTTAGAGCGGAGGAGTCTAAGGAACCCATATGCAGTGGTGGCATAGTCAGGTACAAACCGGTGAAGGAAATTAGCTTTGTCTTGGAGGCTTTATAACTGGCGTAAAGTACGAGGGATAGGAAGCTCAAGGATGGCTCAAAATTTCAATGGGTCAAGCGTGATACCGTCTTTAGACACAATGAAGCCTAGAAGACGGCCGGAAGGCACACAAAAGACACACTTCAGTGGGTTGAGGCGGATATTATACTTGCGACATCGGAGAAAGACGATACGTAGATTGTGGAGGTGTTGTGCCCGATGTTTAGAATGTGCAGTGAGATCATCTAAATAAGCAAGGATAATATGAGCCAAGTCATGGAAACAGTAAGATATAGCCTGCTAAAAAGTGGCTCCGGTGTTTTTAAGGTCAAAATACATGACTCGATAGGCAAAGTTTCCCCACGGACCAATGAACGCGGTCTTAAGTTGATCAGAACGACGGATAACAATTTGGTTGTACCCGGAGAAACCATCCATAAAGGATAGAACCTCGTGCCCTGCACACTCATCAATGATTTAGTCAATGAATGGTGTGGGGAAGTTGTCTTTGGGACAAGATTTGTTTAGATCGTGGAATTCAGTGTAGACAAGGATGGTGCCTTGTTTCTTGAGAATGGGAACTGGATTGGACACCCAAGTGGTGTATTCGACGGGATAGATAAAACTAGCTTGCTTGAGCTTATCGATTTCGGCTTTGACAACTTCTCATCTGGAAGGATTAATGGGTCTCAACTGCTGACGGACAGGATTAGCATCAGGCTATGTATCGATATGGTGTTCAACAATGGCAGGATCAATTATGGGAATTTCTAAATAGGACCAGGCAAAAACATCACGGAATTATTTGAATAGCTTGGTGTAAGCCTCAACCTCTTCCAGGGTGCAATGGGCGCCCAAGGTGATATTTTCTTCTATCCTTGGTTTGTCTGAAATGTTAATTTTAATGGTAGGAGATATATTGGCCATATTCATTCTTCGAAAGCATCAAGTGCAGGGATGGGATTTCTAAACCAATCAACTTTATCGGGAATGAAGCCTTTCGTTTCCACAGCATATCGGTCATGGGACTGCTGTGGGAGGAAGTACGCATGGTGGTTCATATCATCCCACGGGAAGTCAGGGTCGGTCATGGCTTCCATAATGTCTTCATCTGAATGGAAGATGGGGTGAATGGAGGAAGAGAGACCACCTAACGTGGTGGAGCTACCTGACTCATCATTATGTGAAGAAAGGCTCATATGCGCAACGTCATGGGGGATGACAGAAGAGTAAGAAGATAAGGGATCTATCGATGTTCAGCCCAGGGGAATCGCTAAAGGGAGGTTAGGCGAAACATCATGGTAATTCTCCAAGGGGACTTCCATCGAGGGTCTCATGGATGGTGATAAGTGGAAAATGGTGGCCGAAGGCTTCGTAATTTCGACATTGGGAGGGGGAATGTCAATGGGAGCAGGCAGATCCTCTGGTTCTGCTGGGGTAGAACTTGCAAAAAATTGAGAGATGAACTTGTCATGCTTGGCCTCAAATTGGTGGAACGCTACCAAAGAGAAACGATACTCTTCAAGGCGGGGACAGAGGTGAGTGTAATGGCCATGGAAATCACACAAAGCACAAGGGTGATTGGTGAGCAAGGTTTTGAGTTTTGGGACTAAATCGGGTATCGTGATGTAGACCTCAGGGATATCATATTCTAGAAATGTCTCATTGACCATGGACTTGAGGTGAGGCAACTCCGGACAAGTATGGGTGGCGTGACCAACAACATCACACAAAGCACACTGGATAGTGCGTTTTGGCAGCCAAGGAGGGGCAGGGTTTGTTGGGGTAGCCATGTCTTTTGTGGCCTCTTTTCAAGCTTTACCCTTCTTACCTGAAGTGGTCATAACAGGAGGAGGTTCCTATTGAGGTGGCTGAGGCACTGGAGCAGCAAGAGAAGTCATGGGGACCGGTTGAACCGGGGTCAAAACAAGATAAGGTTTGGGTTGACCATGTGGGGTAGCAGCTGGAGGGTGAAGGTACCAGACATGAATCCCAAGGGTCAATTTAGGGAGAGATAGGGTAGCCATGACAAGTACCATGTATACTCTTGGGGGGGAGCTAGGAACGGTATCTGACCGGAGGGGTAATGGCCAGGCGGGATGGATCCAAGATGGTTAAGGCCTAGGGGAACCATTCCAGAAGGGTAAAGAGGCTCATGGATACCAGTTGCAGGTGAAGGGCTAGGAGGAGGAGGTCTAGAAGGCTGAATCGAAGGGTTAGGAGTAGGTTGTGGAGGGGGAGGAGGCTGCTGACTAGTCGAAGCAGGCCGCTTGAGGGCAGCCCGAGACAATTGCTTCATGCAAACATTTGATGAGCTAGGATCAGAGATAGGAGGAGGAAGACCAGGGAATGTACCAAGCAATGAGGAGTATTTGTAGACTCCAAGTGAGACACTGGTCAAAGGATTGATGGTTTGCTTATTGACCACCGAAGAGGTTATGGGCTCAGGGGAGGTATGAGACTTCAGTTCGTAATATGTCAACTGGTCAATGGTGACTATCTTTACATTATGAGGGAAGGACATTCACCACATATGGGACAACAGACATCGCATAGGTGTAGCTACGACATAATAGAATGTTGTAATCTAAGGGGGCATCTATGACTTCTACGTCAACGCAAACAGTCTTTCCCGCAAGAGTAATAGGACAGTTGCAGAATAGGCCAATGGGTTGGGAGGCGTGGCCATACCATGCTCAGAGAGTGATCGTGGAAGGTGCCAACTCAAGTGATCCGAGTTGCTTCCAAACCGAAGTGGACATCACACAGGTGGATGCCCCCTCATCAATGATGCACCGAGAAACGTTGGCATTCCAGATCTTGATTGGGATTTGGAAGGTGACTAAAGCAAGGAGAGGAGGATGTTCTGACCGGTCAACATCAAAGATAATCAATCGATCATTAGAAGGAGCTACAACTCCCATGGCAGATAGTATATATTTTCTTTGTGAAGGGCACTACTGGAGGATTTCTAGTGTTGAAATGGCAGCAGGAGATTGCGCCAAATCATCTACTATGATATACGAATGGGAAAATTTTCTAGAAGCAGCATTTCAGCATAGTGTTCCCTTAGGGATCTTGGTATGAAACTCCGCCTTAGGCTGGGGGATCTGCAAGGGACTATTAGATGTCGAAATAGGCTCTGTAGAGACCGAAGGAGGTGGCTTGGGGGCAGACGTAGCGGGAGGATTGTTGTACTGACAGGACCGAGTCTGAACATTGATGTCTACGGTTAGAGGTTGGTCAAAATTCATCATGAGAATCTGGTAATCGAAGGTACCAGATGGAAGAGGTTGAGTGGCCACCTGAACTTTAGGTGGTTGGGTAGCCACAAATCCTTGTTGAGGGAAAGGATTAGTGAACATAGCCAGCTGAATAGGCGCAGCACTGGGAGGGATGGAAGGGGAGTCTTGCTATCCTCTCAATGTTGCTTGAGACTCCCACATCTACTTCATCTCTGGTAAAAGAGGGAAATCATGCATGTAATGACCATGAAAACCACAACAAGAACAAGGCTTGTTCGTGCAAACGGGCCTGTCCTGCTTGGGATGAGTGCCCTGTTGCTGGTTAGCAGTGTTAGGGGAATTATTTTTCGGATTTGGTCCAAGATTACCGGGAGAATATTGATTTTGAGTGCCTTTCCTCTTCTTTTTGGAAGGAGGAGGATTATTCGCGCCCTATTGTGCATACACCTGCCCCTGAGGGGGTGGTGGCTGCTGTTGCGGGGCTTGAGAAGGCAAGGGAGGAGGAGGTGATAATGCTAGAGGAGCTAAAGCACATACTATGGATACGGATAATGAGGTTGGGCAAAAGGAGGAGGCATGCCATACCCTGGATACATGCTACCGGGAGGGGCAAAAGTGCAGGAGGTGCTGGCCCCCACTGAGGAAAACCATAGCCCATGGGGGGTTGAGCGTATGGATGAGAGAGAGATCTAATGATACCGTCAACGACATGAGATGCCCCCAGTGCATTGGCACCACCAGGTCTAGGAAGATCAGGTAGAACGGTATAAACATAACCTGACTGAGCATAGATCAGGTCATATTTAACGCAATTTGGAGAGCGGTTTCTTTGGTTTGAGGGAAATGCGATGCGACATCTTTGTTGATAGGGGGGAAGAGAGATATAAGGAACCAGTCCATGTAGACACGATCTTAGAAGGTAGGTGCTTGACACAGGCTCTTTCTTCTCCACCATTCCTGGACATGATCGGATAGGCGGGTCGCAAACGATTGACGGAAAGAAGTCAAAAGTTCGGTACCAGTGTCATAACGAAGAGGAAACTAGAAATAAGATAGAAAATCCTGAGCAAGAGTCGCAAAGGTGGTATGAGAGGATGAGGCCTGATCAACATACCACTTAGAATCTTCGCCTGTAAGCGTACATTGGAACAACCGAAGATGGATAGAGTCATCGGTAATGGAGTTAGACAAACACCACATGTGGAAATATCGAACATGATTTGTAGGATATTCTCCAGCAAGGCCTTCAAACTTGGGGATGTCGGAAGGGAGCTTGGTCGGCATATCAGGCCAACTAGCATCATGGTGTATAGGGTTATTTATCAACTGGTCAAAATCGGGAAGACTGAGGCCTGCCATATAGGGTAGCAAGGGAATATTTAGGATATTTCCTGTTGCGGTCCCACTAGTAGTATTCCCAACATTAGGGCCGGGGCTACCACCAGCATTAGGTCCTGAACTAGACATGGTGAAGGTGACAGGAGGAGAACTGGGAATTAGAAGGAGAACCCAATGAACCAGAAGAAGAGTCAAAGTGTGGACTCGGTGGAGGACTAACTTGAATCCTACGTGGAGGAGTAAGTCTTCCTATCAGAAACTAAAGATGAAGGCCAAGAAGTCTCCAGGATAAAAGCCTTGGTGGTGCAATGATGACAACACAAACATGGCACAAAGGAAAAAGAGACCAACAAGGGCAAGGAGGTGCAGGATCAACTGATTACAATGTCGAAACAAGGGTGAAGAGGTGCAGGATCAATTGATTTCAATGTTTTAGAGTCTTTTCTTGGCGGTGTTAACCAAGCTCTTTTTCGGTTAGGGTGTCTGTGCAAAGTGTGTAAATTTTAATTTTTAAACCCAGACGTTTGTAGAGAAAAAGAAAATGTGTGTTGTATAACTGTAAATAAACCTGTAGATAACAATATATGAAACTAAAATAACAGTAAATAAACACCTAATAATGCAATAATATAAACCCAAGGAGGCGGGCCTCTCAACAAGTAGTTTGTAAGTAGGAAAAAAACTAGTCAAAACACACCAAAATAGCCAATAGATCTAAGGTCGGGCTGCACAGGGATCTAAAGGTCAAATCTACTGGAAAGTGGTGCAAAAAATAGCAACAAATCAGAGGAAATATTGCTATAAATGAGGTGGCGAAAGGATATCTCATGGATGGAAATAGAGGTGACCCTAGAGGATAACCCAAACAAAACTAAATGAGGTGATTTGGATGGATAAATAGCCAATATTAAGTGGATCTGAAAGTGAGGTATCAGATCTGAAAAATGGCTGAACACTGAAAATTTCAGACGACCTGCAATAGTAAAAACTCTTCCACAAAGTGTGGAGGGTACTGAAGCCCTAGGGGGCTAGGGTCCCACTTAGTTGAGTAAAAAAAACAAGTACAGGTCCAAAATGGGCAGAGAAGGAGGTGAGACAACCCTGAACAGAGGCCTGAAAAAACCCAGAAAAATTTCAGAAAAACTTCTGCAAAAAGTCCAGGTCGCAGTTTCTGACTTGTTTTCTGCAGAGGTCACAGTTTTTGGGCTGAAAAGTGCATCTTGAAGCTCCATGTTGCAGGTTTAGGGCAAAAAAGTGCGGCTTGCACTATTGGCACGACTGCATATTTCAGCGAAAAGTGTCGTCTCAGCTGCGGCTAATGTCTGTCACCTGCACAATAGGTCCAAAAACACACAGAAGTTAGAATTTTTAATGTTTTAGGGTTTTATAGGTTAAAAACAACATCAAGAAAAGAAAAAACAAGAGGTTGAAGAGAAACACTAGGGCTTGAAGCAGCTGGATATGCAGGGATCAGAAAAACAACAGCGGTCATAATCGTAAACCCGTGTGGAGTCGCCAGTTGTTAGTATGAATCTTAATTGCAAGTGTACGAAAAAAGACCACTTTAGTTGTGCGTAACAAACAACCCTAACAAAAAATATGGCTACCAATATCTTCAGATATTCAATTAGTTGATCAAGATAAATGCTGCAAAAATATAGATCTATGCATCAAAAGACATTAAGCAATAAATAAAAACGAGATTTACTCCATGCATCCAATAGACAAGACAAGAATATGTTGAATGAATTTTATATTAAGGGCACCTGGGGGGAAAACATAGAAGGATGTTACCAGTTCTCCTCAATGTGATGGGTTCTTGTAAGTCTTTAGCACTTCAGATCTAAAATTCCTCTCTCTTGATGGTGTAGAAAACCAAGAAAGAAAAAAAAAGGAACTTAAAGGGAGCTCACAAGCAAAAAGATAGAAAAATATGACAATGATGGTGGATCAAAGTCAGACCAAAAGTATAGATCCAGAGTGATGTTTAGGCAACAAAAGGTGATGAATGAATGGAAAAAACCTTCTATTTATAACAAAATATTGAGTTAGTCTAGATATTGGTGCATAATTAAAATATTATTAACCAAATCAAGATCCAAATTTTATGGAATATTTTATTATTTTTGTTAGAGGGAAAAGGAATTTGACTTGGTTCAAATCACTTTATTTGTAAATAATAAATAAATAAATGAGTTATTTATCATTTTAAGGATGTGGTTGAGTAATAATTAAATAATTAATGATTTATTTAACTATTTATGAGTGTTTTAGTCAAGTTTAACAAGGAATATTATTTAAATAAGGTTTAGATAATTATTCCTAGAAAATAATAAGATAAATAATAATTTATCTAATTAATTTTCTTTTTTTTGGGTTAAATATGACTAGGAATATTAATTAAATTGTTGTTTAACTAATTATTCCTTGAGGAAAATCAAACAAATATGGATTTATTTAATATTTCCTCATGGGGTTTCCTGTTTAGACCATAAACAACTTAATAAAGGTGTTTTACTAAGTTATTTTTCATAGTGAAAGCAATTTTACTTAGGGTAAAATTGGTCTTACATGCTGTACTTAGGTCCATCTAATAGTAATAGGTTAGGTGACCAAAAAATGGTGTAACACCAGTCATCTAAATTCAAGGAGTATTTTAGATGCGTACAAATGTTGATGCTGATAAATTGATGAATTTTACCAGTGTTCGACACTTTGGGAGCAGTAATGAAATGTACCAAATTCATCATCAGTCGAATGCATGGACATTCTCTCTGGCTTAAAAAGGAATAACCCATACACACCAGTGACATTTAGAGACTAAAAGGACTAGATACTGTAGGAGCCATAATTTCATCTGAATTCTAGAATAATTCCAAGCAAGGAAAGAATATAGGTGACATCAATTACTACACCAATTATTAAACTCAGCGTGGTGGTAAGGGATCCCTTATCAAACTAATGAACAATCCTACAATCTAATTCACCTATTATACAATTGTTTGAAAACTAATGCACCATTAGTCTAAGGGAGAGTGCACCTTAGACACAATTTCAGTGGTGGAATCTTATGAGAAAGGTGCATGGTTAAATTCGTACAATTATCTGTTGAATGAGCTCTTTGAGGCCTATGAAGATGTGTACAAAAGGGCAACACATTTTATATATGTATATCTTGTCATTTCCTTAGCTATTATAAAGTGGTGCCCACCAAAAGGCAGAGAGATAACACGATTTTTTGAGGATCATCCCCTCGCACTCTGATACTTAGCATAGCGGACTTCAGGGGACCCCAACAACAAGGAAATTAATAAGTCTTCTTTGTTTCACGGTAAGAAAATATGTTGGCTTCCACCAAAGCCAGGACCAGGATCCCACTATTGCTCCTAGATAAATATTCACAGGAAATATGGTTTGGTGTCAGCCATGGAAACACCTTTATTCGCCCTAAGAGAATCAACCCAGAAAAGTTCCATAAGCATGCTCAACCCTTTGTTCTCTACACATTCCATACTAAAGCCGTGTTTGGGCCTGGAGTTGTTAGAGAAATATCGGATGACAAGACGACATATTCATTCTAAGGGATGTTGCCTAAGCTACTTCCTAGCGAAAGCCCCTCCACCTCTAGGAAGAAAATGGCAGAGGAAATGATTAATCCAATCCTGAAGAAGCTCAAGACAATGATGATGTCCTTTCATAATACTTTGGAAGATATCAGGGCTTCAGTAAGTCCTTTCCCTTGATTTTTTGAATTTATCAATGTTAGTCCAATTTCTTCTTTGACTTGAAGCCTAGCCATTGCTTCAATTCCTTTCATGGGCCCTCATTTTCGTATTGAACCCACCATCCATAATACTTACCCACTTGCCACCAGGACACCATCAATTCCCAAGAAACTGATTAAAGCTACTTTTGCTCAAGTCGTTGATCTCATCGACGAGGAAACACAATTTGATACCAACATACCAATCACAAAAGAAAATCCATTGTCCAGATTCATTGTATCCCCAATGTCACATAATCCTTCTCCTCAAACAACCACCCCCTCAACCATCATATTAGACATTCCTCCATCCAGAAATCTTCTCAGTGTCGAGACTAAAATGGAAGTAGATTTGTAATCTAGTCCATTACAAACACTACTAATGAGGCACTCAAAATTCCCCCTACAAGCAGAGAGTCCATTAATACATCTCTATTATATTTACTACTATCACTAGGCCCACTAATGGAAAATGGTCAGCTTATCAACTTTGAGAACCTAAGCACATAAACCATATGCACCTCTCCCCTAACACCCAATATTGCTCCCATATCACCACCACATTCCAGTTGAGACCATATCAATACTCCTATCACTGAGCCATTATAGTGGGAGTCCTCACCCCAAGGGAAGTATGAGAAATTAGTTTTCAACAGCCAACCACAACAAATTTGGTACCCTACACCTACTAGGATGACCTCTAGAATCTGTTGTCATCTTAATTGTTTACTTTTACTCAACTGGTTGCACGCCAAGAAGAGGAATTGCACAACAATTTAACAGTCGAACATGAGAAGAAACAACAACTTATTTTCATTGCATTTGAAAGAGATCAAGTTCTTCAGGAGAAGTAAGTGCTATAGAAATATATTGAATAAATTAGTGCAAAGTTCCAAAATCTTTGGCCCTTAGTTGTTGAAATAGTAACAAATGCACCATAATACTTTTCGACCTGCACTCTTTTAGAATGATGTAATCATATAAAAACTTCCTACACCAACCTCATATCAACAAAATATATCTTAAAAGGACTATTACCACTACCCAAAGGGCGCTACCAGATCAAGTAACTCAGTATTCTAGTGAGATCGAGCAAAAAAATCATTGAAGAGGCTTGTCTGAAAGCCTCTATTATATAGGCTATGGGGGAAGTTAAAGAACTCTTTGCCCAAGATCGATACTGGTCAAGATTCCTTGCAAAGAAAAATCAACTAGTCTACCCCCCTGCGCTAATAGGCTAACCATCTCTTAAACCAATCCATGGAGACCCAAGATCTCAACCAACAAAAGAAGCTTCTTGTATAGAAATATGTCCTTGAAAAACATATCCAAAAAACTGAGGATGAATCGTGTGAGTCAAATATTCTGCTCCGTGAACTTAAGCCACCAACACAGTTCCACTTCTAGAAGCTACAACAGATCAATACAGACGTAGAAACAATGGAATTCCCTCTTGAAGACACAACCTACTAAAAAAACATCTAAACTTATATTACATTTCATTAAGCAAGCCAAAACTGTCAATAGTCTATGGCAGGTGGCCCTTGTTGAGTACACACAATTTAAAATCATCGTTATCCAATTTGTCCTAGGGTTGGGTCCTTCATTTAAAGGAACATGCCAGGGAGGAACAACACCAGTAGGATCCACACAATAACAAGAAGCACTTACAATACCAACAAATGATTGACTGGGGATGAGTCAAATGACAATGATCGGGGAATGTTGGATCCTTCATTTTGGGGACAAATTTTTGACATGTTTTGACCATATTTTGACCCTATGTGATTGAGGGAGAGTCGTTAAGAAGAAAATTGAGGAAGGAGAAGGAATTTGCTAAGTTCTGGATATTGTAGAAGGTCAACTTGGGAAATAGGGGCACATGTAGTCACCACTGAGTCGAAACGTTCATTAATAGTAGAGGAAGCAGTCACAACCAAGCAACAGAAGAAGCTGAAAAGGAAAGGGAAGAGCATATGAGGAAGAAGGCAGCAATCCAGGTGAGCGTAGTGCCTAAAATATGAAGGAAAATCCAAAACGAAATGGAGAGGAGAGTATATTGAATTGTTGTTGTGGAGCTTATTGAGCTTCGCCCGATTTTGTGATCTTGTGGCCATGTATTAGTTTATGTTCTCAACTCCTATTATATTGGGAAGGTACCTGAGCCTTAATGTAATGATGTAATGTTGGTTGAAACTAATGAAAGAGAAAGTTGTAGGGATGTTTTGATGACCTATTTCTATTGGTGTTATCTGACCCCTTTAAATTTTTTATTATGAAGGCATGTTAATATTCTATGTTCCTTTGAATGCTCTAGTGATTGTCTTCCACAATGGGTATATGTATGATGCAATTATTCTAATTTAAAAGTGTTGGTAGCCTCTACATGATTCGTCCCAATGTCGAGTTCCAATCCCTTACCCATGTAAGGTCGTGGAACGCCTTGGGCGAGACACCTTATTCTTCTTGAGTAAGGTGAAAATTTTAGCGTTATACTAGGCTACAACATACCCTTTTTGTTGGTCATTGTGCCTGAACCCAGGGTCTCTACCTGTCCACCAACTTTCACCAACAACTTCTTTAATCAAGGAACAAGGAAGAGTGGATTTACATGTGATCTCTCAAGGAAGAGAAGAATGAAATAGGTTGTTGATAAGGGAGTTGTAATGGATTGAGATTTTGTGACACTGTGGAGGGTTGAGAGTAAAGGTTCGGGAATGGAGAAAAAAACAAAGGTACTAGAGGAAGGTATCACTTTACCTTTTTCCGGGGGGGTGGTGTAAGAAATAGGGTTTTAGAATTCTAGTGGATATAATTCTAGACTTTAAATATACCAAGTTATTTGGACCTACAGGAGAACTTTATAGTCTTTCATTAGTCTTGAGGTCTAGAGGGCTACTAAGGAAGGGTTTGGGGCTTACAATCCTTAGAAAAATTCACATAGTCATGTCAGAGTTTGCACTTGAATGATATTTTTTCATAATCCAACTTGTAAAAGTGCATATACTTATCTAATGTTATATTAATTTATTTCAAGTTAACCTTCTCTAGATCCACTTCCACATTCACTCAAGCACATAAAAAAAATCCTTTTGGATCTAACTTGCCTATATAATTCTCCTGTAAGATCCATATTGCTATCTAAATGGTCATGACTAACAAAATATCCTCTTCTAGACCAAAATATAGTGACAAGCTATTTATATATATCCCTTGAGAACCCATGAAGTATGATATGTTTTAGAATATTAGATCCTTACCTTATTTGAGTTCAAACATAAAAGAATATAAACCTTTTCCAAACAAGTAGTGAGACAATTTGCCTTTGAGTAACGCTGACTAATTTTTTTTTAACTTACTACTCCATGTCTCTAAGAGAATACCATTTACCCATGGAATATATAGTGAGAACTCGATTTACTAAAGAAATATCCTTCATCTTGGGTTTGGTGAGAGACAAGTTCACATGTGAGATAGAATTTACTTTCTTCATGAATCTAGATGGAGTGAGATTCTTTCCATATTTTTTCATCAACGAGATTAATAACTAGAAGGAAATCACCTCCAATAAGAGTGGAGGGGGTTTACATGGAATCCCTCTCCTAAATCCATTGTCTCATGTTAATGGGTTGATCATTGTAAAATTATTGCGGCACCGAAGGCAAAGGTACAAACCTACATCTAACACAAGAACATTTTGTCTACATTATAATTTCATGATTTCATGTCTTTGTACTTCTTCTCATTCTGAGGTTTCCCATTTTATACCTATCCTTCCACATGCCCATTACTTGTTTAATATTGAAAATAAAGTTCTTAAAGACTTTGGTAAGAACATTTGGACCAAAATAACTTTAAGGGGAAAGAACATAAATAAGGGAGGACTTAGAGTCATCATTTCACATACAAGGTAATTCATTCATGAAATATTTTCTTCTCACCAATAAAATCTCAATTTTGTTTAAAATGCATGTGTTGATACAATGTTGTTTATATTCATTTCTTTCATTTAATCTCAATCAAGTTTGTTAATGTGAATAAGCCAAATCTACAATTAACAATTGTAGAATAGAGTAATATTTTCTAAATTGATTACATATCAATTTTCTTGGAACGCATTGTCTTTATCCCTAACTCAACTTTAAAGATGAAAAAACTAATATGTTTCTTTTTTCTTTCCAAAATTTAATTTATATTACATTATTTATTTTATTATTTTATATAATAAAATATATCTTTAAATTAGGCTTACACTGATAAGAGCGTTTTGTCACCTTGGAAAGAAGCATCTTGTTAGCAAAGCTTTAAATAAGTCCTCTATAATATAATACTTAGCACCCAAACCTACACAAACCCATTTACACTAAGCATCTACCTTGCAGAAGCATTCAAGCCGACAATAAAAATATAAAACAATATAATAAATATCTAAAAAATTTGGGAACCTTTCCCTTTATGTGTGAATGATGTTGTTTGATTTGTTACCTAGAAAGAATCCACAGATATTAAATCATTTGGAGATAGTTTCATAATCCCTCTAGTGCTTTAAATTTGTATAATTTTTTAATATTTTAAATCATTAATTAATTAAAGCTAAGGGTGTGTTCGATTTCTCATTCCAATGATTCATGCACCTCCTTGATAATTAAAGGTTCAAAAGGACCATTTGAAGTGTTCTTGAAAATTAATGTTTTATGATAAATAGTTTTATTTCTAAACAGTTTTATTTTAGAGGTTAAAGCATTCAATTTTCTAGCTATTAATTTAGCATTAATTTTTAAGAATAAAAAATTATGAGTATATGTAGTGTCGTATAAAATACTTTTAAGAGATATTTTTAATTTTTTATTTCAAAAAATAAAATAAGTTTTGGAAATATAAGAGGAATTTTAAAAATTTAATAATAATTAAAATTTAATTTATCAATTATAATTTTCATAAATATTTTAACCATTCTATTTTAAAATTTTAATGAATAATTCTTATTTTTTATTATACTCAATGAACATATCACATTTTTACCCTTAATTTATCTATCAATTTCCATACTTATCTGTTATATCCATTTCTTTTAAAAGTAATAATGGAACTTTAAAGATTTTCAAGAATGCCCCTTAAACCCATGATAATTAAGAATTTAGAATTTAGGATGAATTGATTAGCCATTTAACACAAACCCATATATGTTTTTTTTGTTACACCCTATTTATTCATTTGATACATAGGGCCCATACTTTCATGGCTCACTACTCCATTACTATCGAGTCACTAAAGTAGCTCACACAAATCGGGGACAATAATGTCATTGTCAAACACACTTTATATTTTGATGAAGAAAAATAAATCACTTTATATTTTAAAAAGTATAGTTATGGTGAATTTCATACATAACAGAACATAATATTTGAACTAAAAATCAAGCAACTTAATTTATTAAACAATAAGATAAATACTACTTGAACTTCAAATGTATTGTATTTCGCATGTATTATTATTTTTTAGTTAAATTGATCATACTATTTTATTTAAATTATTAAATGGTAAGAGAAATAACATATTAAATTATTATTTTTAATTTTGGGGGTTAGCTCGATTGGTTGAGTATTTTGTCTTTAAAGCACGGTTGTTATTGAGAGGTTAGAGGTTCAATTCTCTCGACACTTTCAGGGTGAAGGTCCATGGTTGAGTCGACAAAAAGTGAATGCTTTATGTAGATCTATCTAGTACGAATATTTTGTGGACGTAGGAGTCACTAATCTCTAGAGCCCATGGACCACTTAGAAAAAAAATTAAATCACCATTTTTAAATGTAATTAAATCAATTTTCAATTTTAAAATGGTTTTTATTTGCTAATATTGATAAAATTTATTTGGAAACAAATATTTCTTTTTATTTTAAAACAAAATATAACTTATTATGAGCTCTCAACATAAAATATAAGTTAATTACTTTCTGACTTGATAATAAGGAAAGAGCAATAGTTGCATAGCAGCATAGTCTCTACCTCTTTTGATAGTTATTGGTATGTTGGCGTGATTTCACACATGATATACACGTAAACCAAAATTTTCATGTCCCCAACTTTAATAAGCTAAAACCACTATTAATTGATTAATATGTAGTGTAATGTGGGAAGGAGGTGTTCTGCCACTCTTTCCACTTCCACTGTGTCCCAGTACTATACAACCTAGCATCGTCGTCAATCTTTTAAGTTGATCCCTCAGGGATGATGTCACAAGGGACACTTGGTGCCTATGGAGTGGTGACACGTGTCACTCGTAAATAGTCCACTTGGGTGCCCAAAATCACCATATCTACATGTTGCATGTCCACCTCTTATTGGCTGGTGATGATGCCATCCTCTGTTGTCTACCGAGCTAATCACAAGTTACCACCTGTCCTTCTGGAGGAGAGAGAAAATATCCTCTGGGATCTTGTTTTGTGACCATTTCCTTTGTTATTTCATTTTCCCAAAAACCATTGGGTCGAATCCCTTTCCTCAACACCACTCCTAAGTAGATTGTGGATTTGGGAGGGGTGCCCTTGGTGTATATCTTCATCGTTGATCTATGCGATCAACTGTGCAAGAAAACACCTCCCGTCATCACTACTTCTCTCCAATGGGACGTCTCAAGTGTCATCATAAATCCACCACATCGCTTGAATCCACTTGCTCTATTACATATGGGGTGCTCCCTCTGAGGTACCACCATGTTATAGGATTATAGGATTTCTGGGGTTTTGAGACTCTAGGGTTACTATGTAGGGTGGGTTCCACCCGAGCCAATTTTGTGCGTCCCTGTCGCCATGCTATCGGCTACATCTGCTCGATCCTCTATTTGGCTACATCTCTAGTATTTCCGCTGAGGTTGGCACTTATGCCAACTTGGGATATGCTCCAAAGGGTCCTCCATTCATCTTTAACCTTGTTATTTGACTTTAGGGTCATAGATATTTGACTGGATTTGTATTTCAATCTAGGAGGCCATTTTGGGACTTCCATATACCACTAGAAAACTCTCCCAAGGCTCTATCCAACTAGGTGGGTTACACTTGCATTTGAGATGATTTGGTGCTCAAAAAACTGGATCCAAATCCTCTACTCTAATTTTATCCCTTTTCCTTTCTTGTGTTGTTGCAACTTGCTCCATATTTGACACGTGTGCCTCCTCATGACACTTGCTGACATTAATGACAACTTATTTCCAACATTCTCCCCCTTTGGCATTGATGGTAGCACCAAAATCAAATAAAGCACATTTTTCTCTTTTAAGTCTTTTAAATCTTACTCCCCCTGAAATGCACTAATGTTTACTTGTTTTTTTGTTGTGTTATCTGTTGTTGGTGTTTTTGTTGTGCATGATCACTAGATCACTTCCTCACCCCCCTTTTTTTCTAGTTTGATTTCTTTACATCTCTCCCCATTTGACATTAATGGAAAATACATCACTATTATCCCCCTGACACCATGATTCTCTGGTCAACAAATCTTTCTTTTTCATGTTGATCCTTGTGCACCTGGAAGCTTCAATTCGATATGTTGATAAAGAAACAACTTACTTTCTTCCTCTTGAAGGAAGAGCTTATGGAGGGAGTCAAGAGGCACAATTCCAAATATTTTTCTCAAGTACTCAAAGTAATCTCCAAGAAGTGGCTTAAGGAAGATATCAGAAACTTGCTATTTGGTACGTACATACTCCAGTTTCACAATCTGAGCTGCAACTTTCTCTCTCTGTTAGCCACCTATAAAATTTGTTATATCAAAAGGTGGCTAAATAATTTTTGGAGCCTTCAAGAAACAAGTTTTCTTGCAAAAAATTGTTATCTCTTGAAGACTCATGAAGACATCACGCCCTTTGTTTAATCTTCACCGCTGTTTCCCTTTTAAACTCAGAAATTCTGCTATTTTCATGAAGAAAAGACTGCTGCAAAATCCCTTTACTCCCCATTTTTCCCTTCCTTTCACTTCAAATTAACTTTCATTTTTACCCCTTTATTCCCCATGGAATTCCTCTATTTTCCATTGTTTCCCATTTCCCCTTCATAAAATCCCTTTTATAAGGTTCGAAAATCCTTTTTAAACCTTACCGAAACCCCCAAGTCCATCAAAAAACCTTGAAAAAATCATAAAAATACACATTTTTGTATTAAGGCTTAAGCCCCTTTGGGCTAAGACCTAAACCACTTCCCCACATGTGCCCTGGCACTAGAACCAAGCACTAAACCCTTTCGGTGCTTATCACATCAGAACAGTCGACGCAACGCAAGTATTTTTGTTTTATAAGTCCCCCGATGTGATTGGCCCTTTTGCATATAAACTCCCAATCCCTTGTTTTCTTTGAAAAACCCAAGAGTTAAAGACCGAAAGCACTTATCGCATCGGAAATAATTAGAACGCACAAGTCTTTTTGTTGTATTAAAGACCTCAGATCTGATGAGCCCCTTTGTTCTTAACCCCCGATCCTTTTATCGCTTCATATAACCACAAAGCCCACATCCAATGCTTAAACCTTGTAAATAAACCTTCCTGATACAAAATTCCCTTCTTATTTTTTAAAAACCCATCTTTCCTAAGGTTTATATTAAAACCCGCCAGTTCATGTTTTTTTTATGAAAAGAATCGTAGATCTTTTCCCAATCAAACGGTCATTATAATCTCAGATCGAAGATTTAAAATTGGGTAGATTGAAAGACCATCACTTTGCTTCCGATGCCGATTGGCCCCTTTGTGCATAAACCTCGGTCCCTTTGCTGTTACATATATCCAGGGCCTCGCAATCGGGCGCCAGGCCTTTTATATATAACCTACCCCCGAAACCAAAAACCTTTGTTTTTCATTAATTTTTTTGTTTTCATATGTTTTAAAGGGTTTTCGCCGATTCACCGTTTTAAAGAATCCCGACCGTTGATCCTAAAAAAATAAACGATCGACCAAATCTTGCATCGGAGATTTCTTCGGTCACATTTTAAATATTACATAGCTCCTCCTCCGATCAATGACCTCTGATTGCATATTTGCCGTTGATCTCCTCCCCGCCTTCCCAGATCCAACGGTTGACATTGCTCCTGCTCAAAGCCCTTTCCCTGCTAAAGAACTCCTCCGATTCATCCTCCACCGTCGATTTGATATTCAGATTGATGGTCCACGTCTAATTGCCTCAGAACCTTTTGGCCTTTGCACCCCGCCGATCACGAAGCTCCAATTAAATCCGGGCCGTCCATGTGTCAAGATTGGACGGTCCAAATCGAACCTCCCACCTTTGGTTAAAAAACATACATCCTCGCTTTATATAATGTTTTTTAAGAAAATCCCAGCCGTTGATCTCTGCAGATCAACGGCACATATTAACCCCTTTCTCTACTTCATATTTTGTCCATTTTTTCCCAGATACAATCTCCACCGTTGATCCTGTACATCTAACGGTTCATAATAATCTCAACACGCCCGCCTCCTGTGGGTCCTGCCTTCCTCAAATTTAATCTCAGCCATCCAATCCTTGATCCAATGACTTAGATTGAAACTGCTCCACCTCCTTCCGCCCGTGCATCTATCCAATATCGTGCTCACTCTCCACTGTCAGATCTGAGACCCCAGATATAACGGCCAGCACGCATTTTCGCGCAGATTTTAGCCCGAACGTTAATTCTCAGAGAGCTGCGCGATATAAAATGTTTTTAAATGCTACGTGTCACCTCCTAACGCATATCGCGTTCGAAAAGGTGGAACCACCTTTCTCCCTTTTGGCCACGTGAAACCAACTGTTTTGTCCCCTGAAACCGCTTGCCCCATTTGTATTATGTTTTATCGCATGCACCCCCCGCCATTGATCTCTGCAGATCAACGGTTCATATCTAATCTCCCATTGCACTATCACCCTCCACCTTTTCCAAAGGGGCTTCGACGAGCAATCTCTGCCATTGATCTCGGGGTCCAATTCTGATCCAACGGCTAAAAATCATTTGGAAACCCCAAATTCCATTCCAATGCTTTTTCCCCCGCAAAGGATTTTTAACCTTTTTTCTTCGCATTTTCCACTTATCCTATTGTAAATCGACCCTTTCGCTTTATAATTTTATTATTTCTCTCGACCGTTAATCTCTACAAGATCAACAGCCCTAACTTAATCTTTGCACTTTTCACTCCCCCGCCTCCTTTTTCACTTCTACAACAAATCTTCATTGTTGGATGCTTTCATCCAACGACCATGCTCCAAACCAAAGCCTCCAAAGCAGTTTTTACCAAATACGCAGGATTTCTTAATTATTTCTTGGTTTTATGCAAGTTTTCGAAGTTTTCAATTATTTTGAAAGAAAGGTGAAGGCCGGGGATGATGATCCCTCAGACCTTTATTAATAAAAGAATATCCATGAAGGGTTCCATATCACGTTCCATCAGTGCATCAGGAGCACTGTTTCCATAAAAACCCTTTGCGGCACCTGCACATCAACAAGACACAGAGAATTGAAATAAACAGAGAGTATCAGTGTTGAAGATTAAAACAAGCCAGAAATGAAGAATTAAATATTAATTCCACAGTTTGATGGATTATGGCTAAGATCGACTATTAAAAGCCTAATCCATTAAATTAAACACAGTTAAAGGAAAAAAAAAAATATTTATCAGACTAAGGATGCCTCCACTGTCACATCAGAGGCTAATTGGTTCCTCTCAGCTACTAGATAGCCACCTGTAGCCTCAAAGCATTCAATAGAGGCCGAGTTATGATCATAAAAGAAGATATTTGCCTCAACACAGTCGAATAGTTAATTTAGCTAAAGGAAATTAATGCAAAAAATATCAGCAGAGTTATTTCAACATGACACAGAGCCTAAAAGTCAACAAAAGCTTCCACCTAGCTTAATTCTTAAATTTGAAACAATTAATACAAGCGAAATATCTATAAACTTCTCCATTGAGCCCCTCAAAGGCTGAGAAGTATTAATCAGTATTAATTGAACTTGGGAGATCTTTTATCCCCTCCCACCTCCTCATTTCTTCTATAAATACTTCTGTAGGAGATGAGACAATGTTGGTTGCAGAAATTTGAAATATACTTGTGCTCAAATTTTCTACATGTAAATAGTGTTCAAAGGCTCTTGAACCTCTGTATGTGATAGAATAGTTAGGTTGAGAAGTGAAGATGATTGTTGAATTGAAACATTGGACCTGAATATTGTAACTGGTTTGACATCAATAACAAGCTATTTCTTGGGATCCTGGTCTATATCACTGGTGAAGTGCTCCTTTCTATGTAATTTTTTTCCTTTTGTGTATGCCATTTTGTCCAATAATTCTTTGATAAAGAACAACAAGCATAGAGTTATGATTTACATTTTACAGTACGCTTCTCTAACTGATAAGCTTTATCTCAATGTTCTCCTCTAATGTGTTTATTCGAGAATGATTCAATACAGTCAAGCGGTTAGGAATGCTAGCGTTCCCTCGTCCTGCTGTTTGTTTTAAACATTATTCTTAAATGTTATTTTCATTGTTTTCTTATTAAAGATAGACTAGAAAAGTGATGGCATGCCCTGTTTTCTAGCTTCTTTCTCCAAAGGTAGATTCTGAAAGTTTCCCTTAGTGTTGGCTGAAAGAAGACTAGATTTAAAAGTATCTTATCTGATCTTAAGTTGCACTTCGTTTCTCTTATGTGTTTTCATACTTTCTAAAGGTAATTATGCGGATTACTGGATTGTTTGTCTATTGAGTTTCTTTAATACGAACTTGACCAAGAAATTTATGGTGAGCCCTGTTCTTGGTTGGTTTTAAACAGTTACTTAAGAGGCTTTTCTTGTTTGGACAGACTATAAATCCTAGTTGAAATAATTATCTGTTTCCACCCCTCCAACACTTTATTGTTTCCATCCCATCATTTAATCTCAAAGATCTTGTGATATAGATGACTTGCCCCTTGGATCACTCTTGAATTTTTTGCTCAATTAAACCCTCTTATGACTCCATAACCCAATGGACTAAAAACCAGCGTTATATCTATCTTTTTAGCCAAAAGCTTGTTCTGATTGCTTGCAACTTCACACCTTTGAAACTCTTTCCTTTAGGACTTTCCACTCAAATAATAATCATGCTCAACCATCCAAAACAAACAAAAACCCACGGTCTTCATAACTAGCCTAATATCATCACCCAAAACCTTTAAAGATAAATCAATATTTTCACTTCATTGGAGAGATCCCTCTCTGGATTTAGAAGGGCTAGATCCTAGGATCCCAAAGTGGTTGAAATAGTGTTCTCTCTACAGTTTGACTTTGCCAATATTGCAAATTATAGGGAACTAACATTTCTGGTGACTCCGCTAGGGATTCTGAGTTATTTTCATTTTGGATAATCATTGGATAAACAGAAACCCCTGTTTCAAGCGTATTTGCTATATCAGTCAGTTGAGCCACCAGCAACTAACATTTCTGGCGACTCCGCTGGGGATCTTCTGAGTTAAATGATAGTTTAAGTACACCTTAGGACTCAGGAAAATCATAAATTCAATAACATTGTGTAGTGAGTAAAAGCAGCCCTCTTCAAGCACTACCAAGCAGATGGTAATCATGATAAAACTTGTTTGAATCAGTGACAAACCAAGGAAACATTAGGATTCTCATAAGCCCTTATCAAACCTTGAAGGATAATCTATCTTAGCCATAAGAGTAGACTGTCTTTGTCTCATAACCATATCAAAGTTTTGAAATAGAGTTAGAACGCTCTTAGAACCCATAGGACTGAAATAACTCAGAAAACCCAAAAATATTTCAGATTGGTATTCAATGAACATGGTGGTGGACCATTAAACCTTTTACCTCCAAAAGAGCTAAAAACTTCCACTTGGCGACTCCACAATCCTAAATAGACCTTAAGACTCCACTAGGAAGATCCATAATCATTAACACATCATTTAAACCCAGTTACAACGTTGTAGGATTAAAATTTGTGCAAAATAGATCAGTTAACCTCCTAAATACTGTCATATCTAGTTGAAATTTTATTGTTTACTTCGGTCTAAAACAACACAGCATAGTGGCTCCTAGAAATATTCATAATAGAGCCTATCCTGAACCAGACCCACCTAAGATAGTTGATAAGCCTGAAAGTATCCTTAGGAAGTCTCCTAAGATTAAATCTTCAACTGTTTTTTGATCACCCTTGAGAGCTAATTCAGTTCCTGAAAATCTTCCAGCTCTACAACAATCACAAGTTGACTTAAGAAATCCATTTAGAACTAGGTCACTTGATGATTTAGATTAGCTAGATTCAGAGTCTTCACTTTCATCTCCTGAAACAAGTGAACATCCTGGTAGTAGAGAAACAACACCACCTGATTTACATTTCCTTTTCAATTTAGGTGTCTCTCATCCAAGATCAGCTCAGCAATCTATTCCTGGTCCATCCACATCGGTTCATCCTACATCCGCTATCCAAACCACTCCACTTCAGCCCACTTTCCATTTTGTTAATCCACCTCTTGTAAATCCACCTCCACCACATATCAGGCAACATGGTATGCTCCCTTAGTCCTTCCTGTACCATTAGTCAATCTTCCACAGGACTATCCGTCCAAAATACCATTGTATGATGCTAGTAATGCTACCACTGCATCACAACATGTGGATAAGATGAATGAATACTTTGACATAAATGAAATTGATGATGAATCTGTCAAGCTTAGATTATTTGCTCAAAGTTTAGGGGGAGAAGTAAGAAAATGGTTCAAAGGCTTAACCCCTCACAGTATAAATGATCTCCAAGCTTTCCATTAGCAATTCTTAAACAAGTGGGAAGTAAAGTTGAATCCTCTCCAAATACTTTCCGATTACAAGAACCTCCACAGAAACACTGGGAAAGTGTACAAGCTTACTGCACTAGATTTAACAGTGTGTATAATGCACTTCCCCCGGATCTAAAGCCTCCACAAGGCTCGGCGTTAAAAAATTTTCCTGAAGGATTTGATCCTGAGATGGCCTGTCAGATGAGAGAGAGAGAGATCCTTTAACTCTTGAAGATATGCAAAAAGGAGCTCTTGCTGTGGAAGTTAAATTTATGGAGAAAGGAGCAAGAATGAGGAATGAGAAGAAAGTGTCCTTTAAAGAGGAATCTACACCTTCCACTTCTAGCTCAAATATGGAGAGAATGATAGAGGAGATGATGAAGAAAATGAGCATTCTTGAGAGAGCTCAAGCAATTCAAAACCAAATAGCTCCTCAAAGTAGAAACCAAAACCAGAATCAGAATTTTAGAAGAAATCAGCCTCAAAACAGACCAAGGGAGGATGATCAACAGATCACCCCTCCTTTTCATCAAAACTACGTGAGTGAGATTGAAGAAGTAGATGAGAAAACAGAGGAAAATGATATCAACATGCTGGGAGTAGATAATGATGACTTTGAAGTTGATTATGATATAAAACAATATCTATACACACCTTATGATGACAAAAGAGATGATGATGAAAGTTATTATCAAGACATGGAAAATTTTATCATAGAGTATCAAAAATAATATGACCTTAGAAGTAAAAGCAGTCAAGAAACTCTCAAGATCAAAGCCTCTAAAAAATCTTCACAAAATAGCACTGGAAATAAACCTAAAATTGTAAAATAGAAGGACAAAACGGTGGCTGGAAATTATGATAAAGGTAAAGAGAAAGGCACTACAAACGATGAAAAACAGAGTGCAGACCTTATTAGTGTTAGCACCTCAGCTAATACTCCTGTTAAAACAATTTTGTCAAATGTAAAATGAGCAAATCAACAAACAGATTTGGTTGATAGAGTGGCAGTTAATAAGGTTGAAACAAGCACTTCAAAGAATCAGATCCCTTTCAGTTTGGAGCAGGAAATTTCAAGAATTAAAAGCTATGTTCCTCTTACTGAGTTAGCTGCCCATAATGTATATAGATCTCAAATTTTGAAGGCTTTTAACATAGAAGAGAATAACAATACAGTCAATCTTAATGATGACCAACCAGAGCTCATTTTTGGTCCCAAGATTGAAGGTAGGTATCAAAAGGGACCTGTTCCTCCCTTTTATGCGAGTTTAAATGTTCATGACAAGATTTTGCACAATGCTATGCATGATTCTGGGGCCTCTCACAATTTAATGCCCAAATCTATAATGGAGAGCCTAGGCCTTGAATTCACTTGACCTTACAAGGACCTTTACTCCTTTGATTCAAGCAGAGTAAAGTGTTTAGGATTAATCAAAGGCCTCTGCATTAACTTAGCATAGATTCCAGCCAAATGTTTGGTCATGGATATTGTTGTGGCTGATGTGCCCCCAAAGTATGGTATGCTATTATCTAGGTCTTGGGGAGCTAAGTTACAAGGAACTATGTAGATGGACATGAACTATGCGACCATCCATGTTTTCAATCAGACAATAAGACTTTACAGGGAGTCACATATGCAGTACATGGTTACTAGCCAAGATAGACCTCAAAATTCTCCCCTTTATTCTATAAACACAGGCCTTGAATTTTTTATCTTTTTTAACGATGAATCATTCAGTAAACAAGTTACTTTAACTGAATTAATGGCCGATATAGAAGAGGAGATAGACACCACAGAAGTGTCAAAACAATTTGTTGAACTTGAAAACTTTAGCAAACCAAACACGGGTCTTGAGCTACAAGTCATGCGTCCTTCGCTTTTTAACCTTGATAGTCTAGAAAGTAACCCTCAACGTAGTGAAAAACCCTAGGAGTTACAACAAATTCAACTAAGTGCTGATATTCAAGAACCATCTGAAAGCACTACGGTTGAAGAGGACAGTAACCAAGATGAACCTGAAACTAGTCCTTTGTGGAGTATGAACTTTAACGGGTCATGCACTAGAAGCAATGCTGGTGCAGGTGTCTGGATATGCAACACTGAGAACAACCACACAGAGAGCCTTTCCTGTAGATTAAACTTTCAGTGTTTGAATAACATAGCGGAATACGAATCCCTGCTTTTAGGCTTACATTTTTTGAAAAAGTTAGGAGCCAAAAGAATCAAAGTGCATGGGGATTCAAATTTAATCATTAGGCAAGTCAATGGGGAATAAAACACTAATCACCCTAGACTTAGAGCCTATCGAAACGATGTCATGGATTTGTTGAAAAATTTCGAGGAGTCCCAATTGATTTTTGTCCCAAGAAGAAAGAATAACATGGCCCACAACTTAGCTTATGCTACTAGAACATGCTTAACGCCATATGAAACTAAATAATGCACAACTCAGATTAAATTCAACCCAGCTTTCCTTGATAACGAAAAATATTGGCAAGTGTTTGACAGAGACAAACAAATAGAAGACTTCATGCAATTCAGAAATGAATTCAAACTACATAGTTTGGATTCAGATTATGAAACAGATTGCCCAAGTGAAGAAAATTTCCTTGATGAAGAAGAAAAGTCTCCTAAGCTTGCTAATATTAATCTACTGTCTAGCAAACCTGAAAGGACAACATAAATGGTTGCAGAGTTAGAAACAGAGGAGTTAGAAACCCTGCAGTCTAAAGATCAGATTTTTCCAAAGGGTTTGGCCCCTTTAGAAGAGTTGTTTGATTTTAATGATGTGCCCAAGAAGCCAAAACTGGAGCCTGTAGAGACTGAAGTGGAAGAGTGAAATATAGGCAGTGAAATAAAACCTATGATGATTAAACTGTCTAAGACTTTACTAGCTCACATTAAACTCAAATACATAGAGTTGTTCAAAGAATTTTCTGATGTTTTCGCATGGAGTTACGAAGATCTTAAATCCTATGACACTGAAATAATCCAGCACAAAATACCTCTCAAGGAAAACCAAAATCCATTCAAACAAAAAATGTGCATAATAAACCTTGTTTAGCTACCTTTGGTTGAGAAGGAAATCAAGAAAATGTATGAAGTTGGTATTATTGTCCCTATTAGATATTCTGAGTGCGTGTCTAATCTGGTGTCAGTTAGGAAGAAAACATGAGAGATCAGACTTTTATAGACTTTAGAGACTTAAACAAAGCTTCATTGAAAGAAAACCACCCTTTACCTAAGATGGATCATATTTTACAAAGGGTGGTAGGGTCTAAAAGAATTTATTTGCTTGATGGCTACTCAGGATACAATCAAATTTTAATTCATCCTAATGATCAATTAAAGACAACTTTTACTACACCTTGGGGCACTTTCATGTATGTGAAAATTCCCTTTGGTCTAATGAATGCCGGTGCAACATTCCAAAGAGCCATGGACATAGCATTCTCAGAAGAACTGGGCTACTTCATCATTATATACCTTGATGATGTCATTGTTTTTTCAAAGATAGATGAAGAGCATTTAGAAAATTTGAGAATAGTCTTTGAGAGATGCAGGAAGTTTGGAATATCTTTAAACCCTAAGAAAACACTATTCGGTCTCCAAGAAGGCAAACTTCTTCGGCACATTATTTCAGAAGAGGGTATTAAGATAGATCCAAAGAGGATTGAGGCCATATTGCAAATATCTCATCCTCGAAACATCAAGGAGTTACAATCTTTCATTGGAAAGATTAACTTTTTGAGAAGGTTCATACCCAACTTGACTGAGCTCCTTAGGAACATTAAAAACATGCTAAATAAGGAGCAAGGGGTAAAATGGACCCTGGAAGCAAAGAATTCCTTTGAACTGGTGAAACAATCGTTAACCAAAACACCGGTTCTAATAAGTCCTGATTTTTCAAAAGATTTTTATATTTTTTCATTCGCATCAGAACATACAATAGCTACTGTCCTATTGCAGAAAAATCCACAGGGACAAGAGCAGCCTATTGCATTCTTTAGCAAGGCTTTGAGGGATGCCCCTCTGAAATACAACATTATGGAAAAACAAGCCTTTGCTTTGGTTAAGGCTTTAAAAGACTTCAGAGTATACATCTTACACTCACACATCATTTCCTTTGTCCCAAATTCAGTTGTGAAAGACATTCTAACACAGGACCCAGATGGTAAGAGAGGTAAGTGGATTGCGATTATTCTTGAATATGATTTAGATATAAAGCCCACTAAACTCATCAAAGGCCAAGGTCTAGCTAGATTAATGGCTGAATCAAATTTTGAAGTTCTTGATATTAATATGATTAATGCTTTGGATGAACAAGAGGAAATCTCATCTCCCATTGTTGAAGACCATTTTATGAATTCCTTTTGGTATGCAGATATTCTTTATGTTTTGCTTAATTTGAACACACCTCCTAGTTTGACAAAAAAAAAGGCAAGGTTTTTGAAGTTAAAAGCTGTAAACTATTGCATTATAGATAAATGTCTTTATTGGAAAAATGCAAGTGGTATATTGCTTAAATTTTTTCCTGAGTATGATGTAGAGAAGTTTAAGCATGAGTTCCATGAAGGAGAGTGTGGAGGTCATTTATACTGGAAGACAACAGCCAACAAAATCCTAAGGGCTGGTTACTATTGGCCCACTCTCTTTCTTGATGTACACAAGATGATCATTGCCTGTCATAAATGCCAACTTTTTGAAGGCAAAAGGAAGTTGCTACCCTTACCTCTGCATCCAATCACTGTTGAAGCCCGTTTTCAACAGTGGGGACTTGACTTCATAGGAGAAATCCATCCACCATCCTCTGCACAACATAGATGGATTCTCACTGCCACAGACTACTTCACTAAATGGATAGAAGCCATCCCCTATAGGCAAGCCAATGATTCTGTCATTATAAAATTCATGGAGACTAATATTCTCTCTAGATTTGGCTGTCCTACCAAGATCATCACTGATAATGCAACAACATTTGGATCTAAGAAGATGGTTGAATTCTGTCATAAATATCAGATAACATTGGGGCATTCTACCGCTTATTACCCTCAAGGTAATGGGCTAGCAGAATCTTCAAACAAGATTTTGGTGAACATAATCAAGAAGTTGTTGGAGGACAACAAGAAGTCTTGGCACACAAAGCTTGTGCATGCATTTTGGGCTGACAGATTGGCATTGAAGAAATCTATTGGGATGTCACCCTACCAGCTTGTGTATGGTACAGATGCAATTTTTCCTACCAGCCTTGGTGTACCAGTTATGAAGTTGATTCAAGAGGTTCAGTCTGAAGACAATGAAATGATCAGAAGGATAAATCAGACTATTTACCTTTAGCAAACTAGAGAGGAGGTCTATAACAAAGCATTGCAAAAGCAGGACAACATCAAAAAGATTTTTGACAGAAGAAAAAAGGCCAGCAATTTCAATGTTGGGGATAAAGTTTTAAAGTGGGACTCAAGGAGAGAATACAAGGGAAAGCATGGGAAATTTGACAACTTATGGCTTGGCCCTTATCTCATTCATTCTGCTGCTGGTAACAATGCCTTTTTCTTGCAGGAGTTGAATGGAGCTTAACTGTTTGGGGGTCCTATCAATGGCAGGATGCTTAAAAATTACTTCTATTGATCCATCATGTCTTGAAAGCCTTTTTATCTTTTTTCTCATTATAAATATTTCACCCATCATTGCATTCAAAGTTAGAAAAATAAAAAATACAAAAACAGTGAAAGAAAGAAAAGAGGGTAGATTGTAAAAACAATAAAGGTACAACCCCATACCAAAAAAGAGAAACAAAGTCTGACAGTGTGCAAGCTTAAATGCCACTCCTGAAAAACACACTTCTAGTTAGTCATACATCCAAATCATGACTAATTAGTTTTAAATTGATTGTTGATAGGTTAGTGAATTCGATTTGCCAAACAACTTAATCTTGGCTAATCAGTAGGTAGATTAGGCTAGAAAATAAAAGTTCAAACATGCTCAAAATCTAAACCTAAGTGTCAAAAAGAAGAGTGACTCCTATCGGTTTAAATTTCTGAGTCAAAACAAAGGTAAAAATGGTTCTAATCAGCTTAAAATATGAACTAGAACAAGGAAAGAACATCTCAAACAGAAGTAAAAATAGAGCTGAAAAAAGATGAAGTGCTTAGAACTTTCAGATCTTAAGCCTTCCATTTTTGTTTTAATTTTCTGTAAAATAATATCTATGTGTAGCTTGTTTTTTATGCCATAGATCAGCAACAAGTTAGACTGTTCAATCCTGACTTGTATGCTTTTAAATTTCTGTCTTAGAACTTAGAGAATGAAAATCTATTAGACTGTTTAATCCTAACAGATTAGTAGATTAGGTAGAGAAACATATGAACTCAACTGTTTAATCTGAGTTCATGGAGAAATAAGGAGTAGAATTAGATTATATTTTTTTCTTTCAAAAGAATAAAATGTTGTAAGAGAGTTTTCCAATCCAAGTGCACTCTAAAGAAGAAAAAATGTTAGATCAGTAGGATTGGGTAGGTAGAAAGCTTGTGTTGATGAAGATTTATTGTTTTTCATGGTTGCTAACATTTTTAGAGCAAAAGAAGGTCATCCAAGTAAAGAAATTTGCAGCCCAATGGATAAGGCACTGATCAGCCTCCCAGAGAGTGCAATTCTGAAGTTCTTGATGCCTTCAAGAAGGCACCATCCCCAAGTGGAGCCATTGTTAGCCACCTATAAAATTTGTTATATCAAAAGGTGGCTAAATAATTTTTGGAGCCTTCAAGAAACAAGTTTTATTGCAAAAAATTGTTATCTCTTGAAGACTCATGAAGACATCATGCCCTTTGTTTAATCTTCACCGTTGTTTCCCTTTTAAACTCAGAAATTCTGCTGCTTTCATGAAGAAAAGACTGCTGCAAAAATCCCTTTCTCCCCATTTTTCCCTTCCTTTCACTTCAAATTAACTTTCATTTTTACCCCTTTATTCCCCATGGAATTCCTCTATTTTCCATTGTTTCCCATTTCCCCTTCATAAAATCCATTTTATAAGGTTTGAAAATCCTTTTTAAACCTTACCGAAACCCCCAAGTCCATCAAAAAACCTTGAAAAAATCATAAAAATACACATTTTTGTATTAAGGCTTAAGCCCCTTTGGGCTAAGACCTAAACCAGTTCTCCACATGTGCCCTGGCGCTAGAACCAAGCGCTAAACCCTTTCAGCACTTATCGCATCGGAACAGTCGACGCAACGCAAGTCTTTTTGTTTTATAAGTCCCTTGATGCGATTGTCCCTTTTGCATATAAACTCCCGATCCCTTGTTCTTTGAAAAAACCAAGAGTTAAAGACCGAAAGTGCTTATCACATTGGAAATAATCAGAGCGCGCAAGTCTTTTTGTTGTATTAAAGACCTCCGATCCGATGAGCCCCTTTGTTCTTAACCCCCGATCCTTTTATCGCTTCATATAACCACAAAGCCCGCATCCGATGCTTAAACATTGTAAATAAACCTTCCCGATACAAAATTCCCTTTGTATTTTGTAAAAACCCATCTTTCCTAAAGTTTATATTAAAACCCACCAGTTCATGTTTTTTTTAGGAAAAGAACCGTAGATATTTTCCCGATCAAACGGTCATTATAATCTCGCATCGGAGATTTACAAATGGGTAGATTGAAAGACCATCACTTTGCTTCTGATGCCGATTGGCCCCTTTGTGCATAAACCCTGGTCCCTTTGCTGTTCCATATATCCAAGGCCCCGCAATCAGGCGCCAGGCCTTTTATATATAAACCACCCCTGAAGCCAAAAACCTTTGTTTTTCATTAATTTTTTGGGTTTCATATGTTTTAAAGGGTTTCCGTCAGTTCACCGTTTTAAAGAATCTCGACTGTTGATCTTAAACAAATCAACGATCGGCCAAATCTCACATTGGAGATTTCTTTGGTCACATTTTAAATATTACATAGCTCCTCCTCTGATCAGCGACCTCCGATTGCATATCCGTCATTGATCTCCTCCCCGCCTTCCCAGATCCAACGACTGACATTGCTCCCGCTCAAATCCCTCTCCCAGCTAAAGAACTCCTCCGATTCATTCTCCACCATTGATCTGATCTACAGATCGATGGTCCACGTCTAATCGCATCATAACCTTTTGGCCTTTTCCCCCCACCGATCGGGAAGCTCCGATTACATCCGGGTCATCCACATGTCAAGATCGGACGGTCTAGATTGAACCTCCCACCTTTGGTTAAAAAACATACAACCCTAATTTATATAATGTTTTTTAAGTAGATCCCAGCCGTTGATATTTTCAAATCAATGACTCATATTAACCCCTTGCTTCACTTCGTATTTTTTCCATTTATTCCTAGATACAATCTCCACCATTGATCCTATACATCTAACGGTTCATAATAATCCCGACAAGCCCGCCTCCTGTGGGTCCTGCCTTCCTCAGATTTAATCTCAGCCATCCAATCCTTGATCCAATGGCTTAGATTGAAACCGATCCACCTCCTTTCACCCGCGCATCTATCCAATATTTCGCTCACTCTCCATCGTCAAATCTAAGACCCCAGATCTAACGGCCAGCGCGCATTTTCGCGTAGATTTTAGCCCAAACGTTAATTCTCAGAGAGCTGCGCAATATAAGCTGTTTTTAAATTCTATGTGTCACCTCCTAATGCATATCACGTTTGAAAAGGTGAAACCACCTTTCTCCCTTTTGGCCACGCAAAACCAGCTGTTTTTCCCCCTGAAACCGCTTGCCCCATTTGTATTATGTTTTATCGTGTGCGCCCCCCGACGTTGATCTCTGCAGATCAACGGTTCAGATATAATCTCCCATTGCACTATCGCCCTCCACCTTTTCCAAAGGGGCTTCGACGAGAAATATCTGTTGTTGATCTCGGGGTCCAATTCTGATCCAATGGCTAAAAATAATTTGGAAACCCCAAATTCCATTCCAATGCTTTTCCCCCCGCAAAGGATTTTTAACCTTTTTTCTTCGCATTTTCCACTTATCCTATTGTAAAGTGACCCTTTCGCTTTATAATTTTATTATTTCTCCCGACCGTTGATCTCTGCAAGATCAAGGGCCCTAACTTAATCTTTGCACTTTTCACTCCATCGCCTCCTTTTTCACTTCCGTGAAAAATCTTCACCGTTGGATGCTTTCATCCAACGGCCATGCTCCAAACCAAAGCCTCTAAAGCAGTTTTTACCAAATACGCAGGATTTATTAATTATTTCTTGGTTTTATGCAGGTTTTTGAAGTTTTCAATTATTTTGAAAGAAAGGTGAAGGCTGGGGATGACGATCCCTCAGACCTTTATTAATAAAATAATATCCATCTGAAGGGTTCCATATCACATTCCATCAGTGCATCAGGAGCATTATTTCCATAAGAACCCTTTGCGGCACCTGCACATCAACAAGACACAGAGAATTGAACTAAACAGAGGGTATCAGTGTTGAAGATTAAAACAATCCAGAAATGAAGAATTAAAGATTAATTCGATAGTTTGATGGATTATGGCTAAGATCGACTATTAAAAGCATAATCCATTAAATTAAACACAGTTAAAGGAAAATCAAAAATATTTATCAGACCAAGGATGCCTCCACTGTCACATCAGAGGCTAATTGATTCCTCTTAGCTACCAGATAGCCACTTGTAGCCTCAAAGCATTCAACAAAGGCCGAGTTATGATCAGAAAAGAAGATATTTGCCTCAACGCAGCCGAATAGTTAATTCAACCAAAGGAAATTAATGCAAAAAATATCAGCAGAGTTATTACAACATGACACAAAGCCTAAAAGTCAACAAAAGCTTCCACCTAGCTTAATTCTTAAATGTGAAACAATTAATACAGGCGAAATATTTGTAAACTTCTCCATTGAGCCCCTCAAAGGCCGAGAAGTATTAATCTGTATTAATTGAACCTGGGAGATCTTTTATCCCCTCCCACCTCCTCATTTCTTCTATAAATACTTCTATAGGAGATGATACAATGTAGGTTGCAGAACTTTGAAATATACTTGTGCTCAAATTTTCTACATTTAAATAGTTTTCAAAGGCTCTTGAAGCTCTATTTGTGATAGAATATTTAGGTTGAGAAATGAAGATGATTTTTGAACTGAAACATTAGACTTGAAGATTGTAACTGGTTTTACATCAATAACAAGATGTTTCTTGGGATCCTGGTCTATATCACTGGTGAAGTGCTCCTTTCTGTGTAATTGTTTTCCTATTGTGTATTCCATTTTATCCATTAATTCTCTAATAAAGAACAACAAGCATAGAGTTAGAATTTACTATTTACAATACCCTTCTCTAACTGAGAAGCTTTATCTCAATGTTTTCCTCCAATGTGTTTATTTGAGAATGATTCAATACAGTCAAGCGGTTAGGAATGCTGGCATTCCCTCGTCCTGCTGTTTGTTTTAAACATTATTCTTAAATGTTATTTTCATTATTTGCTTATTAAATATAGACTAGAAAAGTGATGGTGTGCCATGTTTTCTAGCTTCTTTCTCCAAAGGTAGATTTTGAAAGTTTCCCTTAGTGTTGGCTGAAAGTAGACTAGATTTAAAAGTATCTTATCTGATCTTAAGTTGCACTTCGTTTCTCTTATGTGTTTTCATACTTTCTGAAGGTAATTATGCGGATTACTGGATTTTTTGTCTATTGAGTTGCTTTAATACGAACATGACCAAGAAATTTATGGTGAGCCCTGTTCTTGGTTGGTTTTAAACAATTACTTAAGAGGCTTTTCCTGTTTGGACAGACTATAAATCCTAGTTGAAATTATTATCTGTTTCCACCCCTCCAACACTTTATTGTTTCCATCCCATCATTTAATCTCAAAGATCTTGTGATATAGATGACTTGCCCCTTGGATCACTCTTGAAGTTGTTGCTCAATTAAACCCTCTTATGACTCCATAGCCAAATGGACTAAAAACCAACATTATATCTATCTTTTTAGCCAAAATATTGTTCTGATTGCTTGCAAATTCACACCTTTGAAACTCTTTCCTTTAGGACTTTCCACTCAAATAATAATCATGCTCAACCATCCAAAACAAACAAAAACCCACAGTCTTCATAACTAGCCTAATATCATCACCCAAAACCTTTAAAGATAAATCAATCTTTGCACTTCATTAGAGAGATCCCTCTCCGAATTCAGGATGGCTAGATCCTAGAATCCCAAAGAATTTGAAATAGTGTTCTCTCTGTAATTTGACTTTGCCAATCTTGCAAATTACAGGGAACTAACACTCTCAATAAATGATACTTGATGGGGATATGCTTGGTCTTAGAGTGAAATACTGGATTCTTTGACATGGTCATTGCACTTATGTTGTCACAAATAAGGGGAATCGGCTGATCATAAAACACTTTTATATATTTCAAAGTTTGCTTCATCTACGGACTTTGAGTACAAAAAGAAGCTACTGCAATATATTATGCTTCATCTATAGATAAGGAAATTGAATATTTCTTCCTGCTCAACCATGAAACTAGAATTTCTTCGAGAAATAAAGCATCACCACTTGTGCTCTTTTGATCATCTATATCACTTGCCCAATCAACATTAGTATAAATAGTAAATGAAAAATCATTACCTCTTAGGTACCACAATCTCCATATTCCATTATTTCTCTGAGATATCTAAGAATTATTATGGCTACAAGGAGATGACTTTGTCTAGGAGTTGCTTGAAATCTTGCAACTATTGCAATAGCTTGCATTATGTATGGCCTTGCAACTATCAAATAAAAAATGCTACCAATGATAGATCTATATAAGGTCTAGTCCACTTATGGAGATTCATCCATCTTATTAAGCTTACAACCTTTCACCATTGGAGTGCTCACTAAAGAGCATTCTTCCATGCTAAATCTCTTTAGCGCTTCCTTAAGATACTTGCCTTGAGAAATAAAAATTCCTTTAAGGGTCCACACTATCTGCAATCTAAGGAAATATGATAGCTATATAATCATGTACATCTTGAATTCTTCCTTCATATCAGTTGCAAATTCATTGTTCAACAAATATGAATTACTTTCAAAAATGATATCATCAACATATACTTCCACGAAAATGAGTTTTCCATCTGTTTCTTTGACATATAGGTTATCTTCAGCTACACATCTTTTGAACCCACACTTGAACAAATAGCTATCTGACTTGGAATACCAAGATCTAGGGGTTTTATTGAGACCATACAAAGCCTTCTTGAGTCTGAAAACATAATCTTTATTCTATGTCAAATGAAAGCCTTATGGTTGTTCTATATATAATTCCTCCTATAGTTCTCCATTTAGAAAGGAATATTTTCCATACATTTGATATATTTTGAATTTCTTGAAACAAGTGTGTTAGCCCCCTATGAATTTTTTGACAAGCAAACAAGGGGCTAAAATGTTTTTGAGCCTTCAAGGAATGAATTTCCCCTGAAAACACATAATCCTTGAAGCCTCCTTGTGCCTCTATCCTTTGAGAAATCCTCACTACTATTTCTACAAGGGCATGCCCAAAACCCTGCCAGATTTATGAAAGAAACTGTTTTCCAAAGGCCTCTGAAACTGCCCATTTTGACTCATTTCCCCTCATTTTCATAAAGCCTCCTTTTCCTCTTTAAGACCCCCATTTCCTCCTGAAAAGCCTTCAAAATCCCTTTTAACCTCTAAAAATCCCTTTTTACAGGTTTAAACAAACTTTTCCCCTTTACCGAAAGCCAAGAAAATCCCTAAAAATCCCTGTTTTTGGCCTAAAAACTCATTTCTGCACTAAGGCCTTAAGCCCCTTTCGGCCAACCCCTTAACCACTTCCCCCATATGCCTCGAGTGCTAAGACCAAGCACTATGTCCTGGGTGCTAATCGCAATCGCAAATTCTAAACTATGCCGCCCACTGCACCTCCCGATTGCAATCCCTCGATTGTAATCTCCGCCGCCGATTCCCCTTTAATCCAACGGCCCTCGCATCCCCGCTCCGATCGCAATCGCAAATTTCAAATGGAGCCACCTTCCATTCCTCCCGATTGCGATCCTCCGACGTGATCCTGGCTGTTGATCTCACATAAGATCCAACGGTCATAAGCCAATCGCACCATCGCTCATCGGAGTGTTGACCCTCCCGTCGCTCCCCTCTGATTAGATTGTAGCCGTTGATCTCCTCCAGAGATCCGACGGTCCTGGTTGAATCGCTATCCACCCATTTCATATGTTTCCCACACATTTTCTATGTATTTCGTTCAAAGGCCCAAACCATGGGTTTTACATTAAACATCATACCATCTCGCTCGGCATTAAGATTTTAATGTTTTTACATTAAAGTTTGTTTCATTTCGCCCAACTTCCACATGCATTTTTCCCACTGTTTCACTACATGTTCCCGTCACTTTCCATTGCATCCATAGCATTCACTCCTATTACGTTTCCATCTTCAAAGCATTCCACTACAGCCACCCTCCCCCATGCATGGATTTCTTAACAGACTTGTGTGTTTTGCAGGTGTACAAGCGGTGAGAACCGTCATTGCTCACAGTCACTGTTATAGTGGCACAGAGCGTGAATGAAGTTTTTTCAGACCCTGAAAGTACAGAGAAGAGCCTGGGAGAGTGATTAGAGTGTAATTTTCATTAAAGGTACATGGTTTAACTGTGCGAAACCTTCCTAGTGCCATCAAAGCTCAGATCTCACAAACAGAGACAGTCATGAAGCGGAAAAGAGTATCAGTACAAAATTAAGGAGTTCTAACGCACATTATTGAAGATGTTAAGCCTTAAATCAGTATTTTAAAGGCAAAATACCAGATTGAAGACCTCATGACTCACACGGAAGGCCTAATAAGGCCCAATGCACAGAAACCAATTTCATCAAGGTTTCACATCGGCAGAAGTTTCCTCCTGAGAAAGGACACAATACCCATACTGTCTTTATTCTACATTGTGTCCCCGAGAATATTTCCACCCTAAAAGTAGTCCTAATTCTACCAAAGCATTTTTTACGCAGTATGGCAGACCCTGAAGTCATCTATCTACCTTTTTTTATTCACCAGAGTACTACGAGTACTACAACGAAATCTCATCAAGAGCATACCTGGAGTAAATTGCAACCTGTCGAAGACCACTCTTTCACCCAAAGAGTACTAAAGTTTAATGTTGAGATATTAAAACAGAATGGGTTTCGACCCACTGCTCTTACTCTATTTAATGTTTCATTTAGTGTTTCATCTACTACTCCAGTTCCTCATTCACCTATAAAAGCTCATTGAAAATACATTGTAAGGGTTGGCATTTTGTGATTTCTAAAGTAATACATATTGTTGCTTTGAAGAAGCTTTGGTGTTCTGAAGGAGTGTGAAGATCTGTGTTTTTCTGTTGATGAAGGAGGCTGGACCATCGGATCCATGAGCCTGGTTTTGGTGATGTACTTCTTATTGTCTATGTTACTTTCTATGTTTCCACTTTGTTCCATCATGCTTTGCTTACAGTAGGATAAAAATTTTAGGTAGAGAAATGTATCTTAGAAGAACCTCTAACCTGTTTATCCTTCACTGTTTATATGTTTTCTGCTATTGAATGTGATAGGGTAGTCTAATAGCTCTCTTCATGTTCAGTTTGTTTTACTTAAGAAATGGTAAATTCGGTTGTGTTAAAGACTGTTTAGGTGTTCCCTCTTTCTTTACCACTGAATATTATATTTAAAGTCTTCCATTGATTATTAATACTTGCAGTTTGACAGAGGAACTTGTTCCAATCATACCCTCTGTTCATTTTTGCAATTGTTGTTTCAAAGGTCCCTATAATTGCAGTCCTAGATGTCTAAGGTGTTCCCTCTTCTTTGAGTGCAATTGTATGTCTTTGTTGGTTAAGCTCTCAAAGGTGAAATTGTAGGAGGAAATAGGGTGTTCCCCGAATCCTATAACTCATTTTGAAGGTTTAGTCTGCATTTCTCTTTTCTTTGAGTGTTTAAATTGATTAAGTCCAAAGCAGTGAGCTTACTAGAGGAAATAGGGCATTCCCCAAATCCTTTAAGCCATTATGAAAGGGTTTAGCTTGTTTTCACTCTTATTCCTTAGTGTCCATCCCATTCCACCCATATTATTCAATAGATCCTAGACCAAGTTAGATTTTCCCTTTGGTTTCCCTTCCTTCTCAGTCAGAACTATTTGGACTTCACATGACTCCATTGCCCAATGGCTTGTAGATTCCCATGCTCTATCTATATCACTTGAAACATACTTGTCCAACCAAACAAAAACAAACAACCTTGAACTTCATAACTAGCCTAAAATCAACTTCTAAACCTTTCAAGACACATCTTTATAAATGTATTGAGAGATCCGTCTCTGAGACTAGCAGGGCTAGATCCTAGAGCTCTAAAGTTTGGTTTGTATGTTGCCTTGTCTTTTGGTAAGCCAATCTATCAAAACACAGGACACCAACAAAGTGTATGCCAAAAACATTCTTATTTCTTATAATCTAGCGATATGAGAATAGACTTTGAATACTAACCTAGCCTTGTTTCTTACCACTTTTTTCACAATCATTTAACTTATTTATGGAAATCCACTTTGTCGCAATGACATTCTTGTTTGCAAGCCTTCGAACAAGTTCCCAATTATTATTTGTCTTTATCTGGTCCAATTATTCATTCATGGCCTTTAGCCAATGTTGATCTTCAATATATTGAAAAATATCCTTTGGTTCTTCCATGGACAGTAGAGAAACATGCGCTTTCACAGTGACACTGAGTAGCTTCCTTCTTATATGTACTCTAGTATTTAATTCACCAACAATTTGATCAAATGAATGGTGTTTTTGAACATACCTTGGGGGATTTTTTTCTTGAGGACTAGAAGGATATTCCTCACTTGTTTCTTCAACTGCCTCATCATTCTCATCACCAATACTTGGACCAATTCATCAGCACTAGCTTTTTCAAGTTGTCTCACTTCTTGACCATCGTGTTAATCTACGTTTACATCGAAACAGTAAATTATTCTCTTGATAAATTTATTCTAACATCTGTAACCATTGTTGTTACATGAATAACCCAGAAAAATGCATTCAACAACTATGGCATCAAATTTCCTATGTTTTTCATCATTTTTATTAATGTAACATTTGCTACCAAAATTTTGAAGTGTTTGACTGTTGTTGTCTGCCACACCACAACTGATAAGGAGTTTTGTCACTGTTGGGTAAAAAACTAGCCTTTTTTAGAGAACATCTATTGTGTGAATATCCTCTTCCCAAAACCAAATTGAACATTCTTTTCTATCATCGTTTCTCTCGCCAACTACCACACTGAACTATTTTCTCTCTCTGCGACATCATTTTTTTGGGGGAGACTCTGTTATGGTAAACTTCCTTTTGATTCCATTTGTCTTATAAAATTAATCAAATTCATTTAAAGTGAACTCACCTCCATTTTCTGACCTTGATGCTTTTGATTTTTCATTTTGTAATATCCCCAAAAGGGAAGATTCAGCATTACCTGCTAGAATAATGCATTTTTTAGAAGTATGTGAAAATAATTTTCAGCTCATGGATCCCTTAGATTTAGAGATCTAGCATCTAAATCTAAGAGGTGAGTAAAAACAAATCAAACTAGGTAAGGTAAACAAACCTCCCACACCTAGTATGGCTAGAAAACATCCAAGAATGGGGCTGCAGCAATATGCAACAATACTGTAGGAAAATAATGCATTTTTACTGAGCAACAATAGAAGGCCAACAAGAAGGCTCAACATTCATATATACATCAGAAAATAATATCCATAATGAGGCCCATACAATTTATAACAGGGAACAGAAGATAAGAATGGAAGAAATTCCTCAAAAGCAGGTGTTGCAACACATGTATTGATTGCAAAAAGGCTTGACAACGTTATTTTATAGAGTATACTGTAGTAGTATATTAAAAATTAGATCTAGGAAAAGATAATGCATGAACAGTCAGATCTATGATAGATCCATACACTATAATGTCTCTACTTTACATACCCCTTGGGGTTTTCAACAATACATGAAGCACCTGGAGTAGATCTGAGATTCTATGCAGCAGTTCTGCAGATCTCAGAATTTATAAAGTATATACAGGATTATTCAGATCATATCTGAATATGACATGGATAAGAACAGAAATCCATGGATCACCACAGTGAAGGGCAGATCCCCAACACTAGAGATCACTCCTCAATAGTTTCCAAAACACCCTGCAACTTTCCTCTTTGCAGATAACGTAATCCTGGAAGATAAACTGCGTTGTAGACTTGAAGAGTAGATGGGCCTAATGCCAATATGTATATCTAAAGCTCCAATCAGCTAATACACTCTTTTCAATGGAATAGAAGACTCTCCCACTTAAAAAAGGCACTAGAATGGCCTAGATCTGAGAAAATCTAGCCTCCACTTACCGCAGCTTACAAGGACAACCAAACCCTCAACAGGATCTACATTGTAGTTGTAAGATGAAGCTTGGCCAAATGCCTGATATTGGACAAGATGTACAAGACTCCTCCAAGAGCTACTCAATGGAAGAGGTGGGATTCCCGATCAGGAACACCCAGTGCTAAACATCATTATTCTCAGCTAAACAACAAGAGAATGATATATGCCTAAACAGACAATATATTCAGAAAATATGATACCATGAACAAACTTCTCTTGATGTCCTCCTCTTCCTTTTATAATATAGAAATCTTTCCAAACCCTAAACCATCTCAATGATTTAGGTCCATTCACATGTGTAGCCTCCAAATAAAACTGCGATGTACATCAAGGAGGTTCAATGTATCTAGACAACGTTTTTGATTTGGTCCTGGTTGACTTGGTCAAATGATGCAACCTCTTTCACACTTAAGTGTGCTTATGAAAATAGCCCATGTTTAGCCTTTTTCACATTTGGCATTGATTTATTTTGTTGTTTAAGAGTTTTATTGATCCTCCTTTATAATTTTATTCATGCAACAAGAAAATGAAACAAAATTGTATATTCCCATTAGCTTGGGCTAATTGGGAATATTACAGTCCTCTCCTCCAAAATTTTGCTTTTCCTCAAGCAACTGATAGGGTGAGTGTTGCAACACTTCTCCTCTTCCATTGGTGACACCATCAAGAATCAAACTTTCTTCATCAGCTAAGTGTTCACCAATCCAATCCTCCACGAATTTTTCCTCCAAAGTCATCATGAGATGTACATAGTCCATCCTACAAGGAGTCAATAATTCAAATGAAAAAAACATGGCTAAACCAATACTCTCTCTAAAACATGTAGCATAAGGTACATAGAGAGTCTCCATCCCATGTGGCACATACAATCCTCCCATCCTCCCTCCATACAATCCCATAAAAAGTACAACTAGATCATCAAGGTATGGGAGCAAAACTACATATATACAAATAGAAATTTGAACATGAGGAGGTGGGTCATAGTCCCACATATGGTACCAGCGTAGTGCATCTCCTGCCTGCATCAGATCAAGGTATGGTAAGTGGTTTTCCCACCACTTACTTGCCGCACATGTCATCTCACCATGGTTGAAAGTGTGAGATATGTTTGGTGCTTTTGGAAAGAACCCATCATGAAAGTAAATCTCCCTTTGCTCAACAAGGGAGGGGCCAAATTTAGAAATTTTAGTGGCCTAGTGTGTGCCATGAGATTCATATGATACATCACTCCTCCTTAGAGCCATGGCCTGCATAAACATGGTTAAAGAATATGAAAAATCATAAAATGAAACCTGCTTTACATGATCAGATTCTTCACCAACAATGTCTCTCACACACATGGAGTTGTGCATGGATATTTCTCCTCTTTCAAAAGAAGGAAGAAATGGCTGAAATGACTCTTGCATAGATTCCCTTGGCTGCCCCAACTCCACATGGCTCATGAATTCTAGAAAATGCTGATTTAGCTCTCCTCCAAAGCCTTCCCATTCAAAGCATCTCATGATAATGTTGTAGATCTTCATAGAATAGGTAGGGTTGAAACATAACTCTTTGTAGGCCCTTTGTAGCATCCTCTCCTTGAGCTTGGAGGCTCTACGTAAGAAGATCCTATCATGATGATAGATGACTCCCTCATGGAATAGATAGCCCTCTTCATGCAGATGGTCATCAAGCATCATAAAAGTGTGAAGATCTTTGGAACAATCCACCAATAGCTGGGATTTCCAATATAGATCTACACTCCCCAACAATGACAGTGTTGATGATGCATCAACAGGAATTTTTTTCATGTTGCTGATCTCCTCTTTGAAATATCCTATGCCAAAGGTACATGTAGGAAGGACATACCTTCCCTTCTTCTCCTCCAATAGCACAGAATCAGAAATGAAGGTGGGTGATGATGATGAGAGAAGAAAACCTCCCTCTTTCTTATGCTTTCCCAAACCTTCTAGTGTTATAGCTGTGTCTTCTAATGCTCCCATCCCTCTTGGATGTGATCTTGGAGCATCATGCAGTGAGATATTTCTCACCAAAACTGAACCAGGTGGCCTCCCAGGTGGTTTGCCACTAGATAAGAGTGTCCCTTGCAGAAATCTCATGAACATAATAGATGGGACAGTGAGGTCCTTGCTTCCACTGCGCAAATCCATCTCTGTTTTCTATGTGGAAGTGTTATGTGAGGGGTAAGTATGAATGCCTTTGATCATTTGAGGTGCACCACTCTTCTTGTCCACCCATTCCATTTTCAAAGCTTCCCAATCAGTGATGACTTTCCCCAATGTAATCAACCATTGAACACCCAGAATAACATTGGTGTCTGGTATGTTAACTACAAAGAAGTGATCTACCAAAGTGTAGGACCCCATGGTGACTGAAAGTGATGGAACATAATGCATGCATTGCATTGTTCTATCTCCTGGGACCAAAAAGGAGAATCCCTCAAAAGTATCAGTGGGTATTTCCCTCCTTTGCATAAGATGGGCATCAATGAAATTGTGGGTAGCCCCACTGTCAATCAATATAGAAACCCTCTGATTCATGATTGAACCTTCAAATATTAAGGTCAAGTACTTAGGTACTCCTCTCAAAGATGCAAGAGTTCCTCCAATAGGAGAAAATTCTCCATTCCCATCTCCTGATGGTGTTGGATCTCCTTCAACATTGTAAGCGATGTGACCCCTTGGTTCATCATCTTCATCTTCTTCAAGATCTGAGAAGACCTATATATAATGTTCTTTACCAACAACACATCTATGTCCAAGTACCCATGGTTCTTGGCAAGTGAAGCATAGCTTATTCCTTCTTATATATCTCTGGACTTCATCATCAAGAGGCTTCTTGTATGAGCTCTCCTTTGAAGGAGAAAATTTCTCTTCCTTTCCTTTGGAAGTAAAAGAGGGCTTGCTCTGAAAGTTTGCCTTTGCTTTTGGCAAGGCATCTTGAAGGTCTCTAGCTCTCTCAATGGCATCATGCAAGGTAGTGGGATTGGTAGATTTTACCAACCCATCCAGAGGTTCATCTAAGCCATCGATGAACATGTACACCCTTCTTGCTGTAGACAAGTCAGGAACCATAAGAGATAATATCAAAAATTTAGAAATATAACTCTGTATTACCTGACTGCTTCAACTTTGCAAGGCTCATGAAAGGTGATTCAGGATCCTTTCTGTCAAAACTCTCCACCAGTCTTCTATTGAACTCAAAATATGTAGTCACATTGGCATGACCCAATGTAGACAAGCCATGGAAGCACCAGTTGTGTGCTTCACCTTCAAATTGCAGCGCTGCAAGCTTGATAGCTTCCATCTCAGGGACTTTGTTCAACTGAAAGTAGATATCTAGTTTTTCTACCCAAGATTTGGCAGAACAAGTGGATGACCCATCAAACTTGGGTAAAAATAATCTACCCATAGAGTGATGTCGATCATGATTCTAAGTGAATCCACCATCTCTACGTTGATGCCTTGGTCTTCTTCTTTTGTCCTTAAGGTGACAAAAATCTTGAAAACTAAAGTGATCCTTGAATCTCTAATTTTGAGACTCATATTCTTCAAATTAGTCTTCAAGGGATGCTTGCTCTTGAGGCCCTTCATTTTCCACAGCCAAAAAAGTAGGCATGGTAGAGCGTTGTGGAGCTTGTGGCTGGTTCACTGGTTGATCATTCCAATGATGAGACATGCTAGAGCTTTCTCCAAGATGAAATCTCTTAGGATATTCCTCGATTCTGCCCATTCTCATCTCTTTAATCTCTCTAGTAAGATCTTGCATGCCTTTCAAAAGGGTTTTTGAAAATTCCTTTCCTTCTTCATCACTTCCAGATTCAGGGGCTTTTCCCTTGTCTTTATCATCATTGTTGTAATAAAATTTCATATATATTATTTTTAGATACCTCTTATCTCTATCATTAAGAGGCTCATCTACTTTTGAAGACATATTGGCTCTTTAATAAAGCAAATCACAGGCTGTGCCAAGATGATTGCTCTAATACCACTGTAATATCCCCAAAAGGGAAGATTCAGCAATACCTGCTAGAATAATGCATTTTTCAGAATTATGTGCAATGAAATGAATTTGTAGCTCATGGATCCCTTATATCTAGATATCTATCATATAAATCCAAGAGGTGAGAAAAAACAAATCAAACTAGGTGAGGTAAACAGACCTCCCACACCTAGTATGGCTGGAAAACACCCAAGAATGGGGCTGCATAAATATGCAACAATACTGTAGGAAAATAACTCAGTTTTACTGAGAAACAACAGGAGGAAAATAACAAGGCTCAACATTCATATATACATTAGTAAATCAGATCCATAATGATTCCCATACAATGTATAACAAGGAACATAAGACAAGAATGTAAGAAATTCCTCAAAAAGAGGTGTTGCAACACATGTATTGGCTACAAAAAGGATTGACATTGTTATTTTATAGAGTATACTGCAATAGTATATTAAAACTTAGATCTAGGACAAGATAATGCATGAACAGTCAGATCTATGACAAATCCATACACTATAATGTCTCTACTTTACATACCCCTTGGGGTTTTCAACAATACATGAAGCACATGGAGTAGATCTGAGATTCTAGGCAACAGATATGCAGATCTATTCAAAATTTTTGAAGCATACATAGGAGTATTCAGTTCAGATCTGAATATGACATGGATAAGAACATAAATCCATGGATCACCACAGTGAAGGGAAGATCCCCAACACTAGAGATCACTCCTCAATAGTTTCCAAAATACCCTGCAACTTTCCTCTTTGCAGATAACGCAGTCTTGGAAGATAAAATACGTTGTAGACTTGAAGAGAAAATGGGCTTGATGCCAAGATGTAGATCTGAAGCTCCAATCAGCTAATACACTCTTGTCAATGGAATAGAAGACTCTCCCACTGAAAAGAGGCACTAGAATGGCCTAGATCTGAGTAGATCTAGCCTCCACTTGCTGTATCTTACAAGGACAACCAAACCCTCAACAGGATTTGCGTTGTATTTGGAAGATGAAGCTTGGAAAAATTCCTGATAGTGGACAATATGTACAAGAATCCTCCAAGAGCTACTCAATGGAAGAGGTGGGATTCTCGATCAGGAACACCCAGTGCTAAACAACACTATTCTCAGCTAAACAACAAGAGAATGATATATGTATAAAAAGACAATATATTCAGAAAATATCATACCATGAACAACCTTCTCTTGATGTCCTCCTCTTCCTTTTATAAGATAGAAATCTTTCCAAACCCTAAACCATCTCAATGATTTAGCTCCATTCACATGTGTAGCCTCCAACTAAAACTGAGTTGTACATCAAGGAGGTTCAATGTATCTAGACAACATTGTTGATTTGGTCTTGGTTGACTTGGTAAAATGATCTAGCCTCTTTCACACTTAAGTGTGCTTATGAAAATAGCCTAGATTTAGCCTTGTTCACATTGGGCATTGATTTATTTTGTTTTTTAGGATTTTTATTGATCCTCCTTTATAATTTTATTCATGCAACAAGAAAATGAAACAAAATTGTATATTCCCATTAGCTTGGGCTAATTGGGAATATTACACATTTGGTTTCATTTTCATCCAGAGCTTTGAATTATTTAAACTTCTCAAAATCCTAATATTTCTCTCTAAGAAAGGAAACCCACATCATCCTACTGAAATAATTAATTATTAGCAAAAAATATAGCTTACCTGTGGTTGACTACATTCTGGATTGCCCACACAAATCCATGTGCACCAGCTGCAATGGCTTTGCTGAAGAGTTTTCCTTCTCCTTGAAAGGAACTCGAGCTTGCTTTCCTAGTTGACAAGATTTGCAAATAATGTATTTTGTTTTTTTTTTTCTTTCTTAGCCTCTCTATTTCTTCAAGAGAACTACCAGCTCTCCCTCAAGGTCTACTTATCCTTTATCATCATCAAAAATAACCTCAACTTGCATATTTTCTATGCCCATAAGCATGAATTCCTTATAGCTATCATCATTTATCTCCTCATATGAGGATTGGATGGGATCAATTTCAGAGGAGTTCTCATCTATTGAAATGGAACCAAGAAATAACACCCAAAGGGGGCTTCTGATTTAATTTTCCCTTGATTAAATTGGAAGAGAAATTGTAAATTCATCTCATGACAACTTGTATTAGTTAACTAAGTTAGGAATACTTAGTTAGCTTAGAAAATTTGAGTTGGAGGTCGGATAGGAGGCATGTGGAGTTCTCCCATGATTTTAGGGAGTCCATTTACAGTTATTTGTGAGTTATAATTAGTTAACTCGATTAATTGAGTTAAAATCAATTTAACTAGTTCTAACTGAGAGATGAGCTAGTAATAGGTCCAGTGAATTAAATATGATTTAATTCACAAGTGGTGATCAATCAGTTAACTGATAATTCACTATAAATAATTGTTTCATGTTAGTTCTAAGGAAGGCCCAGTTCAGATTGAGGTTAAAGGGAAGATAAATATTAGTTGTATATTTAGAAATGTGTACAATTCATGTATAGAGTCATCAGGAAGACTTGGATTAATTACGCAATAAATTATTGGGAATTTACTATTTAATAAGCCGACAATTCCTCTAGGAATGTGTGACCAAGGCTGGTTAGAAAGAGGCTAAGAATTAGTTGAGTATTTGACTAATCTTGCCTAGATCAGAGTGAGACAATCAACAGAGTGCATAGGTTTCTCAGTGAGATAAAAGCATTGTATTATTCCATGGTCTTTACTTTATACAATATACAGATAATGGGGTTTTGAGTAGTTGTTTTTCCAAGATACATATTGTGTTGTGCAATTGATAATTTCTTTCTCTTACTTGTTATGTGATTGTGCGATCAAATTTGGTTTCTACAAATTTGTAGAAGGATTCATTATTTTTTTTTAGTACATTAAAAGATCATATTTAATCCCCTTGGAAATGTTTTCCACATGGTATCAGAGCATTGTGAATCACTATAGAGGAGAAGAACCAAAGCTTGTTTTGAACATGTACATCGAATTTCCATATTTATTTTTCAGGACCAGCAACAAATCAAGATGTCTTTCAATGGCTTGAGACTCGAATATGCCCTTGAGTGAAATTCGAATTAAAAAGCATGGAAGGACATGATGGAGGCAATGCTCAAGGAAAATGGACTGAAGGCATTCATAGATAGTGATATTCCCTAGCCCGCAGCAGCACATGCTCAATTTCTTGATGCATAGAAGAATAATGTAGGAAAGGAGAGAAGGATATTGTTATAAGGTGTTCGAGGTCATATTGTCTCGAGTCTCCATGGAAAGGCAACTCCATATGCTATGTGGAAGGCCTTAATAGATATATTTCAGAATAACAATGACCACAGGAGGTTGGTGCTAAAATACAAGCTCACAAAGATCAAAATGGAGAACGGCAACATGATCCAAAAATACTTGATGAAGTTCACTCAATGTTGAGATGAGATTGTAAGTGTTGGGATAAAATTTTCCCAGGATTATTTGGTGAGCCTAGCTCTTCTAGGCCTTCCCAAGAGCAAGCATAGTTGCTAGGACTCTGTGAATGGGAGGGAGAAGCTACTAGACTGGGATCTATTATGGTCTGAATCGATACAAGAAGAGATTTGGCGGAGCACCAGAGATGGATCCTCATCAAATACTGATGATGAGGAGAAATGTTCTTTGGATGGAAATGCAAAGAAAGGGAAAGGGAAGGTGTCCCATTCCTAATCAAATTTTGGCAAATCAGGTAAGAAGCAAGACTTATCAAAGGTGAAATATTGTCATGAGCCTGGAAAATATGCCACAAATTGTCCACAAAAGAAGACCAACAGGAAGGCCTCAACATGAGGATCAGGTGAAGCACTTTATTCACAGTTTGAGCTGAATTTCACTCTCATCACCTGCATGGTGTCATCAATCATGGGCACTATGTTGTACTTGGATAATGGAGCTTCATTCCATATGACCGACAACCAAAAAATCTTCAATAGCTTGGAGGAGAAGGGTCTACATATGCACATCAAGATGGGTGATGACGGGAGGAATAGCGCTACCAGTGTAGGTATAGTTACCTTTCAGAGGGAGTCAGGTAATCCACTCACATTAAAATATTCCATGTATGTTCCTAGTTTAAAGAATAATTTGGTTTCTACTACTATGTTGGAAGATCATGGCTATGACATGATCTTCAGTGAAGTCAAGGTGTTCCTTTGTCACAAAGCCATGGGATAGGTGAAAAATATTGGGGTTCGAGTAAAGCACCTCTACAAATTGGATGTAGAATATTGTGTTTCTTTGATAATTAAGGAAAATAATATGGAAATCCAAGACATCAGTGAGTTATGGCATAGGAGATTGGGCTTCTACACCACAGTGCTTTGAAGAGCATGCAACATATTTCTACAAGATTTCCAAAGGGTGCACTTGTGCAGAGAGATACATGCAAAGGGTGTACACTGGGGAAGTATACCAAAGCCACATTTCAAGATAAAGAAAGATGAGCCAAGGTGATCCTTGAGAGAGTTCACTCAGATGTGTGTGGACCATTATCGACAAATTCCACGGCAAAACACATGTATTAGTTGATTTATCAAGAAAGTGTTGGATTTTCTTCATGAAAAAGAAAGATCAGATGTTCTCCAAGCTTTCTGAGTTTTAAGTAACTTGTCGAGAAATATACAGGGAAGAATATTAAGGCTTTGAGGAGAGACAATGGTGGAGAATATATCTCTAAAAATTTCAAGAACTTTTGTGCCTCAGAAGGAATTCGAAGAGAATTGACACCACCTCATAGCGCACAACAAAATGGGGTTGCAGAAAGAAATAAAAAAACTATTGTGGGAGCAACATGGGCTATTTTACATGGTCAGGTCCTACCATTTCATCTGTGGGTGGAAGCATGAAATACATAAGTACTTTTGCAGAACAAAATTCCTCATTGGATACTTGAGATGAGTACACAAGAGGATTTTTTTTTCATGTAAGAGACTAGATGTGTTGTATTTTAAAATTTTTGGTTAATCATTTTATTTCCATGTAACAAAAGTTGCCAAGAAGAAGCTAGATCCAACAATATATTTGGAGATATTTTTGGGGTACACATATACACCTCACAAATATCGAGTGTGCTTTCGATCAAATAGGATGAAAGTGGTCATAAGAGATCTGAAATTCGATGAAGAATAATCCATGTGATTGTCCCTTGAAAGGGAGATTGAGATGCCTGCAATTGAGGAGCTCTTGGCTCCAAAAGAAGAACCTTGGGATGTGGAATAGCCACAAGCAGAGGAACAGAGAGTGGTAGAAACCACTCATGCATAGCCATCCACCATAGATGGAAGGAAGTGCACCAGAGAGGTTGACAGGCTGAGAGAGAGAATGTGGGAGCACCCACATCACAACATGGGCAAAGAAGGTCCCCAAAGATGTACACTGGAAACATGGCTCTTATGAGTGAAGGTATTGAGATAGAACCATCCTATTTTGAGGAATCATTGTAGCAACCAGTGTGGGTTGATGCCATGGTTAAGGAGTATGACTCCATTATCATAAACAGTGAATGGAAAGTTGTCCCAAGACTGGTGGGGAAGTCATTTGTAGGATCCAGGTGGGTCTACAAGGTCAAGAGGGAAACATATGAGAGTGTGGATAAGCACAAGACTATATTTATGGCCAGAGGTTTCTTTGAGGTAAATGGGATTGATTATGATGAGAATTTTTCACCAGTCACAAGGTACTCATCAATCATATCCATATTTTCACTCTTAGCGTAGATGGGATGGATGTAAATAAAACCTTTCTCAATGGATTTATTGAGGATGAAGTGTACATTGAGAATCCAAAAGGTTCTGAGAACTTAGACAGGGATTTTCATGTGTGGAGAATCAAGAGAGCATTGTATGGGTTGAAGCAAGCACCTCGTTCTTGGTACACTAGGATCGAAAACTAATTCACCGGGTTAGGCTTCACCAAGAGTGAAGCAGATGAGAAAATTTATCATATTATGGTAGATGGTAAGATTTTGATTATGTTACTTTATGTCGATGATCTTATACTGGCAGGCGATGAGAAGCGCATTAAGCCATGAAAAGAGGATCTTGCAAGATAATTTGAGATGAAGGACATGGGGCTCTTGCATTATTTCTTGGGATTGAAAATATGGAAAAAATATGGGGAGCTATTTGTATCTAAGGAAAAGTGTTCCAATGATACCCTTAGGAAGTTCCACATGGAGGGAAGAAAACCCATGGAGACTCCTCTAGCAGGAAAATATGTTGGGTGAAGTAGTGGATTCTACTATTTACAGGAGGCTTGTGGGTTCAGTCATCTATTTGGTGAACACACCACTAGACATATGATATGGAGCTAACCAGCTTATTCAAGCAATGGTTAAGCCTACCAAGCTCTTTTGGAAGGCAGGCAACCATGTGTTTATGTACCTCAGAGGCACTACAAAGTATGTATTATGGTACAAGCGAATAGAGGGAATGAAGCTTCAAGGCTTCACCGATGCAGATTGGGCAAGGAGTCCATGCAACAGGAAGAGCACATCAGGGGGAATCTTCAATATAGGATCAATGATAGTTTCCTGGTATAGCAAGAAACAAATATTAGTTGCACTCAGTTCAGAAGAGGCAGATTACATGACGACTAGTTAGGTAGCATGTGAGGCCATCTAGATGAGGAAGATATTTGTTGGTTTGTTTGGTCGACAAATGGATCCGATAGTGATACTTTGTGATAACCATAGCTGCATCAAACTCTCAGTTTATCCAGTTTTTCATGACAGGTCTAAGCATATTGATATCTAGTATCACCATCTAAAATATTGTGTGCATAGGAAGATTATGTCATTATAGTACATTCCCACGGAGGAACAGGAGGAAAACATATTCACGAGGGAACTAGCAAGAATAAAATTTGAATTCCACAGAGACAAGATTAGGGTAGAAAATAATTCATTTCTTGTTGAGAGAGAGTGTTGAAATGTAACCAAAACATGGCACCTAAATGGGGCTTCTATTTTAATTTTCCCTTAATTAAATTGGAAGAGAAATTGTAATTTCATCTCATGACAACTTGTATTAGTTAACTAAGTCAGGAAGACTTAGTTAGTTTAGTAAATTTAGTTTGAGGTTAGAGAGGAGGCATGTAGACTTCTCCCATGATTTTAGGGGGTCCAGTTACAATTATTTGTGAGTTGTAATTAGCTAACTCAATTAATTGAGTTAAAATCAGTTTAACTAGTTCTAACTGAGAGATGAGCTAGTGATAGGTCCAGTTAATTAAAACTGATTTAATTCACAATCAGTGATCAATTAGCTAACTGATATTTCGCTATAAATAGTTGTTGCATGTCAGTTCTAAGGAAGGCCCAGTTGAGATTGAGGTTAAAGGGAAGATAACTATCAATTGTATATTTATAACCTTGTATAAGTCATGTATAGAGTCATCAGGAAGTCTTGTATGAATTGTGAAATAAATTATTTGGAATTTCCTATTTAATAGGGAGAAAATTCCTCCAAGAATGAATAAGCAAGGCTGGTCAGATAGAGGCTGAGAATTGGTTTAGTATTTGACTGGTTTTTCCTAGATCAGAGAGACATTCAGTAGAGTGCAGAGGTTTCTCAGTGAGAGAAAAACATTGTATTGTTTCATGGTATTGAATTTATAAAATATACAGATAGCAGGGTTTTGAGCAGTTTCTTTCCCCAAATACATCTTGTGTTGTGTGATTGATAATTTAATTCTCTTACTTTTTATGTGATTGTGTGATCGAATATGGTTTCACAATCTTGTGTAGAAGGATTTAGTATTTTCTTTCAGTACATTACAAGATTAGATTGAAACCCCTTGGATAGTTTTTCTTTATCATCTTGAGGATATAAAACTTTATTCTTATCCTTATTTTTGTCCTTTTCAACCTTCTTAAAATTTTCCTTAGGATCATAATATTTTTTCTTTTTTTCAGCACACTTTAATGAATAATGACCAACTTTGCCACAATTGAAACATTTAAAGGGAAAATTACCTTTATACCTGCATGATACTCGCTTGAGCCTCCTCACAAAGTCAAATTATTTTTCATTTGATTCAAAAAATGTGTCAGTATTCTCATTCTTGCACTTCTTTTATGCTTTGAAAGTTGATTCTTTGGCTGCATACTTTCCTTTAGAACTCCTCATCTCATAGGAAGTGAGTATTCCAAGGAGTTGGTCTAGAGTGAGAGTGTTCATATTTTCCATTTCTTCAATGGTTGACACCTTGGGATTAAAACTATTAGGAAGAGATCTCAACACTTTTGGAACTACCACATATTCATCTAGCTTCTCGTTAAGCCATGTAATGGTCTTCACCAATTCATCAAATCTTTAAAAATACATTACAATATCTTCATCATAATGCAGGCTCAATGATTCAAATTTGATCCTAAAACATTACAGTTTATCTTTCTTTACCTTGTTGTATCCTTCATAGAAATTTCTCATCTTGTCCCAGATTTCTTTGGTATATTTGCAATCCATAACCTTGATAAGTTCTGATTCAGGTAGGCCAGCAAGAAGGGCCTGTATTTCTTTAGCGTTGCATGTGAAATACAACTTCTGATATTTGGTAAATAATGTTGGAGGTATTTGATATTTTTCTTCCACAACATCCCACACATCAGCTCCAAGTGATTGAATGTAGGTCTTCATCCTCACATTCCAAAACACATAGTTTGTTCCATTGAACATAGGTGCCTTACTTGTAAAACCTCCTTCTTGGTTTTTCATGGTCCTTGATTTTTCTTCCAGTTGTTAGATTGATTAGAAGGAGCTTGGATCTGATACAATTGTTGGAAACTATGACAATATTGAGAAGGGGGGATGTGAATAAGTATTTTCTAAGTACGTAAATCCTCTCTGTGGACAGAGACGATCCCTCTAGCCCTAGGGTGGGTCTAGAAACAAAAGGACATGCTAAAGTGTTGCTTCCTAGTTAATGGATGAACAAAAGACAAAGTAGATCGACCTACCTGGAATCCAATGCTATCGTCGTTGCAGAAAGAGTAGTAGCCTGTTGCGCATGTCTTGGAAAATCACAATCCGTTCGTTGTTACGCCCGGATACTTGCACATGTAACAAGAACAATAACAACATATGACATCATAGTTTCACTCACAACTATTAACTAGTCAAAGAGGGCTAAAGCTATCACATTACATAAAAATCATAACACAATAGTGGAACCAAACAGTAGTCATGTATATATAAGTAGAAGGAAGAGGTACAACGATGCTTTGATGTCGTAGTCTTCTCCAGTGGGGTTCACTCGAAGCACATCTCAGTACCTTTCAAGGGATTCCGAAGGAATGAGGACATGGATTCAAGCTCTCCTCAATGTGATTCCTTCTCTCTATCTTCTCTAGTCATTCAACTATCATCTCTTCAAGTTCATCTATTCAACCATTCAGCTAGTTTGTACGAAGAGAAATAGCTCCTTTTATAGAGGAAAAGGAGGAGGTTGGGATCCCTACAAAGGTGGGAGGGAGTCCTATCCTTTAGGAGAGTTCCAAGGGAGGTGGAAACTACTAACTAAAGGAGGAAGTCCGTGGTGGTTTTAGTTCAACCACTCCCAATGACTCATCCTCAAGGTGGTTGGAATAGAACCTCCACCTCTATTTTTTTTAAAAATTACATAAACAGCTTGGCTTTGGCGCTTAACTGGGACAGAGTGCCAACTGGCGCGGGCTTAGTGTTAATTTTCCATCTTGGCACAGGAATGTAACTGGCTACTCGTGCCAAGGAAAAAATTGAGGTTTTTATAGTTCTGCTTAGGGAATTGTCAACAAGAGGAATGTTACTCTCATGCAAAGGAATGTAATGATGGTTTTTTCCTAGCTTGACACTACTTATTGGTCACAAAAACGACCCTCCAATGGGCGAGATGGGGATTGCATGGATAGTGACAAAATGATGTGTAACAGATGCCCCCTAAAGCAGGAGGTCCGAGGGAGAGGGAAGGGAAAAATTATTTATGAGAACACGTTCGAACCAAACACCACTGTCAGAAAACCTGCAATTACAAATAAAATGGATATCCCTGATACATGAACATGTGGCATGGACGTAGCCATCCATATAGAGTATGTATAAAAACTGAGATCCGAGGTATGGATGCAGCCATCCAACAGTAAGGATCAACAAATAGAATTAGGTATGGTCGCAACCATCCAATCAAAAGAGTCATGCAATAAGTTATAATAATCCACCAAAATCCGCAGCCTAGAATTTATCAGACAAAATCTAGGGTCTTGCGCTCCATCTCGACCCGAATCAATACAATTTCAGGCATGCGAATATATGAGTTGAAGTCAAACATGCCAAAAAATCACCTGATTACTAGCCAATGATGAAAGTTTTTAATAGGCACGAGAGAAACCACCATTAATGAGAATGGCTCTCAAGGTACAACCGGTACAATCTACAGGATGTGAACAGTGATCTCGCATCAAACATCCGCATAGTCACTCGATCAAAGGCCAATGATGCGGACCTTGCGTCGAATGCGAAAAAACTACCATTAAGGCCTGTAGGCTCCAAGGTACCAGAATAGAGTCTCGTGATAAAATTCCTAGATAATGAGTTGAAGTCTACAGGAAGTGATCTGATCGAAGGTGGGCCATAATGTTTCCCACATAATCGATTTGAGATAGAGGAACATGATAATAGTGAATCAGGACCAACAGAGAATTAGAGGGTGGTTGAAAACTGCAGAGGCAAACTTCTCTTGAACATATCAGTAGCACGACACTGGATTTGGCAGTATTTGACATCAAAGGATCTAAAGTCATTCCACACATATGGAATTGGTGCCAAGATTTAGTATTCAGTTTCAGTTGCAGGGTGTTGCAGTGGAGGGTTGAGAAACCACTTTCTGAGTTGGTTTTGCATACAAGGAAGGATTCCTTATGTTGGGAGATTAGTTTGGAGGGTTCTTGGGCTGATTTTAGATATTTTGTATTAGGCCAAAATATTTCCATCACCTATAATGTTATTCTAGTCAGGAATTGTGTTATTTCTAAAAGGAAATTTCAGCAGTGGCTTTTGTGGCTCTTTTTGGGAGTTTTCCTGTGATTGGAGGGTTGATCCTTCCATGGGGGAAGAACTTTGATCAGATATACATCATATATATATTCTTACAGCCTTATATACTCATGTTATTTAGTTTTTAGTGACTATTCAGTCTTATTGCTGAAGATCACCATTTATATTCGGGTGTATGCCTAGAAACCCTTTCCGGGTTCTCTAGATTTTGTAATAAGGATACTAGATCTTTGTTCTTGAGCCATATTGTTTAATATAATCTCAGATATATTTGTCTTTGCTATTTATGTGTACAAACCCTCATTATACTACGCTGTCTCTTTATGCATTAATTTCATGTTGCAGTAGTTTTGGGGTTTTTTCCTTTTCTAGCTATCCTAGGTGTAGGAGGTCTGTTTACCTCACCTAGTTTGATTTTTTTCTAATATACTCTTGGATTTAGGTTATATATTGTTAGATCTAACGAATCCAAGTGCTAATTTAATTTTATGTAGCATACAATTTTGAAAATGCATTTTTTATGCATGCCTTATTGAGCAGTCCCAATTTGGGGATATTACAGTGGTATCGGAGCAAGATCTTTAGCTCAGCCTATGGGCTTCAAGCCAAAATTCTATAATAAGAAGGAAAGATTAGAATGATGGATAAAATCAGCTTTGTCTCATCATTTTTTAGATCTATGAAGAACCTCTCCAAGGAGGTTAAAAAGAAAGAAGAAAAAAGAAGCAGTGAAGCTTCTAGAGGGTTTCAAGAGAAGGAAGATCCATGCACTTCCTATGATCATAAGAGGAAACTAGTGTTGCAGAGAGCTCCAAAGCATGTGAATATACCCTTTCCTTTTGGAAAAGAGGGAAAATTGCAGAAACATGGAGGACACTTGGATCACAAGATTCTAAGTGAATACCTTGTTGAGTACAAATCTCAACCTAGAGCCTTCAAGGAGAATATAGCTTTCCCTCAGTTCACTCAATTGGAGGAAGAAAGAAGACTTTGTGGCCAATGGAGGATCAATGGAAATATGTTTCTATTGTCTACTTTTTATGGGTCATCTACAACAAGGGTTTGGGTAAGGAAACTAGATGTATTCTTCCTACTACATCCAGTGGTAGAAAGAGAGGCTGTAGAGATTGCAACGCTGCACCTTGAGGGTGAAGAAAAAATTTGGTGGTTCAGCCATTTGATTCATGCAAGAGTGACTACTTTTACTGAGTTCATTCAAAGGTTGATTAGAAAATTTTGCAAAGAGAAATCAGAGGAGAAGAAGCCCTCACCACTATTGGAGGAGACTTGTACTAGCGCTGTCACAACTATGGAGGAGCAGCCCTCAACATCATCAGCTGGAGGATCCAACACATTGGGGGAAGAAACTCTTGCAGCCATGCAAGGTGTTCCCAAGTTCCATCAAGGTATGATTAAATTTCCACTTTCCATTATTACAACAAATCTTTTAGAAGGTTGTGGAAATCTACCTTTGCATGACCAAGGGTCAAGACATATTGCTGATTTGGAGCAACAGGATGGCACTAGACTATGAAACCTTGAATCGATCCAGGAAGGGATGAAACATCATCCTAATGAGCCACTATTGAGTTGCACACCACACTTGGGGTTGGGGTGTGAATTCTTGGAGGATGGGGTGAACTTCTTCCCAAACAAACTTATGCAAAACCATATTTTCATCCTTGAGTTGGGACATGAGATAGCCAAAACACCATGGAGGAGATTAAAAACGCTGTCAATAAGCAGCAGTGAAGAGGTTTTTCCTTCATCTCACTTGGATCCTTATGGATTCAAGCTGGTCATTGGTGTGAGATCTTCTCTAGGAGAACTCCAAGGAGTTGCATTTCAACATCCCACGAAATGCAATGAGAAAAATCTGATTTGGGAGGATGGTAGTCTTTAGTGGAAGGGTACCAAGATAGAGCATGATGGGAAACACCCACATTTGGATGAATGGGTGTGGATGGTGAGCAAGAATCTGGAGAGCTTCTTGAAAATTTATAACACTGGGCAGCAGGAGGCTTGGCTGCGTTGGCTACTCTTAAAGGAGTTTGGCCATCATGTGACATATCCTATTTCTAAGGGTATGTGGGTGGAGGAAGTTTGGAAGGATACTTGCATCATAGGGCAGCAAGGAGTATGGATGCATTGTGTTGATATGACATTCTTCATATCAATCATTATGTTTTCACCAAATTATTTTTATGATGGAGGTATGAGGAGGCATCAAAAACTTTTGTTGCTTGGGTTGTTCTTTGGAGAGCATGGGAAAATTTTCTCTCATACTTTGCATGATGTTGCAGGAGTGGTAGATGGCACTATTATGGTGCAAAGAGGCTACTCTTTAGCCTTGGATGATCAGGAGGTACTTTCACTTTGGAAGGAACTTATTATATATAGCAGCATTGTGGGAGATGTCTTTGACAAGGAGCATGTCAAAGAACGAAGCTATCAGTTGGCAGGAGCCTATTTGCATAGGGCAACAATGCTATCATTTTGGAGCCAGGGTTTATTGATGGAGTATCCCCAGGATCACTTCACATTGGATGCACTTGGTGGAGAAGGAGGAGGTGAGAGATATGGATTAGTGGATGGAAACATCTATTACAGAGATATGATCTTCTTAAATTGGATTTCCAAGCATAAGAAGGGTGATCTTCATGCAGCATATGGTTCATCCCTCTTCATGGGAGTATGTCATACCACTATGGAGGACTTATTTATGGATCCTATCATCATCTTACTTTCATTACATGGTAAGAATTTTTCTTTTGCATTTATTTATTACCTAACATAGTATTTGCATGCTCTTACCATTTCTATGCAGTGCATTGCTCCACAAGAGGGCAAGCTTCTGTTTGGGCTCTATGGACAATTTTTGGCCAACTATTATGATGGAGAAAACCATCTGTTGTATGAATTTGGGCAAGTTTTTTGTTAATTCTTGTATGCTCAGTTGATACACTCAGCCATTTACTATTTACTAGTAGATGTGATGACTTACACAACTAGCCATTTGTTAAGAAACAACTTTCCACGCTATTTTCTGAAGCTGCAGTGGGGAAGACTGCGCTGTGACTACTTGGGAAACTGTTGGTACCTTCCAGCACCATGTTGGGGCCCTTGTTTTGAATTTTGAATAAAGAACATATTTTTGGGTTGCAGATCAACACATGGCAGCCGCAACCAAGCCGCAACTACGGTGGTAGCGGAGCTACCGAGGTTGCGGGGAAACAGGATATAGTTGAAGAAGCTGATGCAGATAAGTGCAGACGAAGAGAAGATACAACAAAGGACAGAGAGAAGACCTCATAGAAAACAAGAGAGAAGCCGAAAGCAGCTGAAGAAGAACGCAAGAGGAACTAGCGGTTGCGATGGCGGGTGAATAAATAGTCATCACCCAGCCGAAAGAAGACACACGGATGTAGAGGGATTGAAGAGGATCGAGCGGATGTTGCAGAAGAGATCTCTCCCAAGCATGATATATTTGTAGTTCCTAGGCTTCTCTTATCTATATTTCTGTCTTATGAGACATCTGTAATAGAATTGTAAGATCTTCCCGTGGAAGCGATGTAACTGTGGATCCGGCTGAAAGTTATCAATATACTTGAAGGTTGTTGTCTTATTATATGAGTTACATGCATGTATGATGTCCGTGATGTCTTAAAATTTTATTTTCTTAGTATCTGTTCAATCTTTTGAATGTTCTTGTGTATATGATGATATTTATGAAATCACTTCTATATTAATCACGAATTGCAGATCCTCCCACCTCTGTCGATCTATTCCCCTTCTGCATGTGGTCGCGGCATGCCTCGGGTGAGATTTTCTGCTCTCCGGAGTAGTTTGACAATGACGGAGTGGTTCTAGATTACAGTGGATTCCCTTGTTGGCCCCAATCTCTGAACCTGGGTCTTGCTTGCGAGACCTGTTTCTTTGCCAAAAAATGGTTCCGTTGTCGGGATCCTACATGTTATGAGGGGAACTAGATCAAGGTATCAAGGGTATTCGAAGGAGAAATACTGAGATGGTGGGATAACCATCTGGACCAGTTTATTTCTCAGCAAGCAGAGCTGACAAATCAAAAGGAGAGGGTGCTCAAGGATCTCGTACTTTTCTTGAATTCCGCTAGTGATACCTATGAGATCCTCTGGGGAAATTTCCTAGCGACCTCTATAATTGGTTACGGAGGTTGCCGACCAAGGCGCCTAGGGATAACTTGTGGAAGATCTAACACAAGTGGGTGCACAGAGATCTGGTGGCCCTGCATCGTCTGGATACTGAGTTGACCCACGCGATGGATTTCTGGGTAGCAACTACTTTGGACAGATATATTGTGGAGTTTGCTGCCGAGTGCTACCAATCCTTCTCTAAGGCTGAGGTTGTCTTCCGATTTGGGCTAAGAGGGAAGCTGCTTAAGGAAATTCCATTGTGGATTAAGGCCCTGATGGTGGACAAAGGGCTGATGGAATTCCAAAAATTGAGCATGGAAGCATAAACCTCCAATTCTAGGGGAAGGGACGAAGGGATAGATGCTACGTGAAGTGTGAAGCAGGGGAGTGGGGGAATGGATGCTGAGGCCACAAGGAGGTTGAGGGAGCGATGTGCACATTGGAGGGCATAGATCGCCGATAGGTGGCGATAAAGGGTGATGCAAGAGTTGAAACGATGGGGGAACAATAGGAAGAATCAAGAGGAGGCGCCTTAGAGGATAGGAAAGATGAACACTCAGGTGGATACCCTGGAGAGGGAAGGGACCGCTGTGGGAGTGCGGCGGGTGCATGGGAGCCTAGCTAGGAGATAGAGGGAGACGACGACTGATGAAGACAATGCAGGTGTGCAGCCTGAAGAAAGTTCTGATGGCGAATGGTACATCGTGATGCAGCGTTTGTTTCAAGAGCGGACGACATTCATCTCTCCAGGTATTCCTACTTCCCAAAGTTTGCATGGCAAGGATCCCTACCTTCCCCTAGTACTCTATCAACCTTTAAGTAATATTTTAGTTAAGTTACAACCATTGAGGCGATTTCACAGCAGTTAATTGTTGGCAGCGACACACGTTAATAGCGGTGTTACTAGTAGTATTGTTGTTCCTAGTGGTATAGTCATGCAACCAGGACCCGGAGGGTTTATTCTAGTCACACCTTCGCAAGTAAATATGGCTAGGTCATTCACCCGGTATCCAGAATTTTTTGGCCGAGGCAACGATGATGTGGAGCAACACTGGTATCTATGTGAAGCCATATGGAGGGCTAGGCAGATGCCAGACGCAGGGAAGCTAATAGAATTTCAAACCACGCTTAGAGAAAGGGCTCTGTGATGGTTCATAAAGTGGTCAGAGGCCCATCCAAATCCAGCAATCGTGGACGTCAAGCAGGATTTTGTCCGGGAATTTAAGCTTCCCCAAATAGACCAGCAGGTTCTGTCCGAGCTCTGGGATATTAAGCAGAAAGAGGGAGATACTGCATGGGAGATAATGCATAGGTTCAAGGACGCGATCGGGAAACTCAACTACCCGATCGACCCAAACCATCAGAGGGACTGGTTCATCAAGGCTCTGCTTCCCTTGACACGAACCCCCCTCACCCAGCAGAAGATCGACAAATTTCAGGACGCTCTGGAGCAGGCCATGAAGATAGAGGCAATGGTGGGCTACCCTCAAGAATATCGAGGAGGGCCAGCCCCGCAGGATCCTTCCTTATTGGGATTGTAGCATCAGATTTCCAGTCTAACTGAAAAAATTAAGGAGATGCAGCCTATAAGACTAGTCAGGCCAAATGTTTGGTGCACTCACTGCCTGGTCGAAGGGCACGTAGCAACTGAGTGTCCCCAGTTGCGTGGTTCGGGTGTGGGGCCCTCAGTCGCGAAAATACAGGGGGGTCCACCTAGTGGGGGTGGCGTGTTGATGAATATGCAGGGGGTCTATCAGCCGCAACAACCTTACGTGGGGTTCCCACCTCAACCAAACCAGACTGCCACAGAATATTGCGAAATTTGTCGGACGATGGGTCATCAACCTCGGACATGTCCAATATTGCAGAAGTATTCCAATGTCCCAAACAACGTATAATGTGAGTTTTTTGCTTCCACGACTCACAACACCGAGAAGTGTAGAGCTCTCGATGCACTGGCAGACTGATTGGACCGACCCTCCTATAGGGTGAACGAAGCTTCCAGGGGCAGAGGAGGTGGAATGCGTGGAGGCCGCAAAGGGGGACAGGGTTCGCTAAAATGTTACAACTGTGACCAGGAGGGTCACGTGGCTCGGGAATTCCCCTTCCCAGGTGCCCATGGTGTTCCCAGTGTCGCATGAACACCCATGCGACAGAGGACTGCCCTGAGCTTATCAAGAAGTGGGAGGAACGAGCATGGCAGAGGGGCACGAATCTGGTAAACTCCAAACCTCGAGGAACCGCAACTCTGGACATGAAGAATGTAGCTATTATGATGCGAGGCAGAAAGAAGACGGGGGAGGACACTCGCGAGAAGGAGCCGGTACGCGGGATCCGGCCCGCCTCGTCGAAGCAAATGATCCGACCAGACATACAGAAGAAGTACTTCCAGGAGGCGGTGGAGACATTTGCTCAGCTGGAGGGAGCCAAAGGCCTTGAAGTACCCATGACGACCGATACCAGGGAACAGAGCGTCACGGGGGCCCTGATTGAGGAATGGCTCTAGTTATTCCTCAAGATTGTTGACAATGCTTCGATGCGGGAACAACTCAAGCATCCCTTGAAGGACATACTGTAGGGGAATATAGGGCCGAGGGAACCTTTGAACATAGCACCCCAGTACGTATAGAGGGTCAAGAGGAACAAGTGAAGAACGGGAAAAGAGTTCTGGCTCAACACGCAGGTTGCGGGATTTCAGATCAGAAACATCATGCTTGACTTAGGATCTGACATCAATATCCTGCCACGGAAGACATGGGAGGCTCTTGGGCGACCCCGGCTGGCCTACTCAGTAATCCAGCTTAGCATGGCAAACCAGTACTGCATTGTGCCGATTGACTGACTCGAAGGTGTCGAGGTCAACATTGCAGGGGTAAAGACCTACATGGATTTTGAGGTCATTGATATTATGGGAAACAAGGATCCTTACCCTGCACTACTAGGAATCGACTGGGATTTTGAGAATTGCGTCATCATCGAACTCAAAAAGGAGCTGATGATTTTTGAAGACAGAGAAGTCCGAGTCACTCAACCTCTTGACCCGTATCAAGGCCCGAGGTATACAGAAACTATGGATAACAGGGAGGATGCTCAGATGTTGGACAACCTTTATCAGATGATAGCAGGGAAGCGGGAGGACTATATTAACCCGACCGCAACCGGCTTCGTAAGCTGGCGTAGTGTCCAAAGCTTGGAGCTGGGGTCGGAACTAGCCTGGGAAGACTGGCAGCAAGGTGGGTATGAGACCAGCACGCGACAATGTGCCAACATTTCCAGGGTCCGTTGGATTGGCGCTGAGATCAGGGAGTACCCCACCCTATCCAACATGCAAGCCGTAAATACCTTCATTGCAAAGGTAGAAGACATGGTACCAGAAGGAAGTAGGATACCACTTTTGGATGTAGCACTACAGTCCACATTAGCCAGGTGGTGGAAAAATCACCACAACACCTTGTCACGGTGGAGTTGTGTGGTGGATGCTTTGAGGGCGCGGTTCAAAGAAGGCGAAGGCCCTCGAAGTAGGCATAGGTACCAAGGGACTTCCGAACCGAGGGACCACCTGAAAACCTGTGAGGAGCAGTGGAAAGCTATAGGGTACCCAGAAGAGCTATGGGTACATCAGTTTGTCCAGTCCTTACATACCATCCCCCAAGCTTGGTACTTAGAGGAAGAGAGGAAAAGAGGGACCAGCTCCTGGCAGGAAGTCGCGGAAAAATTTGTTAGGTGCTTTTCCTTCGAAGGGAAGACAGTGCTGGTGTCCCAGGCATTACAGGCCATCAAGGGAGTACTGTTTTTCCATGATCCGAGGACCGACGGGAGCACATTAGCATTACATCCCAAGGGTAGGCGTGAGTTGGCTTGCCAACGAATCGATGGCGATCCAGATGATGATAGTCTGGAGGACCTAAGGCACCTATATTTTGAAGAGAAGGAAGGCGAGCGGAACATCAAAGAAGAGCCGACCATTTAAGGTGTCCATCTACTCTTGCTGAAGACAAAGAAGCTAAACATTGGCATGGAGGAAAAACCCAAAATGGCTACGATTGGGGACTACTAGGACGACGAGACGAAAAAGGAAATTTTTAGCCTCCTCCAGGAATACGAAGATTTATTCCCTTCATCGGTTGCAGACTTAAAGGGCATCAAAGGGGGCCTCAAAGAAATGTGTATTGTACTGAAACTGGACGCCAGACCCGTGAAGCATCGACCTTATCAGTTGAACCCGCGGATCAAGGAAAAGGTCAAGTTGGAGATCGATAAAATGCTGACAGCAGGTCTAATATTCCCTGTGGAAGAAGCCGAGTGGGCAATTCCCATCGTCATTTAGAATAAGAAGGACAAGTTAGAAATCTGCGTCTGTGTCGACTACCGAAGTCTGAACAACGCCTGCATACATGACCCATTTCCCACTCCATTCAGTGACGAAGTATTGGACCATGTTGCGGGGAATGAGGCCTACTCCTTCACTAATGGATTTTCAGGCTACCATCAAGTACGCATTGTGGAAGAGGAAAAAATGAAGATGATGTTCACCACCGAGTGGGGTTCGTTTGCATACCACATGATGCCATTCGGGTTGAAGAACGCTCCCGCTGTGTTTTCCCGGATCATCATTGCTGCTTTTCAGGAGTACATTCATAAGTTCCTGGAAGTCTACATGGATGATTGGACCATTTAAAGTTTGCTGAAAGACCATGCGACCCTGCTACGCATCATGTTTGATTGGTGTCAACAGTTGCAGATCTCCCTGAACTTGAAGAAATGTATCTTCGCGGTTCCCTTCGGAACGCTATTAGGACATGTGGTGTGCAAGCAAGGGGTCTGCGTTGACCCCGGCAAGGTAGCTATGATCGTCCACATGGAAGCCCCAGAAATGGTGAAGAAGTTGTGGGCACTGCTAGGGCACATGGGTTATTACAGACGATTCATTCGAAATTACGCGAAGATCACTGCTCCTCTGGAAAAGTTACTGCAGAAATCAGAAGTGTTCCAGTGGATGGATGAGTGTGGGATGGCCCTTGAAAATTTGAAGGAGAAGCTGGCAATGGCGCCCATTCTGGTTCACCAAGATTGGGATAAGCAGTTCCATGTGCATATCGACGCTTCAAGTATTGCACTTGGGGCTGTCTTGGCACAACCCGGGGAGAAGAAAGTTGACCACCCAATCTACTTCGCCAGCCGCAAACTGTCTAATGCTGAGCGGAATTACACCACCACGGAGAGGGAAGCCCTCGCAATGGTGTACTCGCTCCAGAATTTTTGCCACTATCTTTTAGGAGGGAATTTCAAGTTCTTTATGGATCACTCCGCGTTAAAGTACCTGGTCAATAAGCCCGTTTTGGAATGACAGATCTGTCGATGGCTTCTACTGTTCCAAGAATTCACCTTCGAAGTGATCGTCAAGCTCAGGAGATTGAATGTCGGGCCCGATCACTTATCCAGGTTGGAAATGGGGGAGAACGATGGCTCTTTTGATGATCAACTACTGGATGTTGATATTTTCCGAGTCAAAGCCATACCAGATTATTTGGCTGACATTGCAACTTACTTGACCACAGGACAGTGCCCTCAGCACTACACCTCTCTCCAGAAATGGCACTTGGTTTTCCGCGCCGCTGAATACCAACTGATTGCGGGGAAGTTGTATAAATTGGGCCTCGATGAGGTTCTGTATAGATGTATACTCGACCATGAACGCGAAGCCGTGATGTCGGAGTGCCATAGCGGCATTGCGGGCGGGCATGTAGGGGCGAAACCCACTGCCAAGAAAGTGCTCCAAGCTAGACTATGGTGGCCGACGGTCCATGCTGATTGTAAGACATTTGTTAAGAGATGCGATGTCTGTCAGCGAATAGGGAGGCCCTCTCATAGAGACAAGCTCCCGCTACACCCGATGCATGTGTTGCGGCCATTTGAGAAGTGGGTTGTCGAATTCATAGGTCCCATAGCCCTGGTAGTCAGGCATTCCAAGGCCTGGTACATCATTACCGCCACCGACTACCTCACCCGGTGGGTTGAGGTAGTGGCGGTACAGGACTGTACGGCCGATACAGCAGCTCGATTCATCTTCGAACACATCATCAACAGGTTTGGCTGCCCATGGAGCTTAACCAGTGATCAAGGTACGCATTTCATTAATGAAACAGTCAAATCGCTGCTGGACACCTTCATGATTCAACATCACAAGAGCAGCCCATACCACCCACAGGCCAATGGTACTATTGAAGCATTCAACAAAATCCTTGAAAAGGGTTTGACGAAAATCTGCAATGCCAAGCGAGATGATTGGGATGAGCGGTTGCCAGTTGCACTATGGGCTTACTGGAATACGGTGAAGTGCTTGACCAATAAAACATCGTTCCAGCTGGTGTATGGATGGGAAGCTATGATTCCCGCTGAGTTCACCATACCGAGTATTTTAATTTCCACATCCCTAAAGTTCTTGGAAGAGGAATCACTACAAGAGCGCCTACACGAATTGAAAGAATTGAACAAGGCCCAGTTTCTGGCTAAGTTTCACCAAAAGGTTCAGAAGGACAGGCAGAAGGCATGGCATGACCGCCACATCAAGAGAAAAATGTTCCAGGTTGGGGGGAAGGTTCTCCTCTATGATAGCAGGTTTCAGAAGTTTTCGGGAAAACTGCAGATACACTGGTTGGGACCTTACTTCGTCGTCGAGATTAGGGATTTCGGAGCCGTTCGGTTGGCTCAACTAGACTGTACTGTTTTACCTGGGTGGGTGAATGGCGCACGCCTGAAGACCTACCATGACTAATTTTCTTTCACCTTTCATTCAATAACTCTTGCACCCGAGAGAAGCCGTAGAGTAGCGTAGTTGAATAACTCTCCCACAACCGGGATGAGCATAGGTAGTGTTCATTATCCCTGTATAGGTCGTCAATAACCGTTATGTTGTGGGGACGGCACCTCAACCGATTGTGGTCGGGGAGGAGCGCGTCCAGCATGTCATCCTTGTAGGATACGCAAACGTGTCAAGTGTCAGTCCATATCATTTCAGTTAGTACTTGTGTCAGCCCGTAGGATTGCCTAGATTTGCAGCATAAATTTCCATGATTAGAAGTAACCTTGCAACAATCATTTTGCCATAATTCGAAGTAACCTCAGCTGTCACGTCCGCCCATTTCCCCATGCCACCGTCAGCAGATGTTAGAATACACCTCAGCAGGTGATTGATCGCACGATTATCGCCGTGGAGAATGCCAGCAAGAATTAACTCGTTATGGGGTCTCATCAACCTCGCTCGTGCCAGTTAATTACATAACATGCATGAAAAAAAGCATGAGAATGTTGGAGAAGTTAGAATTAGAAATTGGAGCAGAACCAGAGCAGTAGAAGTATCCAAAAGCACGGAGCCAAGAGAAGACACCGAGACCGATTCTGCAAGTGTATCAACACCGAGCGAAGATGACCAGAGCCAACCCAGCAGTTGTAGAACCACAACTCGACAGTAGAATTCATAAAACAGAGTCCCTCGTCGGGAAATACGACAGTGCTTCCCTCATAGATGTAGACCTCATGGACTCGTTTGAGTTCCCAACACTTAAGCGCCCGGTGTATATGGAATATTATACCACAGAAGCAAGGCATGCAGCAAACATAATTTTTCCAGAGTTCCGAGGCCTACAGCAATCCTCCATTTTAAATTTAAGAAATCTCCCGGTATTCGAGACAACAGGACCATCCATGCAGTGCACCAAGTTCTTGCTCAGCCGCATCCAGAACGGGTCATTATGGTTGAATAAAGAAATTCCAATCCATGCTGAGGATATTCACTGGCTCATAGGGCTTTCACAGAACGGCCCGGATGTATCGTCTTCTTGTCAGACCACTTCCAAGTGAGCAAAGAAGTCAGGAGATGCGGACTATTATGCAAAATATGGCACACGTTGGGGAGGAAAGGGAGCGAATATGGAGCTTATCAACAAGCCCGAAATCAAGTTCGCATGCTACCTCATTGCCAGTAAGACAATGAGGCACTACACGAAGGGAGAATGTGCCCTGGATACTATTTCCATTGCAGAACACTGTGTCCAGGGGGATAAGTTGAACTGGTGCTCCTTCCTACTAAAGGAGTTGTTTGACGCATGTGAAGACAACTAAAAGAAGGCCACAAGTTTTATTTATGGGTATTTGATAGTTGCATTTGCCATGCGGAAGTGGCATACTCCCCTCATCAGGATACCGGCAGAAATAACAGAGGGCCAGCCTCTGGCGATGAAGTTCATCCTGTGGAAGGTGTCGGGTGATCCCAGCACCAAAGAGGTCAATGCAGAGGCATTTCAAAGTTGGTATGGTTTAATGAAACATGTGGTAGCAGGCCAGCAGAGGGTGCCTAGGAACCTACTGGACGAGTACAGTGAGCAAGTATGGTTCGGGGTCAGTCACAGGCACACTTTCCTTCGACCTACTTGCGTTTCGGAGGAGACATTTCACATGCAGCCACTAAAGTTCCAACTCGAAGACATAGCCTTCCACAATGAAGTTTGTTCGTGGTAGGGGGTCACGATGGAAATTTAGAGCGGGGTACCCACATACAATTTTGATCAGATGCTACCGCAGCAACGGCCTGCCGAAACAGAAGCGGAGGCAGCACAACAGGTCTCCACCATGCAACTCATCCCCCTCATTCGCCACTTCAATACTCAGGTACACATTTTCAATGAAGGGGCCAAGGTTGTCTCAGGCGGTGCCATTCCTTTTCCTGTTTTCTCTAAGTTCCAGCTTTCTCAATCCACCCCGCTTCTCCATACGACTTCCATCACCTCCTCCGTCCCCAATGTTTTATTTACTTCGCCAAGTCCAATGACTACCCCGATGGGGGAAAAGAGCAAGTCCACTGACCCCTTAGAAGCTCCTCAGGCCAAGTAGGCCCGAACCACTTGTTGACACAGGGGCGATCGGAGGGATTCCACCTCTACCTCCCATTGACCCCTCCGACTTCATCAACATTCAGCTTCCACCTCCACGTACCATCCCACCTACCACTTCATCCACACCATCATATTCATCCGCCACCATGTCAGACCCAATCATCCGAGATCTACTTAATGGGGACCACGAGGCCGAGGTTGACTCAAGTACTGCAGTAGTGGTACCACCGGTCGACCTCGCTGGGGACCCCCAAGTCTCTTTTTCTGATATAATTACACAGATGGCACACATTGTTGTAGACACAGCTGAGGCACAGCCTAAGCCTACTATATTTCCACAGACCATCCACATATATCAGTAGGAGCGGCTGGACCTGAATATGGCCGACTCGACACCTCATCAAACCCCGCCGCCGTCCCCTCAAGAGCACTCCACCCGATTAGTTGCCAATGGGCAACCCCTACAGGAACAACAACCGGATCAAAATAATTCGGGGGTCGCCAACTTCGAGACGTGGGGTACAGCTTAGCTGTACCACTTTATTCAGAGGGTAGCCCAGCAGGCGGACAAGCTTCATTCCGACCTGCAACAGAGGTGTGAAGAGCAATAGCAGTAGATCACCGCACTTACTGAATAGCGCGAACAACTCATAGTAGCACACGGGCAACTCCAGGGTCAGATAAACGAAGTGGCCAGGGTGTTTACAGGACTATGGCCGGCCGTAGAAGCTCACTACACTCAGATGCCTGCAGATGTACCAAAAACAGATATATTGGAGCGGACCCTCCACCTCAGAATAGCATTCACTGACCTCCATAAGGAAAATGTAGAGCTCCAAGTAGCGTTAGCAGCACGGCCAGCGCTGCCCATTCCAGAAGTAGTCTACTCGGCACAAATTACAGAGAAACAGGGCCAGGTCACCCAGATGCAAGAAACTCTCAATTCTGCAACGCGCGATGCTTATGACCTTCTGAAAGGTCTCCAAGAATGCTCGATGGCCCTGATGGTAAAGACTCAACCCATTTCAGTGCAGTTGTAGCAACTTTCAAAAGAAATTCAAGATGCTACGAACCCCTCACAGTTAGACCAGCTATACGCTCAGGCGGATGCTCTGGAGGTCCAGATCCAGCAAATAGAGGCCAGCTTGGCAATGGCCAAACAAGAAATTCGAGAGCTCCGCCAGCCCCTCCAACTCAGCGCCAAGACAATGCAACAGTTAGCCGCCGAGGCCGAAACCCAAATCGACACGGTGTTCGGGACTGTACCGACACCTGTCAAGGAGGCAGCTTTCTCCAAGATCGCCACGGAGACAGATGCATTATTACAGGGGTGGCAGCAAGCTGTGACGACCTTCAACGAGCTCAAGGCTTCAGCATTCAGCAAGGTCCTGGAGTTGGGGCCCTTGTTTAGGCAACAGACTGAAGGTGCACAGTAAGAACAGGGCACAGGGTCCGATGGGGTGATGGAAATAGAGACAGTGATTTGTGATTGACTCGGGATGAGTTAAGAAACTGTGGTCAGGGCCTGTTGGGGCCCTTGTTTTGAATTTTGAATAAAGAACAGATTTTTGGGTTGCATATCAACACATGGTAGCCACAACCAAGCCACAAATACGGTGAGTAGCGGAGCTACTGAGGTTGCGGGGAAACAGGAGATAGCTGAAGAAGCTGACGCAGATAAGTGCAGATTAAGAGAAGATATAGCAGAGGATGGAGAGTAGAACTCATAGACAACAAAAGAGAAGCCGAAAGTAGCTGAAGAAGAACGCAAGAGGAACTAGCGGTTGCAATGGTGGGTGAATAAATAGCCGTCACCCAGCTGAAAGAATACACACGGATGTAGAGGGATTGAAGAGGATCGAGCAGATGCTGCAAAAGAGATCTCTCCCAAGCATGATATCTTTGTAGTTCCTAGGCTTGTCTTATCTATCTTTCTGTCTTATGAGATGTCTGTAACAAAATTGTAAGCTCTTCTTGTGGAAGCGATGTAACTGTGGATCCGACTAAAAGTTATCAATATACTTGTAGCTTTCTATCTTATTATATGAGTTACATGCATGCATGATGTTCGTGATGTCTTAAAATTTTATTTGCTTAGTATATGTTCAATCTTCTGAATGTTCTTGTGTATATGATGATATTTATGCAATCACTTCTATATTAATCACGAATTGTGGATCCTCCCACCACTGTCTATCTATTCCCCTTCTGCATGTGGTCGCGGCATGCCTCGGGTGAGACTCTCTACTCTCCGGAGTAGGGTGAAAATGTCGGCGTGGTTCTAGACTACAGCGGATTCCCTTGTTGGCCCCAATCTCTGAACCTGGGTCTTGCTTGCGAGACCAGTTTCTTCGCCAACACACCACATGAAACCTTCAGTATTTCCCTCATTTTGATGTTAATCATGATTTCATTTGATGATAATGTTATTATTTTATTGGGAGCATGATTGGGGGAGAAACACATTGGTTGGATGTGTTCTTTGGGAAGGAGGATTCCCACACTTTTTGCATTACATGTTCAAATGGGAGCATGGGAGGAGATATGGCCACCACAGAAAAAAAACTTGTTTCTTTATGAGGTGGGCCATGGGATTGATTGGATGCCATATGGTGGTGATTTCCAACTCATCATATATGGGACAATTTGGGCCAGCATGATTCATAACGTTGGAAAGGAGATCTTTGGAGGTTTAGTCTTCATCTTACCACTTGAGGGAAATATTATTGCAGCCCAAGAAAAACAGATACTCTAAACTTATCGTAAGTGGAGAGGAGGATAATGTAGGGTATGCTACTTTGTCTACCATGTTCAGATTTTCAGCCCACCCACTTTGCAGGAGCTCAAGGTGGACGAGGATTTTCAAGAGTTTCCATGTTGGGAGGTAACTAATTTTGTATGGATGATTGCTTGGGGATGGGAGATTCATGTGGGGATGGTAGATCCCAATTTATATCAGACCTCATGCCTCAAGAAGGCCTTTAAACAGCTCATTGTTTCCTCCATGGGTATTTTCCTTTTACATGATGATAGCTATTTGGGATACTCACTAAAAGCTAGCTTGCATACTTGGGAGGAACAACTTGGAGATGTATTGATGAGAAAACATCTTGATCCTTGGAGGATTTTATCATATGAGGGTGATACAGGGGAAGAAGAGGAGGCTCTTTAGTTCTATCCTTGCAGTTGCTTGAGGACAAGCAACATTTGGGAGGGGAGGACTGTAATATTCCAAATTTAGCATGCAGCTAATTGGAATATTGACTTTTGTTGTTTACACTTAGGAGATGAATAAATGGGTAAGGGGACCCATACATTTTTGAAATAGAAATAAAATCCCTCTTGATGTGAAAAGGGATCATAAAAATAACTGGATCTAGCACTGTCATGTGTGGAAAGGGACATTTGCATGTGGACAAAGTCAAGTTTGACCAAGTCAACAACATAAATGTAGGAGGAGTGGATCAATAATAAAAATAGCTAAATATGAATGCGGTTCATTTTATAAAACTATATGTGAGCTGGATTGAAGACCCTTAGGTGTGAATAGGGCTGAAGCAGGTTGAAGGGGTCAACCTTGACCAAATCAAATAGCGCGGTTTTAGAGGAGTGGCTCTAATGAAGGTGCAACGCAGTTTTGGAGGGATATTGTTTGTGTGATGGTGAAAACCCTAATGAGTGGGACCCAAGATGAGAAAGCTCACTTATTTTATAAGGAAGAGGATGGTATCCATTTGAGGTTAGCTTATAAATTATATTTTTATGTCTGCTTAGAATTTTTCTCTCTTTAGCTGTTTAGCTAAGATTGTTGGTGTTGTTTAGCACTAAGGTATTCCTGTTTAGGAATTCCTTCTCTTCCATTTGAGTAGCTCTTGGGAGAGACCTGATATATCATTCCACACATCTGGCATTGGTGCCAAGCTTCAGTCTTCAGTTTTAGCGCAATTTCTGTAGGAGGTTGTGTTGAGTTGCAGGGTGTTCCAGTGGAGGGTTGAGAAATCCTCCTTCTGAGTTGGTTTTGCATACGAGGAAGGATTACTTCTGTTGGGAGATCAGTTTGGAGGGTTCTTTGGCTGATTTCAGATATTTGGCAGAATACCAACATATTTCCATCACCTACAATGTTATTCCAGTCAGGAATTGTGTTATTTCTACAGGGCAATTTCAGCAGTGTCTTTTGTGGCTCTTTTTGGGAGTTTTCATGTGATTGGAGGGTTGGTCCTTCCATGGGGGAAGAAATTTGATCAGATATACATCAGATATATATTCTTACAGCCTTCTATACTCCTGTTCTTTAGTTTTCAATGATTATTCAGTCTTATTGTTGAAGATTACCATTTTTATTTAGGTGTATGCCTAGAAACCCTTTCCGAGTTCTGTAGATTTTGTAATAAGGAGAATAGATCTCTGTTCTTGAGACATATTGTTTAATATAATATTAGATCTATTTGTATCTTCTATAACCCTCATTAGATTGCACTGTCTCTTTATGTAGTAATTTCATGTTGTAGTATTTTTGGGGTTTTTGCCTTTTCTAGCTATCCTAGGTGTGGGAGGTCTGTTTACCTCACCTAGTTTGGTTTGTTTCTGATCTACTCTTGGATTTAGGTTGTATATTGTCAGATCTAAGGGATCCAAGTGCTGATTTCATTTTCTGTAGCATACAATTCTGAAAATTCATTTTTTATGCATGCCTTGTTGAGCAGTCCCAATTTGGGGATATTACAAATTGATTAAAATCTTGACCTACAAGACTGTCATAGTACTCTATCAAGGAGTCATCAGAAAATTGGATATATGACTCTAACTCAGGAAAACAAAGGGCTTGGCGAATTAACTGAGCTGACACTTGCAGAACGTGCTCCCCTTGACAATTCATTACAAAACATTTCCCAGGGTACATAACAGACACAAGCCAATGGATAAATTCGGGAAAAAAATGAGTTTTTCGGATACATGTAGACAAGACACTAGTATTTTCCATGGTGGTGTAAATTGGAGAATTATTATCATTTAAGAGGACTTGCTGGTAAAAATAAAGGTGGTCAAGGGAACAATTTGTATCGTGGATATCCCTCTCGGTATCCATGAGAGGGATGTGACTAGCAGAACCTGATAGGGATGAACGCTTAGCCATAGTTTAACTTTGAGGTGGTAGATAACTTCCAGGGTGACCGAAAACTGACAGGGCGACAAAAAACTGAAAGAGACGCAACACAGAAAAAATTCAAACACCAACTAACCGATGATAATTTCATAAAGAATGAGAATTTCCCTTAAATAGGTGGTGCGAATTTGAACTTAAATGCTAATAAGATGTGTCAACAGACCATTAAGAAACCCTGACATGGATGACAACTGTAACCATCTTGGCAGAAAACGTCACTACGGGGGGCCTTGAGGTACGAAAAACTTATTTGGCTTGTGCTCCCGCAGTAAATCTCGACCGTTCATCTGGATAACCCTGCAGTCAATAGGGTCAACTGCGGAGGCACCCTCTGTGTTAAACCCCGCGCTAAAAGTGCCTGCGGGTTGAGCCCTTTGCTTTATTGTTTGATCAATCAATGAATCCCGCTCAATAATTAATATTATAATTGGGACCCACTTATATAAAAACTTTAAAGTATTAAAACTTTAAACTTTATCATAACCAACAGATATATTTTTATGCTAAAGTACATGAATTTTGATACTCTAACATATCTTTTGATATTTTCTATTTTTTTTTGTATTTTTAAAAATTAAAATAAAGGATATTGCGAATGAGCAGCCACAACATCTGGCTCCACCTAGGGATAGTGTTTTTTGCCATGAAACACTAAGAACCACAGATTAGTGCCTTCACCTCGGGCATGGAGTCAAACACTGCTTCATAAAAAATGTATAATGAAGGAAATCAAATATGTACAATGGTGAACCATTAGATTTTAATGCTGGAAGTAATGCTTTAAATACTGCCCATTTACAGGCAATTCTAATGTTTCTCCATCAAGATTCTCCAACATAAAACTGTTAGTTTTTTTTTTTTTTTTTTTTTTTTTTTTTTTTTTTTTTTTTAAATTAAAATAAAGGATATTGTGAATGAGCCACAAAATTTGGCTCCACCTGGGGGATAGTGTTTTTTACCATGAAACAATAAGAACCGCATATTAGTGCCTTCAGATCGGGCATGGAGTCAAAAATTGCTTGATGAAAAATGTATAATGAAGGAAATCAAATATGTACAATGGTGAACCATTAGATTTTAATGCTGGAAGTAATGCTTTAGATACTGCCCATTTACAGGCGGTTCTAATGTTTTTCCATCAAGATTCTCCAGCATAAAAGTGTTATTTGATCTGCCTTCAATAATCCTATATGGGCCATACCAGAGAGGATCAAACTTACCATGATTTCCTTTTTCTTCTCTTCTGGTATCCCATATTAATACCAAATCTCCAGTTTCGAAAAGAATCTCCTTTGCCTTCCTATAAAAAATGGACTTCATTTTCTCCTGATATGTGACTAAGTTTTCCCTGACTTTATTCTTGTTCTCACTCAATTATATCACCTTATTCAATCTTATTATCAATGCATTGGGTTCTTCTTGTGCTTCTTGAAGAGAAGAGATCACTGATCTAGCTAGCTGAGTGGGAAACAAAACTTGGGTACCATATAATAATTCATAAGGAGACTTACCAGTCGATCTTCTTGTAGTCATCCTTACAGCCCAGAGAGAAAATATCAAATTTGAATCCCAGTTCTTCTCATTCTCATTAATTGTTTTCTTCAAAATCTTCACCAATGTCTTGTTGGAGGATTCAGCTAGCCCATTTCCTTGAGGATGATATGTTGTAGAATGAGACAAGATCACGTTATATGTTTGACAAAAATGAATGAATTTGACTGAGTTGAATACCTGAGCATTTTCTGTTACTATCTTCACTAGACATCCAAACTTGCTAAAAATGTTCTCTTCCAAAAATTTCATCACTACCAGATCATTTTCTTTCCTGGTAGGTATTGCCTCCACCCACTTTGTAAAATAATCAATGGCATTCAGAATCCACTTGAACTACCCACTTTATGGTGGATTTATTTCTCTAATGAAATCCAATCCCCATTGTCTAAAGGGTTATTCAACAAAAACAGGGAGAAGAGGTAGTGGGGCTAACCTTTTCTTTTCTGCAAACAATTGAAATTTCTGGCAACTTCTAACCACTCTGTATACATCAGCAAATAAGGAAGGCCAATAAAAACCTGATTTGAGGATTTTTTGGGTAGTAACTTTTCAGCTATAATGACCCCCACACAGACATTCATGGTACTCCTTGATAACTTCCATTGACTCTCCTTCTGTCAAACACTACAAAAAAACGCCAGCAGGATCCTTCCAATATAATTTAGCATCAATTAGAACATAAGGCTGAGCTTTGATTTTAAGAGCTCTGTACTTTGTTCCGTTGATTGAGGGAGGATAAGAGAAAAATAAAAAATAGTGACTAAAATCCTTATACCAATCCGAGCAGAGAAACTTGTATTTGATTGTTGACTTTGTGCTAATTTGATTTGTTTCATCAACAACTTCATCCAAGGGTGCAAGAAAATTAATTCCAAAAGCTTGAAAATTAGACTCTGTCAGCAATATCGCCAAGCCCTATCCTTTTACTAGCTTAGTAGGCTTAATATCTAAATCATATTCTTGGATTTTGGAAATCCATTTTCCTCTTTTTCCCTCCACATCACTTTGAACTAGCACATCTTTTACAGCTGAATTAGGTAGATATGCTACTATTTGAGAATGAAGTACATAAGTCCTGAAAACCTTCAATGGTTTAACTAGAGCATATACCTGTTTCTCCAAAATATTGTATTTGAGTTCTGCATCCTTGAGAACTTTACTGAAAATGCTACAGGTTTCTCTTTTCCTTCTTCGTTCTTTTGCAGGAACATAACAACAATGGTAGAAGGTGATGCAAATGAAAAGATTTGGAAAGGACTTTGAAAATCTGGGCTAATCAAAACTGGAGCCTCTTGAAGAGCCTCTTTAATCCTGGCAAAGGATTCTCTGGAATCTTTGTCCCATTTCACTTCAGCATTTTTCTTCAACATATCTGTTATACTTCTGAAATTATTAGCATAATTTGGGACAAATATCCTTAGAAAAATAATTTTGCCTAGAAATATTTGGATATATTTCTTACTTCTAGGAAATGGGATTGTTTGTATAGCCTCAAGTCTTGCTGGATCAATTTTCACCCCCTGATTTGAAACTATATGTCCCAGCAACTTAACTTCCTCCAAAGCAAACAAAGATTTTTTAGGATTCAATTATAATCTAGACTTCCTACATTTTAGGAAAGCCTTCTGCAAATGCTCAAATTGCTCCTCATCAGAATTTGAAAAAAATAGTCACATCATCCAAATATATGACTACAAATTTTTCACCTACAAATTCTATATCCCTTTCTCTTTGGAAAGTAGCCCCTACATTCATAAGACCGAATGGCATCTTGGCATACATGAACGTTCCCCACGGTGTAGTAAAAGTTGTTTTCTTCTGAGCTTCCTTTTCAGCAACTACTTGGTTGTATCCAGAGAAACCATTAACCATGGATAACCTATGAGCTCCAATTACTTTATGTATAACATAATCCATATTTGGCAAAGGATAATTATATTTTAGGGAAGCTCTGTTCAAGTTCCTAAAATCAACACACAATCTTATCTCTCCATTCTTCTTCCTAACAGGAACCAAATTAGAAACCCAGTCCGAATATCTAAGTGGGACTATAATCTTTTCTTGCAAGAGCTTCTTCACTTCTTTTTCAATTGGGGCAAGTAAAAGTGGATTAATCTGTCTAAGCTTCTTCCTGTGTAGCTTAACCCCATCTTTCAATGGTATTTTATGCTGAATAATATCTAAATCATATGTCTTTAAATATTCATATGTCCATGAAAACACATCCATAAACTTTTTAAAAATATCAACATACCTTTCTTTAATATCCTTGGGAACTCCTTTAAACAACCTAACCATTTTGGTCTCTTGCTGAGTTCCTAAATTACAGTCTTCCATTTCTCCTTCCTGAGATGCATTTTTCTGGTTTACTGCTACATCATTTTCATTGAACAGCCTTTCAAGAGGAACCAGACCTCTAGGAAATGTATTATCCTTCAACTGAATTATCTTTTGATCACCTATTGACTACTTCAAGTTTTTTAGTACATCATTCTAATTAGTTTGTTCACTTTCTTGATCTATTTCACTGTCTTCAAAATTTCCAATCATTTTTAGGAAATGATTGATCTTCTCATCATCCTAAAAAACTTGCTAATGCTTAATATTATCAAGAATTGAAGGTCTATGCCTCAACTCAATCTCATATCTCAGTCTTGGATTAATTGGTGGCTTAAATGTACTGGCTGCAACTACCACTGAATCTGCCATTCTTTTTTCTTCCCTTGGGATAAACTGAAGATTCAAGGCTTCAAAATAATTTTCAATAAGGTCCCCCACTTCATTTCTATAAGACCTCAATCTGGGATGCTTGGTTTGACACAAATTCTTGATCTGTCTTATAATTAACTCGGAATCACCAAAATGGAAATACATTGAATTCCCATTTTTTTAGTAGTTTGAAGACTCAAAATCAACGCTTCATACTCAGCTACATTATTGGTTGATTCAAATTCAAGCTTAAAAGAAAAAGATACAATATTACCTTCTAGAGATATGAATAAAACGCCAGCTCCTGCGCCATCCTTTGAGTAGGCACCATCAAAATAACACTTCCAAATTTTATTTGAATCCAGCTACTTATGTACAATTGTTGAAGAGAGTTGCTTCTGTGAATCTTCAGCAAATTCTGCATCTTCATGTAGCATAAAACAAGAGAGATCTTCCTTCTCGTGGCCATATATAGGAGAATTACCTGCATCCTTCTTTGTGGTAGTCTTAACAAATTTGGTTTCTCTGTATAACCTTCTCTCTTCCCCATTGAAGACAGGAATGATTGCATATGTGAAGTCCAATTTTAAGACACCTCCAAGCTTTTCTCCCCAAGATCAAGACGTCAACATACTAAATATGGCTGGACTATATGCAACTACTACATCCATCATGATATTCTTGGCTAGAATTTGAGCCAAGGAAACCACCATATCTTTGATAAGCCGAACGCACTTTACCCTCTTTGAATCGAATGAATAAAGGTCTCTATAGGGCTTAGTAATTTGTAGATTTAGCTCTTTCATCACAGATAGTGGCATAATATTATGTGATGCACCAGAATCTAACAGACAATTATGCAGAATGAAATCATGTAGAAGTACTGATATATAAAAAGGAGGAACTGAGGAATCTACCTCTTCAACATGTGGACCAAAGGTAACCACTGGTTTTTCTTCTTGCAAATTTACAATATTACCAACATCATCAGACTGAGAAATATTAATAAATTCTGCAATTTCCTTCTTGTAGCCTGGTGTTTTAGCTAACTCAAGCAAGGGTACTTGAATTTTAAGCTTTTCTAACTCTTTGGACAAACTAAAACTTTGATTTTGTTTAATAATCTTCTCAGGTTTTTCTTGATTTTTATTAGGATTAGCATGTTGCTCAGGTATAGTAACAATCCTCTCCAAAATATTAGAATCATTATGCTTACTTTGGGAAGCCTCAGATTGCTAATTTTTATTTTCTTTTACTGAATCGATGGGTTGTTTACCTTTGTCTAACTGTTTTACTGAGTTCTTATATTGTGCATTTACCATTGGAGAAGGAACTGAATCTGGTTATTTTTCTTCATCATCCTGAGTTCTCAATCTATTTTTTTGATCTCAAGTCATACTTCTTATGCAGTTTTGCTTGCAAAAAATCAGTGAATTACTTGCAATAATCATCCATTTCTTCCTGGTAAAATGATACATCAACCTCTATACATTCTTCTTCATCATCTTCCATATAAACAACAGAAATTTGATCTTCAACCTCTTTCTGATCATCATTAGCAGACTGTGAAGGTGTTGCTTCTATATATAAGGGTGCTTGAACTTGGTCCTGATCTCTCCTTTCCCTCTGCAAAATCTGCAAAGGTTGCTTTCTAGATTGGGGATTAAAAACCCCTATGTTTTGTTGTGCAGGTTTCTAATTATCCAGTTCCATGTTCACAAGTTTTTTTGAATTTTTTTTGATGAATTTAGTCATGTCATCAATCCTTTGATCATGTGATGACTCTTCTTTTTCCTTACCTTTATCTCAAACTGACTGCTTTTCTTGTGCTTTTCCAGTAGTAGTCATATTTTCTTCGATCTCCAAAGCATAAATTTGGATTTGCTCCAGAGTGAGAGATCTTCTCTCTCTCAAAGTAAAACTAAAATTTGATACAAATGCCCCAGCAAAAACAACTCTTGCTCCAATAGGAGGGGGTTTCATTTCCACAGGCAAACTACTATACAATTTGTTAAATATTTTAATAAATTCAGTCATGTTTTCATCTGATCTTTTCTTTATAGCATTAAATTATGTCAATGAATATCCATGATCTCTCTTTTCACCCCATCTTTGGATGAATTGTCTTTCTAACTCATCCCATTTATTAATTGAGCCATTTGGTAATCCTTTAAGACATTTTCTTGCCTCTCCACTCAGATGTTGTACAAAAAGTCTCATTACCACAACAAGATGTTCAACAATAAACAAAGGCAAGTGTTGTTCTACAGTTATTTCATCTTCACCAGTAAATCTTGGAAGCAATTTAAGATATTCCCGAGGCATTACATTCATAGGTTGGGGAATATTTAATGGTGCATATCTATTTGTCAAGAAAGCAGGAACAGGGGCTACCATGTTTATGCCTTGATTTATTGCTCCTTGAGTAGGTGGGGTTTGTATACCATTTGTAGATGTGAATGGATGAGGTGAAAAAACTGATATGGGAAGAGGTTGATGAACAATAGCAGAAGAGATAGCAACTGTATTAGGTTGAGTTTATGTAAATGTGAATGAAACAGAGTCAAAAGATTACTCTTCTAATATTGGTTCTTGGAAATGAATGGGTGAGGACATGGATTCTTGTTCCGAGAAAATGAGTTTCCAGGAAATATCCTTGGATGAATGGGTATGGGAATTGTTGCCTGGTGTAGGCAGTGTGGCATTAGGTGTAGAAAGCATTCTTGATTTCTGGAATTTTTTAGAAATCAGCTTTTCAGGATCTGAGAGAATAGGAGCTTTCTGCTGAGAAGTATTTGACCTCGTATGTGGCCTCTTATAAGCCAGAATTATGAAATGAGTACACATCTTGAATATTTCCTCCTCTCTAAACAATCGAAGGAAATATGAACAAAACCCAGGGAAAAACTTTGCTTCTTCGTTCCTTAGCAACGATGCCAAAAAATGTTGTACCTTAAGAGACAATACCTTAGCTGTGATAAGGAATCAATGCTTAAGACATTTGTATAATTATGTCACAGAAATATTTGTCTTTATTTTATCACCCTCAAATATTTATCATTAAACCATCAAAGATCAAATACAATGAATGTTCCACAATGCTATTATCTGTTGATATGGAATGGAATGATCAGAATAACATGAAAGAAAGAGGCCCAAACTGATATGCTGTTGCACAGAATATATCACCTCAAACTTCAGAAGGATTATAAGAAAAGGAACAGTTAAAATGAAGGAGCGCATATTAAGGGTTTTAACTCTTATTCACACAAGTAAAAAGAGACCTGCAGTTTCATAACTTCGTTTTATTCAGAGATAGAAAACACAGAATGTAAACTTGAAGACATATCAACATCAAAAAATGCCAGAAATTTGCTTCTCATTCATTTATCATTTGAAATCTCAGTACAAAAATTGCAGTCTAAAGGTTCAAAACTCGAAACCATTCTCCTTCTTCTCTATCTCATTAAATACAATAGAAAGTTTGTAACCATTGTAACTGATCTTAACTACTTTAACTACTTAGCATGTCGTATATTATCTATTACATGTCTTCAAAAATGTCTTATTACAATTACATTCTCTCTTTAAAAAAGGAAATAACATGAAATTAAAATCCTAGTCTATATGTTGAATATGGATTGATGATGACTCTGCTACATTTCCTTGACTCACTGGTTTATCCCTCTTAGCAGTCGAGGGATCCTTTGGTAATTTTTTCATCCAGGCTCTGCACTTCTTCCATATTTCGATGTTTGTCTTTGGTGAATGAACCGGCTTGTGAAACTCCAATCTAAAAGCAGTGATTCTATTGAATGATTATCTTTCCACAAAAAAAGTTTTCACTGACCACAACGGTTGAAAATGTCTCCGAAGGAAATTGACCACTGTTGCTCCTTTAAAAACCTGAGTTTTCTCATGAGTGCTATCAACCTTACTTTTTGCCAAAACTAGTAAAGTTTCATAAGAATCACATGAAAAAAGACCACCTCAAAGCCCCCAACATGATGGAAAACCTACTCTTTCTATTTTATCAAATAATTCATCAAATTGACTCACTGCTTCCTTTAACTCAATCATCTTCTTCTCTGCAGACTTCCTACAATCATTTTGTTAATTTCTACTGCATATAAAATTTTGTCTTTAATTTCATTTTCCTCCAATTCCTGATTTGTTTTGGAATTAATGAAATTAATGAACTTCCTTGCCCAAATAGCCCTATTGATTATCTTCTGCTTGTTTGTCATGAATTTCTCTTCAAATTCTCTGATAATTCCTTTTTCTTCTGCAATAACAGTTAGAAAATCCCAGATTGTTTTCATTTCTTCAATAATATCATTCCAAATGATATTCTTAGCTTGTATTAAGGATATAGTTCCCTTCAATATTTCTTTGAGATTTTTAATCTTAGCATTAGAATTTTGGCATTCCATTTTGTATTTATTGACTTCTCCCTTCGTAGCTTTTATAAACTTTGTTGTTGTTTCCAAATCAGATTGTGCCCTTTTCCGATCTATTTCTACCATCTTCAATTCAGTGGTTAATTGAGAAATTTGTGCTAATGGATCTTCACTACCTGATGGAAAAACAAAAGTGAAAGTATGAGATTTAATATGGTTCTGCAATGACAGTGCAGTTTATTTCAATTTAGTAACTTCTTTTTCCTTTTGCATGAGATTTTTAAGAAGTTTTTCTTTTTCATTTTCCACCTCTGCAACCTCTACTGCCATGGAATGTTCTCCTGTTGGTAATTTCAATTTTTTCTTCAGTACAAATATTTTAGATTCAACACTTTGTAGAAGCTTCTACATAACAGACCTATTATTGGGGTCTACTCCAATCTTTACATGATCTTCTTAAGCTCTTCATTTTGGATTTTCAAAGCCCTGGAATTGCCTTTCGCTAACTTCAATTAATTTATTACCTTTCCAAACATATTCTCTGCCTTCAATGCCATGGCATTAGTTTTTCTTAGGTAATTTACAATCAGCTGACCTGTTTGCATGTGTAGATTTACTTTTTCCAGCAATGGAATTTTCTTCATATCTACAGTCAAGTTTACATTATTTAAATTGTTAGAAGAACCAATTGACATATCAGAAGGATGTGAAAGGGAAATTTTGAATTGATATTTTTCAAGATCCATTACAGTTAGAAGTCTTGTTTGGTATGGAGCTATCTGGTACTCAGCTTGAGCTTCCATACTTGTATTCATCTTCTGATTTATCAATACAATCTGGGCAAACATTTTTTTAATTAGAGGCACTTGATCTTGAGTGCTCTCATGCTTCCTGGGTGAAGAAGGGACATTTTTTTCATCTCCCAACTGTAATGAAAACCAAGTTGAGTATCTGTAGACTCTTCATTAAACTTTACTCTCTTCTCAGCTCTCTCTTCCTCGTCCTATGAATCAACGACTGCCTCTTTACCTCTTTTATTTTATTTTTCTGATATAATGGGAGTCTGAACATTTGAACTTACTGAACTCACAACACCTTTACTTTCCATTTTTTCTAGATCTGGTCTGCTCTCATGAATGAAGGCTGAATATCCATTATCAATTCTTCTACTAGAAATGACACTATGACGGTAATAAGACCACTTCTCTCCTAGCAGTAAGTGCATTCCACCTAACATCTGAGTGACTTCATCAAATGATTGTCTCATATTAACTATAAAGGGACCTACATTCATTGGCAATTTGAACATATGACCATTCTTCATAGGCACAAAGTGAATTTGGTCAACATTTAGAATTTTCATAATAAACTCCAAAGCAAATAATCTCATAGGCACAAACACAGGAAGTCTATAAGGTTCTACACTAGCTCCATAAAGTCTAATTTTAGAATAATATTAAAAAACAAACCAATCACCAAATTTACAACTTGCCCCCAAATGCAAAAACTCTTGAGCTTTGGGAAAAAACAGGGGGGAGAACTTCCATTCAATACTTTATAAGCAGAAGACATAAATTGACCAGAAAAATCAAACAAACCACTATCATTCTGTTCTTTTCTCACTATATCTGTCCAAAATATTACTGATTGCCTCTTCTTATTCATATCCATAATGTTTAAATTCAGATGCATGAATTCTTCTACATTTTGATATAAGAATAAGTGAACAATAAGTGAGGGAAACCTAAATGAACCTGTTAATGATAAGCTCATGAGCTGAGAGTTAACAACTTCTTTCCAATAGGATGGAATATCCAGCACCACTCCTGGCTTCATGATCAAGGCGAACATCCCGAAATTTTACTTGTCTACTATACTGTCGTCATCTTTTCCTAAAATCTTTGCAATGCAGCTTAGCACCAGTTTGACTTCAATATCAAATACCTCCATAGCGAACCCTTTACTGTCAGGTTCAAACTGATGTGAATTTGGCTTCAGAAAATGAATGAATTGATTAAAATATTGACCTACAAGACTATCATAATACTCTATCAAGGAGTCATCAGAAAATTGGATATATGACTCTGACTTAGGGAAACAAAGGACTTGGCGAATTAATTGAGCTGACACTTGCAGAACGTTCTCCCCTTGACAGTTCATTACAAAAAATTTCCCAGGGTACATAATAGACACAAGCCAATGGATAAATTCAAGAAAAAGATGAGTTTTTGGGATACATGCAGACAACACACCAGTCTTTGCCATGATAGTGTAAATTGGAGAATTATTATCGTTTAAGAGGACTTGCTGGTAAAAAGAACGGTGGTCAAGGGAACAATTTGTATTCTAGATATCCCTCTCGGTATCCATGAGAGGGATGTGACTAGTAGAACCTGATAGGGATGAACGCTTAGCCATAGTTTAACTTTGGGGTGGTAGATAACTTCCAGGGTGACCGAAAACTGACAGAGCAACATAAAACTAAAAGAGACACAGCAAAGACAAACTTCAAACACCAACTAACCAATGATAATTTCAGAAATAATGATAATTTCCCTTAAATAGGTGGCGCGGCTTTTAAATTAAATGTTGATAAGATGTGCCAACAAACCGTTAAAAAACCCTGACATGTATGACAATTGTAGCCAGCTTGGCATCAAATGTCACTGCAGAGGGCCTTGAGGCACAAAAAAAATATTTGGCTTGTGCTTCCGCAGTAAATCTCGACCGTTCATTTGGATAACCCCGCTGTCAACAGGGTCAACTGCGGAGGCACCCTCTATGTTAAACCTCGCGCTGAAATTGCCCACAGGTTGAGCCCTTTGCTTATTGTTTGATCAATCAACGAATCCCACTCGAAAATCTACTCGATAATTAATCTTATAACTGGGACCCACTTATATAAGGACTTTAAAGTATTAAAACTTTAAACTTTATCATAACAAGCAGATATGTTTTGATGTTAAAGTGCATGAATTTTGATATTGTAACATATCTTTTGATAGTTTTCTATTTTTTTTTGTATTTTTAAAAATTAAAATAAATGATGTTGTGAATGAGCCTTCTTCCCTTTCTTGGTTGCTTTCTTCCAACCTTTTTTGAAGTGAACCTTCACTACATTTGTGTTCTTCAACTTCAATTATGAGACCTTGAACTTGTTCTTCAAGAGTATTGGAATGGATATTCTCAGCCTTGAGCTCTTTTATAAGCTTGATTACCTCCTTAGAAAATTCTTCTATGGTCAACCCTTATTATTCGTTGTTTGATACCTCTTGTTTAATGTGCTTGGCCATAAACAATAATCTCTCATTAGCTTCTTCTTCGCTGTCATTGTCTTCATCGGATGATGATCTACCTTCTTTAGAGAGAAATTTCCTCTTGAATCCTTTATTTTTTCTTTTCTTGTTGAATTTCTTAAAGCCTTTCTTTTCTTTTGAGTTTCCACCACTTTTTTTCGGACATTTTTTTGCGAAATTCCCAACATCACCACAGCTGAAACATATCAATAGAATTTTACCCTTGAATTTTTCCTTACCAATTTTTAGTTTTCTCGTAAAGTAAACATATTCTCCATTTGAAATACCTTCTTCGTCATCTTCCTTTTCTTCACACTTGCAGGTGCAGGTCTGTTCCTTTGAAGGTTGTTTCTCCTTTATTGGTTTTCTTAGATGCAACAAACACATTTTCTAGAAGCGAAGTACCCTGTTCTTCATCAATTCTCATTTCATATGCTATGAGAACTCCATGTAATTCCTCTTTGTTGAGTTTGTCAAGATTTTCACTATATTCTAAAACCGATACCTTTGGGTTGAATCTCCCTGGTAACGTTCTAAGAATATTTCATATAATAGTCTTCTCGTCAACATGCTCTCCCAATCCTCCAAAATGTTGGTTATTTCATCAATGTGTTGGAAGTATGCAGAAATGTTGTTATCTTCTTTCATTCTGAGTTGCTCAAATTTTGCTCTGTAGATTTGAAGCTTTTATTATTTGACATTTGATTCACCTGCATATATATTATCATGCTTGTCCCATACATTTTTGGTGGTTTTACAACCCAACACCGTATGATAAGAAGATTCAATAAGTCCATTGATAAAAATATTCTTTTCTTTTGCATCATTTACCAAATTCTTCTTACCTTGTTCATCTGAGGTTGATGTAAATCCATTTTGAACAGTGTCCCATAATTCGTAACCTTGTGCCAAGAGATAGACCTCCATTCTTCCTTTCGAGGGTGCATAATTATTTTCATTGAACAGAGGTACATCATTCTTGGTATGCTCCATGACCTCCTTCCAGCTGTTAAACTTCTATTGAAGGAACCAAGCTCTGATACCAATTGTTGGAAATATTGAGAGGGGGGGGTGAATTAGTATTCCTTTCAATTAGTATTATTATTAATCTTTCAAAGCATTAGTTAATCTTAAATTATTATCAGTGTTTGTACAATGATAGCAGTAAAAAAAGGAACACAAATGCACACAGTTTTTAAGGTGGAAACCCTCTTCGGGACAAAAACCACCTGAATTCTTTTCTAATAATTCTTTAATATTCAACTCCAATTGAAAATAAAGCTCCAACTTCCTAGAATCTAGAAAAGAATTCTTCTCTAGCTCCCACTGGATGGATGCTCCAATGCCCAATATTCTTCAGTAGTCAACTGAACGGATGCCCCAACACCCAATGAGATACAACCCACCCTAGTACCACCCTACCACCCTGAAGTTTTCACAAGCTTGAACCTTTTGGTGACTTCATGCACCACCCTAGCACCACCCTACCATCCTATAGAAGAGTAAAAGAAGAATGGAATCCCGTACCAGGGAAAATGGCCCACTTTACAATGATATAGAACGATGTAGAAGAAGAATACACACTAGACCATAAACCCAACTATCACACAACCACCTAATGATCATCCTAGACCTCCCGACACTACCTCTTCAAATCTTGGTAGATAGACACTTGTACAATTTTTACAATGATACATTTATAATGAATTAGTACAATGATACCTATATACTGAATGTATGCAGTGCTGCCCACTTGAAGACTTCATGTGGTGAACTTCTTTTTGTTGTTCTGTACCTTGATATCTACTCTTGTCATGCTACCCTCTGTTGCACCTTACTTTGATTTCCTGCCCTAGAAATTCTGGTCCTTTGCATCCCTTGACAACACATGATCTAGATTTTTCTTTTCTTCTAGGATCTCGATATTGAATCTGGTGCATCTCTGTTATTTCAGATCCCCAATATGTGATTTTTGGTTATGTAGTAGTCCTCTGAGTCTTCTTTCCAATGCCATAGGTCTGACCTAATTTGGATTCTTCAAGAGAGATTTATGCCCAATATTTCACAATGACCTAATTATGGATTGGTTCAGTAGAGAAAACTTGTATGGAATTCCACATGTCACTATTTCTTCATTGAGCTTTGAAATTGATATAGTGAAAAATGCAGTTTGTGTGCTATCTTCCACTTTTTACAGAATTCTAATATGATACTCAGAGAGAGTTATGAAAATTTTTCCAAGGTCACTTCTTTGAGATGAAGTTCAGAAGCCTGAAAAAGCACTAACTTCCATAGATCATATCTGTGAAAATATTACGCACTGTGATATGAAATATTTATAGGTGTTTCCTCATGATTTCAGCTTTGTCTCATAAAAATTTCAGCTTCTAAAACTTCGTATAAAAAAAGTTAGAGTGCAAATTCCATGATGACTCGTTTTAGGTAGAAAAATCCCTACATGAGGAGGATATGAGGATCAAAATTTATATAAATGCTTAGGTTGAGAGGGTATTCAGCAAGTGAACGTGGGAGATATTTTAGGAGCTTAAAAATTATTAATTATTTACTTTTCAATTACCCATGCCACAACCCCATGGGGTTTTAGCCCACTAACTGGGGTTACAAACTGCAAACATGAATATCTCTCAAACTGTAAGGAATTACATGGCTCACCATATATCAATGGAAACATCCCAACAAGTAGAAACCATAAAATATATTCTTGACCCAGAATATAGTAATTTGGTAGGTAAAATTTCCCATGCAAGATAAGGGTAGCCCCTGGTGCTTCTTGGGTTAACATCAATGACAACCACTGATCAAGAAAAACAAAGTGCCTCTTAGTGATGATGTCCAAAGAGACTTGTGGAGAAGGAAGCTTTGCTTCACATGCCAAGAATCTTGGGCACCCGGACATAGATGTGCAGCAAGAAAGGCACACTATATAGAGGTCTTTTCAGATGATGAGGAGGAGGAAGAAGAAGAACTAGAAGGAGGTCATAGCTCTGGGATAGAAGGAGAGGATCCACCACAACCAAGAGGTGGGAATGGAGAATTTTCTCCAATTGGAGGGGCCCTTGCATCATGGAGAGGAGTACCCAAGTAAAAAAATTAATAATATCTACAAATTTATCATCGACTACTTTGATGGTAAATAGTTGTGCATCTCATAAACTGTCTTCTAGGTTAGTTGGCTATTCTCAAATTTCAATGCACGACAGATGGTCTGGCCCAACATTCAGTCTCCCAGGTTTCACAATTAATTCCAAGTCATATTCCTGAAATAACAACAACCATTTGTAGATATTACCCCCCAACACAGGTTTGTTAACTAAATATTTCATAGCAGAATGGTCAGTAAACATCTTAAAATGGCCTCCCAATGGATAGTGGCGGAACTTCTACAACGCGTAGACCATAGCTAATCCTTCACTCTCTGTGGTTGAGTAGTTACACTCTACATTTGACAACTTCCTACTTTCAAATGCAATAGGGTGGTAAATCTCCTCAGCTCCTCGCTGTGCTAACATAGCTCCTAGCATGATGCAAGAGGCATCGACATGTACATGGCATTCCTTTTTCCATGTTAGTCACCTATAAAAATTTGTCATATCAAATGGTGGCTAAATCTTTTTAGCCTTCAAGAAACAATTCTTGTACAAATTGTGAGTTCTTGAAGTCTTATGATAATAATTATCCTTGGAATTAATCTTCACTATTAGCCCTAAAGGACCTTACTATTTACCAAAATAAAAAACTGCTCATGAGGCTCCATTTTTCATCATTTCACTCCTCCTTTTACTCATAATCAACACCATTTTCATCCTTATTCCCTTCATAAAAATCCCTCCATTTAAACTTCATTTTAACCTCCAAAAGCATCAAAACCCTCTTAAAACCTTATATTTTCCCCCTTATTTGGTTTTAATTTCCCTTCTTTCATCTATCAGAACCCTCTTTTGGCTTTAAAAATCCCTGTTTTTGGCCTAAAAACGGTCTTCTAGCACTATAAAGTTTTTAAGCCCCCGAGAGCTTATTTTCTTTAGCCCCTTTCCTCCATACGTCCCAAAGGTCCGCAATCGGGCGCTTAAAGGCCTAAAACCCTTTCTGAAACCCCTTTTTCCTCTATTTTTCTTCATTCCCGACATTATGATCTGAATTAATCTAGACCGTTGATCTCTGCAGATCAACGACTATCGGGCCCCATCCTTCCACCCACCTTCCCATCCCTTCTCCCATTTCAAACTTTCCGCTTCATCTTTAAATCTCCATCGTTCATTTCAGAGATCCAATAATCGGGACTTGACCCGATAAAACCAAATTTTCACTTGAACTTTTACCCTGCCACTTAATGTTTCTGCTACACGAAAAAACAAATGTCGGTCCCACCACCCATGCCCCATGCATCTTACCTCCTGTTGCATGTAACCCGCACCGTCCGATCAATACCAAGAGATCCGACGGCTTAAACTCCATTTCGCAAAATTTTTGTGCCCAAAGCTTAATGCTAAATTTTTGTTTTAATGGGTGGTATCGAAAGGGACAGGTGTCAAGTGATGTATGGAATCGCATTCCATTCATGCAAAACCGGCTTCCCCCATTTCATTTTGTGAAAACCATCCCTGGTTTTCCGCTATACCATTGCCCCTCACAACGTTGCCTTCATTTTTTATCCCAGCCGTTGATCTCTGAGATCGAACGACCCTGATTTAATCTTGCCCCCATTCAATTTCCACCTAACTTGCTCCCGAAATATTTCACCAAGTAATCTTGAGCGTTGATTGTCCTAATCCAATGGCTCTTGTTCATCGTTGCACCCAAACTTCCATTTGTGCTTGGTTAGCTGCTTTTCCATGGTTTTTCTCCCTTTTTCTGTTGCATCCACATTTTTTCCTCACTGCTCCTCCACCCTCACAAGCCTCTGAAGTAGTCTTCAAAATATTCGCAGGGTTTCTTAATGATTTGTTGTGTTTTTTGCAGGATTTAATGGTGGTTGTTCTGAGAATTTCTGCAGTCACAGTCAGGTGACATTTTCAGCCCAGAATGACGATTCTGTGGTTTTTATCAAAGAAGAAAAGGAGCTGTGGGTTTTGAAATCCAAGTTTAAATCAATTGTATCACGATCCAGGGTTTAACAAAAACCCTCCAATAGCAGAAAGCCACTTGTATAAACAAAAAAAGCGAAGTGTATCAGAGTGAAGAAATTAATGATAAAGGGATTAATGCTTAAGCCTGAAGATCAGGGTTTTTAATCCACATGTTAATGAGATTAAGACAATTCCAAAGAATGAAGACTCGAAGATGAATATTAAGGCTTAGTTAAGCCTAAACACAGATCAAAAAGCAAATCACTGTGTTTATAAAAACAGAGAGATATATCAGTCAAAGAGGCCTCCACTTCCACATCAGAGGCCATTTATCCTCTTCAGCTACCAAAGTGCCACATGTAGCCTCAATAAATCAAATGAAGGCATAGTTATTGCCCAGTCAGAATATATTTGCTTAAAGACAGCTAGAGTTATTTCCAACCTGCCTAAAGAATTTTAAAGTCAAAAAAATATGCCAAGTAGCTAAAAATTAAATGAAAACCAATTAATACATGGAAAATATCAGAAATATTCTCTATTGAGCCTCTCAAAGACAGAGAAGCATTAACTTGTATTAATTGAACTAGAGACCTTTTATTTCATCCCACCTCCTCTTTCTTCTATAAATACTTCTGAAGAAGATGAGACGTTGTTGGTTGTTGGACTTTGATGTAATAAGCTGTTGTATTGAATCATTGTTGAATGTAAATAAGTTCTGAAGCTTTGAAGCTTTGTTAAGTTATTGAAGAAGTTAGGCTAAGAAGAGAAATTGTTGTTGTGATGAAACATTGGACATGTAGTTTGTAACTGGATTGACAATCAATATACAAGCTGATTTTTGGGATCCTGGTCTATATCATTGGTGAAGTACCTCTTACTGTTATTGTTTTCCTTTCATGTATGCTATCTTGTTCACTTTTCTCTGATAAAGAATAACAAGCATAGAGCTAGGATTTACTGTTAGAAGTACCCTACTCTCACTGATAAGCTTTATCTATATGTTTTATGCCAATTGTGATATTTGGGAATGACTTAAATTAAGTGTAAACATTATCAAGGAATGTTTGTTAGTCCATGTCTTGATGTGAAAAACTTGAAAGGAAGTTCTTGAATGATATTTTCATTACATGCTAAGTAGAGTTAAACTAGAAAAGTTTATGGTTTGCCCTGTCTTCTAGTTCTTTCTCCAAAGGTTGTTTGAAAGTTTCCCTAAGAGTATGCTGAAGTAGACCATGATTGTAATACATCTGACCTGATCTTAAGCTGCACTTTGTTTTCTTATCTATTTTCATCCCTTTTGAAAGTAGTCTAGTGAGATTACTGGATTTTTGTCTGATAAGTTAGCTTTAATACAAGCTTGTCCAAAGAATTCCATGGTTAGCCCTGTCCTTTGGTTGGTTTCAAACAGTTGCTTAAAAAGGCTTTTCTTGTATGGAAAGTTGATAAATCCTTGTTGAAATTATTGGCTTTTTCCAATTTCTCAACACTTTTAATGTTCCACTCCATCATTTAATCTAAAGGATCTTTTGATATAGATGACTTGCCCCTTGGACCACTCTTGAAATTGTTGCACAATTAAACCCTTTTGTGACTCCATTGCCCAATGGATTATAACTGCTTCACACTTATCCTATCTGATGAACACTTCTCAATATACTTGCATCTTCACCCTTTGAAACTCTTTCATTTTGTGATATTCCATCCAATTAAAAAATCATACTCGACCAACCAAACAAACAAAAACCCTTGTTCTTAATAACTAGCCTAATATCATACCAAACTTTAAAAGATAATTCAAACTTTGAAACTTACAGAGAGATCCCTCTCTGGATTCAGGAGGGCTAGATCCTAGAATCCCAAAGTGGTTTTTGATGTAGTCTCTGTAGCATTTAGTCTTGCCACTCTACTAAATTACAGAGGCCTAACATTTCTGGCGACCATACTGGGGAACTTTATGAAGTAATAGATAACTTCACAACTTAGATAATCCCATTTTTAACAAATGGATCAAATGTATTCTTAGAGTGGTTTTGATTGTTGATGGTGAACAACATTCAAGCCCTAGAATCAAGTAAAAAATATTCACCTGGTGACTCCACTGAAGATCAGTAGGCCTGCTGATTTTCCTTGGTTTTCCAAAGACTCCACTGGGAAACCCTTTATCATAACATCATTTAAACTCAGGAAAGAAACTTTGAGAATTAAGTTTTCTTTATCAATAGACTTGTTGGCCTTTTAAAGATTTTCATATCAGGCTAAACTTTTCTGAATAGTGGGTCTAAAAACACAACACTGTGGCTTCAAAAATAATTCATACTAGAGCCTATCCTGACCCAAATCCTCCTGAGATAGTTGATAATCCTGAAAGTATACTTAGGAAGTCTCCTAAGGCTCAAGCTTCAACTGTTGTTAGGACACTTCATAGAGCTAATTTTGTTCCTGAAAACCTTACAGCTCTACAAGATTCACAAGTTGACTTAAGAAACCCATTCAGAACTAGGTCACTTGATGATATAGATCAGATAGATTTTGAGCCTCCATCTTCATCCCAAGATAGAGGTGAACATCTTGATAGAAAAGAAACTACCCCACCTGATTTGCATTTCCTTCATAATTTTGGTTTCTCTCATCCAAGATCTGCTCAAGAGTTTCTTGCTGGTCCATCCACATCTTTTCTTCACACACCCACTGTTCAAACCACACCATTCCATCAACCCCCTCCCATTTTACATCCTCCACCTGTAAACCTCCCATTTTTTCCACAACCTCCTATAATGGAAACATGGTATGCCCTTCTAGTCCTTCCTTTACCTCTAGTCAATCTACAACAGTAATATCAGTCCAAGATACCATTATATGATGCCAATGGTGCTACTGCTGCTTCACAACATGTGGACAAGATGAATGACTATTTTGATAGGAATGAGATTGATGATGAAACTATCAAAATTAGGTTATTTGCTCAAAGTCTAGGGGGAGAAGCAAGAAAATGGTTCAAAGGCTTAACCCCTCAAAGTATTAATGATCTCCAAGCTCTCCATCAGTTATTCTTAAACAAATGGGAAGTTAGAAAAAACCCTCTCCAAATACTTTCAGACTACAACAATCTCAAAAGAAACACTGAGGAAAGTGTTCAAAATTATTGCACTATATTCAATAGTGTTTATAATGCACTACCCCCAGAATTGAAACCTCCACAAGGTTCAGCATTGGCCAAATTTCCCAAAGGATTTGATCTCGAAATGGCCTATCAGCTTAGAGAAAGAGATCCTTTGACTTTAGAATATATGCAGAAAGGAGCTATAGTTGTGGAAGTGAATCTGATAGAGAAAAGAGCCAGGATGAGAAATGAGAAGTAAGTAACATTTAGGGAGGAATCTTCACCTTCCACATCTAGTTCAAAAATGGAGAGAATGATGGAGGAGATGACGAAGAAGATGAACATACTTGAGAGAGCACAAGCTAGAGAAAACCAATCAGCTCCCCAAAACAGAAATCAATCTCAAAATCAAAATCAAAACTTTAGAAGAAATCAACCTCATAACAGACAAAGATAGGATGATCAACAGATCATACCTCCTTTCCAAGAAAACTATGTAAGTGAGGTAGAAGAAACAATTGAAAAAACAGAGGAAGATGACATAAACATGTTGGTAATGTTGGGAAAAATACTGAGAGGGGGGGGGGGGTGAATCGATGTCTTATAATCTTGTGTAGACAATAAAACTTTGATATTTCCTTCTAAAAAAAAACCATACGCTACTTTCCTAAATTCAACTCGCGTATATACGCGGATATCCTTTACAGAACTCGCGTATATCCAGTGAATTAATTATGCATTTAATTCATGACTTAGATCACTGCATTACTCATTTATCAGATGTTCAGAAAACAATAAACAGGTGCAGAAAGAACAGAGTAATCATCACACACAAGCAATCACACATGAACACCAGGATTTTTAGGTGGAAACCCAATTTGGGAGAAAACCACCGCTGTCGTCGTCTCAGTCTTCAATCTTTATTATTAAGAAAACTTCTTACAACATGTACTGGCGCAGACTCATACCAGCAGGCAGGCACCCACCTGCAGAAGGCTACAACCTTCTCTCATTTACCAGCCTTTCCTGGAAGGGAGCAACAACCCCCTGCTCTCGTTTACCAGCCTCTCCTGGAAGGGAGATACTACCCCATGATAATAACACTAGCCTCTCCTGGCAGAAAGCTTCTACTTTCAGACTGAAGGCTTCAACCCTCAGATCCACTGCAGACCACGTTTCATCAATTTTCAAACTGGATCAAACAACTTCAATACAATCCTTCACTTATCAGCAAACGTCCTTTTCCCAGAGCATCAAACAGAACAGTGAAACCACTGTAACCATAATATCAGAGATAGCCAAGACTTCAGAATAGATATGTAGAATCTCAATCAGCTTTGAGCAACCATCAGTTCAAATTGCATACGCGCTTTTCTTCAAACAGACTCGCGTATATACGCGCTTTTAATAAGGGAAACCTGCGTATACATCTGTGCACTTTTCAGAAAAACCCTAACAGTCCATACGCTCCTTTGTTTAAACAGATCCGCGTATATACACGCTTTTCATGAAACGAACATACGTATAGATCTATAAAAGATAAACTTTGCAGAACAGATCAGATCTATGGACTTACCCAGATTCCTTTGATATCTTCAATAGATTTGTGCCAGGTCTTCAATTCTTCCTTTTAGATCATCCTAGAGATTCATCATTTCCATATCTAGAGATTTTGACCCTTCATCATCTTCATGAGTGCATCATAGATTCAGATCTATCGATTAAGAACAGAGTTCAACCATACAGATAAACTTCAGAGTGAAGTATTCATTTAAAGCCCAGACGCATGCACCCCCTTTGCACAATGATTTTCTTCTCCTTATATAGGTTTACCCTTTATCAATACCATGAGCCAAAACCACACCTCTTCCGATGGTATTCCTGGACGGGATCAAATAGACACCCCAGCGCTCAATACAATGGGTCAATACCATGGTAGTAACCCCTGGTTTTACTCTTTTAGAGTGCAATTGAGCATACGCAACTTGGCACGTACTTTCCCGCGTGCATACGCTACTTCTACTAGACAAACCCGCGTATGCCTTGAGACACACACTTTTCATCACTGGTCTAGCACATACTGGAATTCCTTTCATCATTACATCTGAGCTGCTGTGTAGACACATCAGATTTACATCATTAATTAGTATATCAAGACAGTTTCCATCAAGTACAACTTTTATCAAGTAGGTTTCCATCATCTTTATCAAGTGGGTTGCCATCAAGGACAACACTCTGCATCATATTGCCAACAATCTCCCCCTTTGGACTTGATGGCAACCACGATGGTGTTTGATCACAATAGATAGATACATTAAGCATAATGATAGTCTCCCCCTATTCAAACACCATGTCACTCTCCCCCTTTGACATCAAGGGAAAAGGGCGGATCAACACCAACACAAGGTTTTCCTCCTCATGTCGAAAGAAGGGCGCTGTAGATCTGATGTGCACTGAAGTTACCATGCTCCCCCTGAGTTCATGCCGGATCTTCAAACATGTTTTTCAATGAAGTACATGACTCTATGACCTTCCTATCACCAAGGACTCATACATACATCAAAGATCCAACCAAGTGGATTTACATATGAGACTCAAGTACCCAACCAAGTGGGTTTACACAATTTGACTCAGCTACCCAACCAAGTGGGTTTACACATTTTGACTCAGCTACCCAACCAAGTGGGTTTACACATTGAACAAGTCCTTACATGACTGAATATTACAATTTACATCATAGGTCTCAACATGAACTTTTCATCAAATTACAAATATGACCCTTCATACCCAAGACAAAAGGATCTCAAGAGAGAGATCATAATTCAGAATCATCATAATGCCAACAATGCATTATTCTCAGCAAGGCTAATGCTCCCCCTGAATATGTGCATCCTGAACACTTTCAACAGCAAATCATCAAGGCATCTTCACCCAAAATCAGAGAATGAAACAAAAATATAAGAGCCGAAATACCACCAGAGACTCCAAATAGCATCAGAGATACCAAACAGCACCATAGTTTGTGATGAAGAAATGCTGACCTAGAAAAATTGTCAGCAACCACACATACGTGGTTTTCTGTGTATGAACTCGCGTATATACGTGACTGTCTTTCAGGAAACCCGCGTATCCAAATCAATCTTCAGAATTTTAATTAGATCTGATCCTCTGCATGGCAGAGACTACTCCCAGCTTCTGTCTGAGATATTCGAACACTTCCCTGGGCATAGGTTTGGTAAATATATCAGCAACTTGTTCTTTGGAGGGAACATACTCCAACTTCACCTTTTGTTCAAGCACTTGTTCACGTAAGAAATGATACTTGATGGGAATGTGCTTGGTATTGGAATGCATAACAGGATTCTTTGAGATACTGATGGCACTGGTATTATCACACATAATGAAAATAGGAGGTGAACATTTGATTTGGAAATCTTGTAAGGTTTGCATCATCCAAAGAAGTTGAGTGCAACATGATGCGGCAACCACATACTCTGCTTCTACTATAGATAAGGCAATAGAGCTTTGCTTCTTGCTGAACCAAGATACTAACCGGGGCCCCATATAGAATGCACCACCACTAGTGCTTTTCCGATCATCAACATTTCCAGCCCAATCTACATCAGTGTAAGCATGAAGAGTAAGATCATCATTCTTTGGATACCAAAGTCCAAAGTCTTGAGTTCCTTGTAGATATTTGAATATTCTTTTGACAGCATGAAGGTGAGATTCTTTTGGATTAGCTTGGAATCGTCCAACAATCCCAACTGCATGCATAATGTCCGGTCTAGTCCCAATGAAATAAAGTAGACTTCCTATCATAGATCTATAATCTGTTTGGTTGACCATGGGAGAATCATCATGAGAACTGAGATTACATCCGGTTATCATTGGTGTACTTACAGGTTTTCACTCTTCCATGCCATACTTCTTTAGAATTTGCTTAAGGTATTTTTCTTGTGATAAGAATATACCATCTGCAGTTTGATGCACTTGCAAGCCAAGAAAGAATGTTAGTTCCCCAAGTAAAGACATTTCAAATTCTTGCTGCATGACAGAAGCAAATTTATGACTCATAGATTCTTCATTACTTCCAAAAATGATATCATCAACATATACAACCACAATCAATAGTTTATCATTTTCAATTTTTGTGTATAAGTTGCTATCGGCAGACCCCTTTGAAAATCCTTGTTGATGAAGATATTTGTCAAGACGATAATACCATGCCCTTGGAGCTTGTTTGAGACCATATAGAGCCTTTTTAAGTCTACAAACAATATTTTCATCATTTCCCAAAATGAATCCTTTTGGTTGTTCTATATAAACTTCTTCTTCTAGATCACCATTGAGAAATGCAGATTTAACATCCATTTGATAAACTTTGATTTGTTGAAAACTTGAAAAAGAAAGAAACATTCTTATGGCTTCAAGTCTAGCTACAGGAGAAAAAGTTTCTTCAAAGTCTATACCTTCTTGTTGAGTATACCCCTTACAAACAAGTCTAGCTTTATTTCTTACGACATCCCCATTTTCATTTAACTTGTTTTTGAATATCCATTTAGTTCCAATGACATTTTTGTTATGAGGTCTTGGTACTAATTCCCAAGTGTCATTTTTTTCAATTTGATCAAGCTCTTCATTCATGGCTTGAACCCAACATTCATCTTTGCTAGCTTGGTTGACATTGTGTGGTTCAATAGTGGATAGAAATGCCAGATAGCTAGAGGATCCTACAAGAGTCCTTCTTGTTTGTACACCTGATGCCTTATCTCCCAAAATCTGAGATTCTGGATGATTCTTTTGAACATATCTGGAAGGAGCCTTTTCAGATAAATCATCTTCAGGTTCTTCATTGGATCCATTGTCTATATCATTCCTATTTGATGTAGAAGGACAATAGTCACCATCATCTTCTTCTGTTGTTTGTTTTTCTTCTTTAGGGGCTGCAGGAGACTCATCAATGACAACATCAATACATTCAAAAATCTTTCGAAGCCTTTTATTGTAACATTTGTATGCTCTGCTTGTAGATGAGTAACCAAGAAGTATCCCTTCATCTGATCTAGGTTCAAACTTGCCAAGCTTTTCATCATTATTTTTGATAAAGCATTTACTTCCAAAAATTCTAAAATGCTTCACAGAGGGAGAATTACCATACCGGAGTTCATATGGAGTTTTGTCACTATTTACCCGAACATGTGCCTTGTTGAGAATGTTTGCTGCTGTATGTGCTGCTTCTCCCCAGAAAATGTCAGGTGTTCCAGAATCATCAAGCATAGCTCTAGCCATTTGTTGAATTGTTCTATTCATTCTTTCTGCTACGCCATTTTTTTGTGGGGTGCCAGCTACAGAGAACTGTCTTTTTATGCCATGTTGTTCAAAAAATTCAAATAATTCATTTGATGTATATTCTCCTCCTTGATCAGATCTAAGACACTTGATTTTTAGATCTAATTCATTTTCCACCAGTGCTTTGAAGATCTGAAAATTTTCAAATGCTTCATCTTTGTGTTTAATCAACCCAATCCAACACATCCTAGAGAAATAATCAATAAATAAGATATAGTATTCTTCCCCACGTGGTGAATTTTTCTTCATAGGTCCACATATGTCAGTATGAATAAGTTCAAGAGGCTTACTTGATTATCCTTCTTTGGCATTAAATTGTACTCTGGTCTGCTTACCGAATTGGCAAGATTTGCATATGATACTCTTTGGTAGAGTAATATTGGGAAGACCACGAACAGCTTTAAGTTTTCTTGATTTTTTGATTTGAGAGAAGCTCAGATGCCCCACCCTTCTATGCCATAGCCAATTTTCTGATGATTTGCTCAAGTAACATTGATCTTTGCAGTTCTTCAATACATACAGGTTGCTAGGAGTTCTTTTGCCTTTTATAATAGTTTTACCTGTATCAAGATCACGAACCACACATTCTTTTGAACTAAAGACAACTTCAGTTCCTTGATCACACATTTGACTTACACTTAATAGGTTATGCCTCAATCCATCCACATACATGACATCATTAGCCTTCACCTTTTATTTTAAAAACACGGACCCTTTTCCTTTAATTACAGCAGGGGTATCATTTCCAAATGTAACTTTATTTTCCTTTTCTAGAGCATTATATACACGAAGTTTGCTTTTGTCACCTGTCATGTGTCTTGAGCATCCACTATCAATGTACCATTGATTTTATTCACCTTCTAAAAATAACGCTATCCCACAATTTTCAACCTGTAGTTCCTTCTTTTTCCATACTTTGGAGCTTGAAGGAAAATCCTATTTTGGCTGGACTTTTCTCCTGCATTCAGATTCTAAATGGCCAAAGTTATTGCAATAAGTACATTCAACTTCATTTTGAAGAGGAGAAAAGTTGTTATAGGTGTTCTTTTTTGGTTCAATATCCATCCTTTTCTTTCTTGCTTCTCTTGTCATGATGGTTTTATAGGCAACACATTGAACAACTTTATGACCAAAATTGTGACATGAGAAACATTGTCCATTGAAGTAGAAATTTTTGCGATCATGAAATCTTCTATTTGAATTTACCTGTTGGTTGTAGCTTCTTTGAAAGACATTCCTGTTAGTGTTCCTTGAATTGTGATGATCATGCTTTACCTGTAAAGATTCTTTATTTCCTTGCTGAGTGGCTGAATGTAGTAAACCAGCTGTAGCTGCTTTTAGATAATTTGGAGCTGAAGTCTGAGAGGATTCTCCGGTATATCCAAGACCTGTCTTTATAAGAGGAGAACGTTGTACCTTGATAATCTCATCTAAGGTTTCAGATCCTTTAGCAAATATAAGATTCAAAGTCTTTTCTTTCTCAAGTTATTTTCTTAGACTTACTACTTCACATTCTAAATTCTTATTGTGTTTCTTCGCTACTTCATTCTGCTTTTTCAGAGTCTCTATGGTAATTTTCCTTTCTTCTAAGAGAATTTTACATTCTTCTAAGCGAATTTTGAGTTGATTGTTTTCTTCAAGAAAATCATTGTCCTCTAGAGCATCCACAAAAGTATCCTTTTCCTCTTTAGATTCAAATGCCATGAGAAGTCTTAGATCTTTTTCACATTCTTCCTCACTATCAGAGAACCCATCACTGTCTTCATGAGTGTAGTAACTTTTCCTAGTGCTAGACCGGTGCTTATTCCTTCTTGCTACTTCCTTCCCTTTTGCAAATGTTTCTTTATAAGGACACTTAGCAGCATAATGACCAACTCTTCCACAATCAAAACATTTGAAAGGAAGCTTACCTCTGAACCGTCGTGTGCCAAGTTGAAGTTTCTTTACAAAATTTACCTCATCTTCTTCTGAGATATATCCTGATCCTTCTGCTTCTTGTACTTCCTTCCCTTTTGTAGAAGCTCTAAAGATGGCTTCTTTGACTTCACATGGTCCTCCTCTTCTCATTTCATAGGCAGTTAGTATGCCATGGAGTTGTACGACAGTAAGATTTTGAAGATCTTGTTTTTCTTCAAGAGCAGAAACTTTTGACTCAAATTTTGCCATTAGTGATCTTAATATTTTCTCAACCAAGGTAGATTCTGCTATTGTTTCTCCCATGTTTCTCATACGATTTACAATATCATCAAGACGTAAGAAGAAACTAGCAACACTCTCATCATTATGCATCTTCAAATTTTCATATTCAATTCTGAGAGTTTGGATTTTTGCACTTTTTACCTTTGCATCTCCTTCATAACTTAGGATTATTTTGTCCCATATTGCCTTTGTTGTATTTAGCTACATAACCTTGACAAATTCTGATTCAGTTAGACTTCCCAATAGAGAATTGACTGCCTTTGCATTTGTTTCATAATTCTTCTTTTCCGTCGGATCCGCTGGTACTGCGGCTGGATATTGATATCCTTGTTCAACAATGGCCCATACATCTGCTCCCATAGACTGAAGATAGGATCTCATCCTTATTTTCCAGAAGATTAAATTGCTTCCATTAAAGAGTGGAGGCTTGATAGATGTTGTTCCATCTTGATTGCTCATCTTGCTTGATATTCCTTCTAACGGCTAAGCTTTTTCAGAAGGACCTGCTCCGATAACAATTGTTGGAAAAATACTGAGAGGGGGGGGGGTGAATCAGTATTTAGTGCAGACAATAAAACTTTGATATTTCCTTCTAAAAAAAAGTCATCTGTGCCTCTGAATTCCTGTAGCGTATATACGCGGATATCAACTACGGAACTTCCGCGTATGTCCGGTGGGTAATTGTCGTACCAATTCATGGGTCCTGATCCTTTGCATTACTCATTTATCAGATGTTCAGAAAACAGTAAACAGGTGCAGAAAGAATAGAGTAATCATTACACAATCAATCACACATTAACACCAGGATTTTTAGGTGGAAACCCAATTTGGGAGAAAACCACCGTTGTCGTCATCTCAGTCTTCAATCTTTATTATTAAGAAAACTTCTTAAAACATGTACTGGCGCAGACTCATACCAGCACGCAAGCACCCACCTGCAGAAGGCTACAGCCTTCTCTCATTTACCAACCTTTCTTGGAAGGGAGAAACAACCCCCTACTCTCGTTTACCAGCCTCTCCTGGAAGGGAGTTACTACCCCCTGATATTAACACCAACCTCTCCTGGCAGAAAGCTTCTACTTTCAGACTGAAGGCTTCAACTCTCAAATCCACTGCAGACCACGTTTCATCAATTTTAAAACTGGATCAAAACAGCTTCAACACAATCCTTCACTTATCAACAAACATCCTTTTCCCAGAGCATCAAACAGAACAGTGAAACCACTGTAACCAGAATATCAGAGATAACCCAGACATCAGAATAGATATGCAGAATCTCAATCAGCTTTGAGCAACCATCAGTTCAAATTGCATACACACTTTTCTTCAAACAGACTCGCGTATATACGCGCTTTTAATTAAGGAAACTCACGTATACATCTGTGCACTTTTCAGAAAAACCCTAACAGTCCATACGCTCCTTTGTTTAAACTGATCCGCTGTGGTGTATTGCTTTTTCATGGCTTGAACATCGTATAGATCTATAAAAGATAAACTTTGGAACAGATCGGAATCTGTGGACTTGCAGTTCTTGAATGCTCTTCCCCAAATACGTTGCGCTAGGTCTTCAATTCTTCCTCTTAGATCATCCTAGAGATTCATGTTTCACGGATCTAAGTTTTGACTGTAATGTCTTCTACTTTGGAGTGCATCATAGATTCAAATCTATCGATTAAGAACGAGAGTTCAACCATACGGATAATAATCGGAAGGGTGAAGTATTCAATTAAAGCAGACGCATGCACCCCTTTGCACAATGATTTTATTCTCCTTATATAGGTTTACCCTTTATCAATACCATGAGCCAAAACCACACCTCTTCCGATGGTATTCCTGGACGGGATCAAATAGACACCCCAGCGCTCAATACAATGGGTCAATACCATGGTAGTAACCCCTGGTTTTACTCTTTTAGAGCGCAATTGAGCATACGCGACTTGGCACGTACTTTCCCGCGTGCATACGCTACTTCTACTAGACAAACTCGCGTATGCCTTGAGACACACACTTTTCATCACTGGTCTAGCACATACTGGAATTCCTTTCATCATTACATCTGAGCTGCTCTGTAGACACATCAGATTTACATCATTAATTAGTATATCAAGTCAATTTCCATCAAGTACAACTTTCATCAAGTAGGTTGCCATCATCTTTATCAAGTGGGTTGCCATCAAGGACAACACTCTGCATCATATTGCCAATAGGTAATAGGTAGTGACCACTTTGATGTTCCTATTAATAGAAAACAAGGTCTATACACACCCTATGATGATAATAGAACAGAGGATGAACATTATTTTCAAGAATTGGAAAATGTCATCATAGAGACCCCAAAATAATATGACCTTAGGAGTAAAAAGAATCAGGAAACTCCCAAAACCAAAACCTCTGATAAATCTACAAAAAACAACCCTGTGAGAAAACCCAAAAACATTAAAAAAAAAGACAAAACAGTGGATGTAAATTATAATCAAAACAAAGAGAAATACACTCAAATTAATGAAAAACAAAGTGCAGACTTTAGCAACGTTAGCACCTCAACTAGTGCTCCTATTAAAACAATTTTGACCAAGGTAAATAGAGGAAATCAACAAGCTGATTTTGCTGATAAAGTGGTGATTAACAAGGCTGAAAAAAATATTGTAAAAAATCAGTTGCCTTTTAGTTTGGAACAGGAAATTGCCAAGATCAAAATCTCTGTTCCCCTCACTGAATTAGTCTCCCAAGATGTATATAGATCACAAATTTTGAAAGCCTTCAAACTAGGAGAAAATAATGACATTGTCAACCTCAATGATGACCAACCAGAGCTCTTATTTGGTCCTAATATTGAAGGAAAATACCAAGAAGGCCCAGTTCCTCCATTTTATGTTAGTTTGAAAATTCATGACAAAATTTTACACAATGCTATGCATGATTTAGGGGCCTCTCATAACTTAATGTCCAAAGTAGTAATGGAGAGTCTAGGCCTTGAAATCACCAGACCATACAAAGATCTATATTCCTTTGACTCCAGTAGAGTGAAATTTTTAGGTTTGATCAAAGACCTTTGTGTGAACTTAGCTCAAATTCCAGCCAAGTGTTTAGTGATGGATATTGTAGTGGCTGATGTACCCCCCAAATAAGGTATGTTGTTATCAATATCATGGAGAGCTAAGTTACAAGGAACAATGCAAATGTATATGACATATGCTACCATCCCTATTTTTAATCAAACTAGAAGACTTTATAGGGAATCTCACATGCAATACATGGTCAGTAGCCAAGAGAGACCGAAAAACTCTCCTCTTTATTCTGTGCATATAGGCCTTGACTCATTTATTCTTTTCAATCATGAAATATTTAATGTGCAAGAAACCTTAACTAACTTAGTGGACACCCCTCACTGTAACATAGTGGTAGACACAGAAAAGGAGGAAGACAAGACAAAAGTATCAATATAGTTTTCCAAATCAGAAAATCACAACAAACTAATCACATGTCTAGGGCTACAAAATAGTCATCCATTGGTTGTCAACTTTGAGATTCAAGAGAAGAATCCTCAACATCTTGAATAACATGAGGAACTAAATCAATTTAAACATAGTGCTGACTTACAAAAACAATCTAAAAGAACAATAGATGAAGAGAATAGTAGTCAAACTAGTTTTGATGGTTCTCATAGTAAGAATAGTGCAGGTGCAGGAGTGTGGCTTCATAATACAAATAAAAATCATGCTGAAGGACAGTCATACAAATTGAACTTTCCATGCACTAATAACATAGCTGAATATGAGGCACTCCTTCTAGGCTTGCATTTATTGAAAAATTTAGGAGCCAGAAGAATAATTGTTCATGGAGATTCTGAACTAATAATTAGGAAAATTAATGGGGAGTACACTGAAAAACATCCCAGATTGAGAACCTCTAGGAATGATACCCTAGATTTACTCAAAACATTTGATGAATATGAATTTACCTTTGTCCCCAGAAATCAGAATATGATGGCCAATGCACTGGCCATTTTTGCTAGTACTTGCAAAAGGCCTTGTGAAAGCAAACAACACACAATTCAAGAGAAATACAGACTAGCCATCCCAGACAATGAAAAATATTGGCAAGTGTTTGAGGGATATAAAAAAATAGAAGACTTCTTACAGTCCATAAATGAATTTGAGATACCAAGTTCAGATTCAGAGTATGAAAATGACTGTCCTATTGAAGAAAATCCACTTGATGAAGAAGTAAAGTCTCCAGAGATTGCTGATATAAATCTGTTATCTAATAGACACCACTACAGAAATTAGTGCAGATTTAGGAAAAAAAGACTTGGAAATGCTACAATATAGCACTCAAAGCTTTCCAAAACCAAAACCAAAACTGGAATTTGTTGAGACTGAAGTAGAAGAATGTAACATAGGCAGTGAAATAAAACCAAAAATGATCAAACTGTCTAAAACATTTCCAGCTCACATTAAACTAAAATACATTGAGCTCTTTCAAGAATTTTCTGATGTATTTGCATGGAGTTATGAAGATCTAAAATCATATGACACAGAGATAATTCAACATAAGATACCCCTCAAAGAAAAACAGAAGCCCTATAGACAAAAATTGCGCAAAATAAACCATGTTCAATTACCCCTGGTTGAGAAAGAAATTAAGAAAATGTACGATGCTGGAATTATAGTCCCTGTTAGATATTCAGATTGGGTATCTAATCTTGTGTTAGTTAGGAAGAAAACAGGAGAAATAATGCTTTGTATTGATTTTATGAACCTAAACAAAGCCTCATTAAAGGACAACTACCCTTTACCCAAGATGGATCACATTTTATTAAAGGTAGTTGGTTCTAGAAGAATTTATTTGTTAGATGACTTCTCAGGTTACAATCAAATTCTAGTACATCCTGATGATCAACCTAAAACAACTTTTACCACAACTTGGGGTAATTTCATGTATGTGAAAATGCCCTTTGGTTTAATGAATTTTGGTGCTACATTTCAGAAAGCCATGGATATTGCATTCTCAGAAGAATTAGGCTGCTTCATCATTATTTACCTTGATGATATCACTATTTTTTCCAAGACAGATGAAGAACACCTTGAGCACTTGAGAAAAGTCTTTGAGAAATGCATAAAATATGGGTTATCTTTAAATCCAAAGAAAACAATGTTTGGTCTCCAAGAAGGAAAACTACTTGGACACATCATATCAGAAGAAGGGATAAAGATAGACCCAAAAAGGATTGATGGTATATTGCAAATCAACCATCCTAGAAACATCAAGGAACTTCAATTTTTCATTGGGAAGATTAATTTCTTGAGAAGTTTCATACCCAATCTGGCTGAACTCCTTAGAAACATGACCAATATGCTTAAAAGAGAAGAAGGGGTTAAATGGACCTTAGAGGCAAAGAAATCATTTGAGTTGGTAAAACAAGAATTAACCAAAATACCAGTTCTCATTAGTCCTGATTTTACAAAGGATTTCTTCATTTTTTCATTTGCATTAGAACACACTATAGATGCTGTCCTATTACAGAAAAAATCGAAGGGACAAGAGTAGCCAATTGCATTCTTTAATAAGGCATTGAGAGCTGCACCTCTGAAGTACAATATCATGGGAAAAAAAAGCCTTTGCCTTAGTCAAAGCCTTAAAAGACTTTAGAGTTTACATTTTACATTCCCACATAATTGCATTTGTGCCAAATTCAGTTGTAAAAGACATTTTAACCCAGGACCCAGATGGAAAAAGAGGAAAGTGGATTTCTGTGATACTTGAATATGATTTAAAAATCAAGCCCACTAAGCTCATAAAAGGCCAAGGACTAGCAAGATTAATGGCTGAGTCTAATTTTGAAGCTCTTGATATAAACATGTTAAATGCATTAGATGAACAGGAGGAGTTGTCAACTCCCATTATTGAAGATAATTTCATGTTTTCATCTTGGTATGTTGATATTTTATATGTTTTGATCAATTTAAATACACCTTCTAGTTTGTCTAAAACGAAGGCAATATTTTTAAAGTTGAAAGCTGTTAATTACTGCATTTTGGATAAATGTTTATATTGGAAAAATGCTAGTGGATTATTGCTTAAATTTTTGCCTGAGAATGATGCAGATAAGATCAAGCATGAGTTACATGAAGGAGAATGTGGAGGCCACCTCTATTGGAAGATAACTACCAATAAAATCCTTAGAGCTAGTTACTATTGGCCCACTCTCTTTCAAGATGTCCACAAAATGATTATTGCTTGTCACAAATGCCAACTTTTTGAAGGCAAAAGAAAACTTCTTCCCTTACCCTTGCATCCAATCACTGTTGAAGCTCCTTTCCAGCAGTGGGGTATAGAATTCATTGGGAAAATTTATCCAGCCTCATCTACCCAACATAGATGGATCCTCACTGCAACATAATTTTTTACCAAATGGATAGAAGCCATCCCTTCTAGGCAAGCCACTGACTCTGTCATCATAAAATTCCTTGAAAATCATACCCTATCTAGATTTGGCTATCCTAGAAATATTATCACTGACAATGCTACTACATTTGGATCCAAAAAGATGGTTGAATTCTGTCATAAATATCAGATTACATTGGGCCATTCTACTGCTTAGTACTCTCAAGGTAATGGGTTGGAAGAATCCTCAAACAAAAGTGTGGTGAATATAATCAAAAATTTGCTGGAAGATAATAAGAAATCATGGCACACAAAGCTAGTACATGCATTATGGGCTGACAGATTAACACTTAAGAAATCAATTGGAATGTCACCCTACCAGCAAGTCTATGGAGCTGATGCAATTTTTCCAACCAGTCTAGGAGTGCCAATCATGAAGCTGATCCAAGAAGTACAGTCTGAGGATAATGATATGAAAAGAAGAATCAATCAGACTATACATCTTCAACAAAATAGAGAGGAAGTCTACAACAGAGCACTACACAAGTAAGAAAACATCAAGAAGTTGTTTGATAAAAGAACCAAAGAAAGTGATTTCAGCATTGGTGACAAAGTTTTGAAGTGGAATTCTAGGAGAGAAGATAAGGGAAAACATGGAAAATTTGATAACTTATGGCTAGGCCCTTATCTCATTCATTTTACTGCTGGTAACAATGCTTATTTCTTGCAGGAATTGAATGAATTTGAAATTTTTGGAGGTCTTGTCAATGGCAGGATGCTCAAACATTATTTTTCTTCACTATACCAGTTTGAAGCTTTTTCATTTTTTTCCTCATTGTAAATATCATATCTATCACTTCTTTCAAAGTTAGAAAAGGAGAAAATTACAAAAAAAATTAAAAAAAGAAGAAAAGAGGGAAGAATGAAAACAAGAAAGGTACAGCTCCATACCAAAAAAGAGAAATAAAATCTGAAAGTGTGCAAGCTCAAATGCCACTCCTAAAAACACACTTCTAGTTAGTCATACAACCTAGTCATGACCAATTAGCTTTTCAATTTACTGATGATATGTTAGTGAATTAGATCAGCAAAATAACACAATCTTGGCTTATCAGTAAGGTAGATTAGGATAGAGGAAACAAAGGTTCAAAAAAATTCAATATCTGAACCTATGATTCTCAAAATAAGAATGGCTCTAATTAGATTAAATCTTGAGCCAAAGATTAAAAAAAAAACTGGTTCCAATATGCTCAAAACTTGAACCAGATGAGAGAGAAAACACAACTCAAACAAATTCAAAACAGAGCTGAAGAAATAATGAAGGATGTTTTAATTTTCAGATCTTAAGCCTTCACAAAATTTTTTACTTTTCTACCAATAAAATCTATGTGTGGCTTGTTTTTATGCCATAGATCTGCAACAAGTCAAATTGCTTAATCCTGGCTTGGCTACTTTTAAATTTCCTATCTTAGAAAATAGAGAATAAAGGTCTGTCAGACATTCTAATCCTGACATATAGTAGTTAGGTAGAGAATTTATGAACTCAACTGTTTAAACTGAGTTCATGGAGAAATAAGAGTAGACTTAGACTAGTTTTATGTTTTCAATAAAAGAATAAAATGTTTATGAAAAGAGTTTGCAAGTCCAAGTGCACCTTCTGGAGAAAAAATGTTAGGAAGTAGATTGTGTAGGTAGTTGTTTGGGAAATAATTTTCTGTTGATATAACAAGTTCTAATCATTTTTGTTAGCAGCTGATAAAAATATTATCAAAGTGCAAGGCACTGATCAGCTTCCAGAGAAAATTGTCTAAAGATCTTGACACCTCAAGAAGATGCCATCCCCATGTGGAGCCACTGTTAGCCACCTATAAAAATTTGTCATATCAAATGGTGGCTAAATATTTTTAGCCTTCAAGAAACAATTCCTTTCCAAATTGTGATTTCTTGAAGTTTTATGATAATAATTATCCTTGGAATTAATCTTCACTACTGTTTTCACTATTAGCCCTAAAGGACCTTATTTTTTACCAAAAGAAAAAACTGCTCATGAGGCTCCATTTTTCATCATTTCACTCCTTTTACTCATAATCAACCCCATTTTCATCCTTATTCCCTTCATAAAAATCCCTCCATTTAACCTTCATTTTAACCTCCAAAAGCATCAAAACCCTCTTAAAACCTTATATTCCCCCCCTTATTTGGTTTTAATTTCCCTTCTTTCATATATCAGAACCCTCTTTTGGCTTTAAAAATCCCTATTTTTGGCCTAAAAACGGTCTTCTAGCACTATAAAGTTTTTAAGCCCCCGAGAGCTTATTTTATTTAGCCCCTTTCCTACATACATCCCAAAGCTCTGCAATCGGGCACTTAACAGCCTAAAACCCTTACCGAAACCCCTTTTTCCTCTATTTTTCTTCATTCCTGACATTATGATCTGAATTAATCTAGACCGTTGATCTCTGTAAATCAACGGCCATCGGGCCCCATCCTTCCGCCCACCTTCTCGTCCCTTCTCCCCATTTCAAGATTTCTGCTTCATCTTTAAATCTCCACTGTTCATTTCGAAGATCCAATGATCGGGACTTAACCCGATAAAACTAATTTTTCACTTGAACTTTTACCCGCCACTTAATGTTTCTACTACACGACAAAAAAAATGTCGGTCCCACCATCCATGCCCCATGCATCTTACCTCCTGTCGCATGTAACTCGCACCGTCCCATCAATACCAAGAGATCCGACGGCTTAAACTCCGTTTCGCAAAATTTTTGCGCCCAAAGCTTAATGCTAAAAAAATTTGCGAAATGGGCGGTATCGAAAGGGGCAGGTGTCAAGTGATGTATGGAATCGCATTCCATTTGCGCAAAACTGACTTCCCCCATTTCATTTTGCGAAAACCATCCCTGGTTTTCCGCTATACCACTTCCCCTCACAACGTTGCCTTTTTTTTTATCCCTGTCGTCGATCTCTGAGATCAGATGGCCCTGATTTAATCTCGCCCCCATTCATTTTCCACCTGACTTGCTCCCAAAATATTTCACCGAGTAATCTCGGGCGTTGATTGTCCTAATCCAACAGCTCCTGTTCGTCGTCATGCCCAAACTTCCATTTGCACTTGGTTAGTTGCTCTGCCAAGGTTTTTCTCCCTTTTTTCCGCTGCATCCAGATTTTTTCCTCACTGCTCCTCCACCCTCACGAGCCTCTGAAGCAATATTTACCACATCTATAGGGTTTCTTAACAATTTGTTCTATTTTTTGTAGGGTTGAATGGTGGTTGTTCTGAGAATTTCCACAGTCACAGTCAGGTGACATTTTCGGCCCAGAATGATGATTCTGTGGTTTTTATCAAAGAAGAAAAGGAGCTGCGGGTTTTGAAATCCAAGTTTAAGTCAATTGGATCATGATCCAGGGTTTCACAAAAACCCTCCAATAGCAAAAAGCCACCTATATAAACAAAACAAACAAAGTGTATCAAAGTGAAGAAATTAATGATAAAGGGATTAATTCCTAATCCTAAATATTAGGGTTTTTAATCCACAAGTTAATGAGATTAAGACAATGCCAAAGAATGAAGACTTGAAGATGAAGATTAAGGCTTAATTAAGCCTAAACACAGATCAAAAAGAAAATCACTATGTTTATAAAAACAGAGAGATATATCAGTCAAAGAGGCCTCCACTACCACATCAGAGGCCATTTATCCTTTTTAGCTACCAAAGTGCCACCTGCAGCCTCAATAAATCAAATGAAGGCATAGTTATTGCCCAATCAGAAGATATTTGCCTAAAGACAGCTAGAGTTATTTCCAACCTGCCTAAAGAGTTTTAAAGTCAAAAAAATATGCCAAGTAGCTAAAAATTAAATGAAAACCAATTAATACATGGAAAAGATCAGAAATCTTCTCTATTGAGCCTCTCAAAGACAGAGAAGCATTAACTTGTGTTAATTGAACTAGAGACATTTTCTTTCATCCCACCTCCTCTTTCTTCTATAAATACTTCTGAAGAAGATGAGATGTTGTTGGTTGTTGGAATTTGATGTAATAAGTTTTTGTATCGAATCATTGTTGAATGTAAATAAGTTCTGAAGCTCTGAAGCTCTGTTAAGTTATTGAAGAAGTTAGGCTGAGAAGAGAAATTTTTGCTGTGATGAAACATTGGACATGTAGTTTGTAACTGGATTGAAAATCAATATACAAGCTAATTTATGGGATCCTGGTCTATATCATTGGTGAAGTACCTCTTACTGTTATTTTTTTCCTTTCATGTATGCCATTTTGTTCACTTTTCTCTGATAAAGAATAGCAAGCATAGAGCTAGTATTTACTGTTAGAAGTACCCTACTCTCACTGATAAGCTTTAACTATATGTTTTCTACCAATTGTGATATTTTGGAATGACTTAAATTAAGTGTAAACATTATCGAGGAATGTTGGTTATTCCATGTCTTGATGTGAAAAACTTGAAAGGAAGTTCTTGAATGATACTTTCATTACATGCTAAGTAGAGTTAAACTACAAAAGTTTATGGTTTGCCCTATCTTCTAGTTCTTTCTCCAAAGGTTGTTTGAAAGTTTCCCTAAGAGTATGTTGAAGCAGACCATGATTGTAATACATATGACCTGATCTTAAGCTGCACTTTGTTTTCTTATCTGTTTTCATCCCTTCTTAAAGTAGTCTACTGAGATTACTGGATTGTTGTCTGATAAGTTAGCTTTAATACAAGTTTGTCCAAAGAAGTCCATGGTTAGCCCTGTCCTTTGGTTGGTTTCAAAAAGTTGCTTAAAAGGGATTTTCTTGTATGGAAAGTTGATAAATCCTTGTTGAAATTATTGGCTTTTCCTACTTTCTCAACACTTTTAATGTTCCACTCCATAATTTAATCTAAAGGATCTTTTGATATAGATGAGTTTCCCCTTGGACCACTCTTGAAATTGTTGCACAATTAAACCTTTTTGTGACTCCATTTCCCAATGGATTAAAGCTGCTTCACACTTCTCAATATATTAGCATATTCACCCTTTGAAACTGTTGTCGTTCCTAGAGACAGCCTTGAGTTGTGAAAGACCAGTGCCTAGGACATCTTATATAGCAAGGAGCGTATGATATAACAGGGAGAGTTATCAACAAAAAGCTCTCATGCTATTTCCTGAAAAACAAGAAATGTTATTTTGAATGGGACCAAGACCTTCAGAAACTGACACAGGGAAAGGAATACTGCAGAGGCAATGTGCAAAAATCTAATATAAAAGCATCAGACAATTCAGAGGCAGCTTACTGTAAAGAGGGCCGATTCAAAAGATATGTCACAGAAATAAATTATCAGGAGGAATTTGTTGTGAATGAAAGATTGAGAGAATACTAGTTTTAATTGAGATGATATCTAGATACACAATATTACCAAGTAATGGGCTTACCAATTTAATAATCCATACGTGAAAATAGCGTTTTAAAAATAACCTCCCAAAGAAACTAATATAGCAGAAATATGGTTTGAGTGAATAGTGAAACAGTATATCATGCCTGAGCCATATTTAAAGCGCTTGAATAATCCGAGCATGGGTATCAACTAGGATAAATCCATACCAAAAATCAGTGAGCCACTCGCATTCCAGAAACATGATACAAGAAAGCGGATGAAACGAAATGAGCAATTAAATTAGCACATATAGGAGAAAGTTACACACTGTGAGATACCAAAGACTAGAATCCTCTTTGAAGATGAAAATCCTCCTCACTGAGACCCAATGGGCTCTGTACATTCATATGAGAGCTTTTACAAAATGCATACAAAAATTCTCTTACTGCATAATTTTCTGATAAAATCTGGAACCCTGAATAGTCTATTCTTCGGGGGTTTTATAGGGAAAAAGGAAAACTTCGTAAATGAAGTCGATGATGAACATTTAATTTTCTTCATAAAGATAGGATGGCGGAAACGTGCATGCCCATACTGCTTGATAACTCTGTAATGCCGCATGTACTCTGTGGCTTGCTTTCTGAAATAAATGCACTGGGTGGAAATTTCTTCAAGAACATGGTAGAGAAATAAAAACCTTATGGGTAGTATGTCTTTTCTTGGAGAGAAAATTCTGCTGAAATAAAACCTTGAGGGTATCGTTTTCCGTGCATAAACCTTCTAAGTGATCTGCAGGGTCTTCAATATGGTACTCTGCTTTTAAATGGTTAGGTTAAGGCTTGAAAATTTTCAATTATGCACTCTCTGCCTTTCACTGATACTCTCTGTCTGTCGTATTAATGTTTCTGATCGCGAAATTTGTGCTTTGAATGACTATGGAGGGTTTGACAGAGTTTAAACCTGCTTCTTTAATGGCTCTCATGTCGTAACAGCTTCCTAGACCCTTTCTCCATAATTATAGCCTCTGAAAAATGGTCCTTTCCGGTGTTCTCCGCTACTGTAATCAAAATTGTGAATCATGGCGGTTTACCGCCATTCATACCCTGCAAAATACACAAAATCGTCAAGAAAACAAATGCATGGCAAAGTGGATGCAGCGGGGATAGTGAGGATGGCAGTGCAGCATGGTGAAATGGTGGAATGGTGATGGCACAAAAACACAGCGGAATGACGGAGAAATGCTCTGGTTTCAGGTTGGCGAAATGTAGAAAATTACACGTAAAACCTTAGAAATTGGCTTTAGAATGGAATATGCATATGGGATGGGCGTGTGATGAACACACGTGGAATAATGACGTGGCAGAGGACACATGTCGATGGTGGGTGGACAAGCAATATGGACCATCCGATCTCAGGAGGAGATCGACGGTGGAAAACATATCGGAGGGCGACGGATTGGCGGGTCAGGGGTACGGACACCTTGGGTTAACTTTCGCGCATCTTCGAAGTGCGATGACTGTTGGATGAAGAGTCCCAGATCGGACGGTTGACATGAATATCGCACCGGGTCAAATGCCAAACAATAATGCGCGATGAGGGGGCGGTTTTGAAACAGTGACGAAGCGACGTGTCATACACTGAGTGGAATTTCTCTGAAATGGAAAATACCACTTGCCCTCCAAAGGTGGTGCAATGAATACCACTGGTTTTGAACAGTATTTTTGGGCGTGGGGACCACAGAGGCGGGTGAGCTGCGGACCGTTGATTTATGATTTGATCGGACGGTGGACAGATGATCGGAGCGGTAAATGGGTGGGCTATGGGCGCATCGCTGATCCACGAAGACCGTCCGATCTGCACAGATCGACGGTTAATACTGCGCCCGATCATTTGGTTGATAAGCGCTCTCCAGGCTAGCACTTGGTCCTAGCATCCCGGTCATGTGAAAAAGATAGAGGGGCCAGGGCCGTAGGAGCTAGGCCTGATATATTTTCAAATGCGGGTTTTTGGCCTTTCATAATGTAGTTTGGGGGTAAGAAATGGTAACGATAGGCAGAAAAAGGATTTTTTAGTACAAAAAGAGGGGGTTTGAAAGGTTTAAGTGAGATGGCTTGTCAAAATCCTAATAGAATGCTAACATGATCAACATTGGCTCCACCTGGGGACGGCACGTTCATCCCTGGGCATGTCGAGAACTTCGCAGACCACCTGATAATCTTCTATGCGAACTCTGCTCTTCAACACTTCTACTTTTCTTTTCATAATTCATCACGACACCCACATTATTGAAACAAGGGTGAAAATAGGAAACTAATATACAGTATAATACACCGGGTTATCTATGCCTGAATCAAATTTGGAAGTAGGGTTTAAGGAACTGACCATTTACAAGGGCGTCAAGCAAGTCTCCCTATAAATTTTCCAGCCTGAAAGTATTGCTACTTCCTTGTTCCATGATTTTGAAAGGACCGAACCAGAGTGGGTCGAATTTACCATGTTTTCCTTTTTCAACCCTCCGGATATCCCACCTGAGCACCAAATCACTAATCTGCAGATTCCTGTCCTTGGAATGCTGATCAAAAAGGTACTTCATCTTCTCTTAATATTCAGTCAGCCTTTGATTTACCTGGCTCCATGTTTCTTCCAATTCCACCAGCGGATTTATTCTCCTGGTCATATCATTAGGCTCTTCTTGACTTTCTTGCATGAATTGGGCTACTAGTAGGGCTAACTATATAGGGAATACTGCTGCCCTCCCATATACTAATTCATATGGGGTTTTCCCAGTTGCTCTCTTACTGGTAATTCTATTGGCCCACAGAGCAAATTTCAACTAGGAATCCCAATTTTTCTGATTTTCATTTATAGCCTTCTTCAGTGCCCTTACCAGGGTTTTATTGGAAGACTCTGCCAAGCCATTTCCTTGTGGATAATAGGCTATAGAGTGGCTTAGTGTAATTTTATACTGCTGACAGAAGCTCACAAAATTTACAGACTTGAAGGCCTGGCATTATCAGTCACTATTCTGGCAGGGCAGCCAAACCTGGATATGATGTTTTCTTCCACGAACTTTATTATAATAGTATCTATGGTGTTCCTCACAGGTATGGCTTCCACCCATTTTGTGAAATAATCAGTGGCAGTTAAAATCCACTTATGCTGAACACTCGATGGAGGATGTATTTCACCCATAAATTTAATTCCCCATTGTCGAATGGTTCGTCCACGTGCACGAGAATCATGGGAAGAGGTGCCAAATTCTGTCTTTCAGAAAATTTCTAACACTTCTCACAAGCTCTAACCTGGGCAAAAACATCTCCAAAAATCTTGGGCCAATAGAAACCAGCCTTCAGGATTTTGTGAGCAGTGGCCCTCCAGCTGTAATGACCCCCACAGATTCCTTCATGAAATTCGGCCATTATACTCTCTACCTCATCCTCTGTGAGACACAGGAGTAGGATGCCTGAGGGATCTCGCCAGTATAGCCGGCCATTGGCAACTATGTACTTCTGTGATTTCAATCTTAGCGTTATGTATTTAGCTTTATCACAGCTTGTAGGGCAGCTGAGTGTGAGGAGATATTCTAATATCTCTTTGTACCACTGACTGGTGAGGTAATTCATATGTGTTTACAGAGTAGCTATCCCAATTCCCTGTCGCTCTTCTTTCTCCTCATATTCCTCACCTACTATTGTGGACAAATTTATACCCAGAGCTTGATAGTTTGATTCAGATAATATTTTGGAAAGCCCTTGTCCTTTGATCAACTTGGTAGGGTGGATGTCTAGCTCATACTCCTGTATTTTGGCAATCCACTTCCCCCTTTTTCCTTCACTATCCCCTTGGATAAGAATATCTTTTACAGCAGCTGTAGGCACAAATGCAGTGATATGGGACTGCAAGATATACATGCAGAATGCTTTGAGGGATTTCACCAGGGCGTATGCTTGCTTTTCTAATATGTTATATTTTAATTCTACATCACGGAGCACCTGACTGAAGAAGGCGATGGGCTGCTCGTACCCTTCTTCATTTTTCTGCAATAAAACTCCTGTTATTGTATGAGGTGATGCAAAAGAAAAGATCATGAAAGGTTTAGCATAATCTGGTCCAGCTAGCATAGGGGCTTCTGTAAGAGAATTTTTTATTCTGGTAAAGGCCTCTCGTGATTCCTGGGACCGCTTAACCTCATTATTTTTCTTCAGCATGTCGGTTATATGTCTAACTATTTCAGCATAGTTAGGAATAAACCTTCTCAGAAAATTAATGCGCCCTAGGAACACCTGTACCTCCTTATTTCTGGGAAGAGAAATACCATATATAACCTCTACCCTCTTAGGATCTATCTTCACCCCATCTTTAGTCACAATGTGTCCCAAGATTTTACCCTCTTCTAATGCAAATAATGACTTCTGAGGATTTAGAGAGAGACCATACCTTCTACATTTCTCAAAGGTTCTACGCAGATGCTCAATGTGCTCAGTATCATTCTTTGAAAATACAGTGATATCATCGAGGTAGACTACCAAAAATTTATATTGCTCCCCAACAAAAGAAATGTCCATGGCCCTCTGAAAAGTGGCCCCTGCATTAATCAACCCAAAAGGCATCTTGGCATACATAAATGTACCCCATGGTGTGGTGAAAGCAGTCTTCTTTTGGTCTTCTGGAAGTACAACCACCTGATTATAACTAGAGAATCCATCCATCATTGACATCCTAGAAGCTCCAACCACTTTCTGCAGGATGTGGTCCATCTTAGGCAATGGGTAATTATCCTTTAACGATGCTCTATTTAAATTTTGGAAATCAACACACAGCCTTATTTCTCCATTCTTCTTTCGGACAGGGACTAGGTTTGCCACCCATTCAGAGTACCTCAATGGCACAATTATTTTGGCCTTTAACAACTTCTTAATTTCCTTCTCAATGGATGGAAGCAGCAGGGGATTTATTTGTCTGAGCTTCTGCTTATGAGGTTTTGCATCTCCCTTTAGTGGAATTTTGTGTTGCATTATATTGATGTCAAAAGTTTTTAGGTCCTGATAATACCATGCAAACACATATTTGTAAGAATGAAATAATCTCTGGTATAGATTTTTATATTATTCTCGGACCTTCCTGGATAGTTTTACAATTTTGGGGTCAGCATCAGTACCAAGATTCAGGTCTTCTACCTGATTTTCTTCTACCACTTTTCCTGGATGCAGTGGGACATCATTCTTGTCAAATAATCTTTCTAGAGGCACCAACCCTCTAGGTATAATGTTTCCCTTCAATTGCAACACTTTATTACTTGCCATTTTCTTCTCCCAATTTCTTTCTGAAGTGTCTTCAGTCTCTTATTCTTCATCAACATCAATCTCCATATTGGAGAATTCTCCTACTATTTCCAAGAATATCTTCATCTGTTCTTCATCCTCAAATACCTTCCAGTGCTTGATGTTATCTGGGATTGATGGTCGATAACATACCTTAATTATATATCTTAAGAGAGGGTTCTGAGGTGGACGAAATGTACTAGCAGCCACAACAAGGGAATCAACCATCCTATTTTGTTCTAGGGGCATGAACTGGATATTAAATGCCAAGAAAAAATTCTCTACCATATCCAAAAATTCATTCCTATATGCCCTCAGCCGAGGATGTTTGGTTTGACACTGATTCCTGACTTGTCTAACCACCAGTTCATGAATCTCCCTTTACTTTTAAACTTTGTATGTTCATGCTCCTGGCTGTCTGCAATCCTAACATAAGTGCTTCATATTCAGCCACATTATTAGTGGCTTCATCTTCTAGCTTGAAAGATAATGGGACCCATCTCCCTGTAGGAGAAATCAGTAGTATTCCAGCTCCATTACCTTCTCTTGAATTTTCTCCATCAAAATGAAGTGTCCAGATTCCTGCTTCATGGCTCTCTGAGGGTTGCTCAGTCTTGATCTGGAAGAAGGATGGTTCATGAGCATAATCTTGATTTTCTTCCAGCATCAAGCATGAGAAATCTCCTTCTTTACTTTAGACTGGTGAATTAACAGAGTTTTCAACCTTAGTCACCATCTTGAAAAATCTAGTTTCCATGTACAACCTCCTCTCCTGGCCACCAAAAATCGGGATAGTGGCATATGTTAAATCCAACTTAATTGACTGACCAATTTTTGTCCCCCAGGACCTTGACAGTAACATGCCAAAGTGAGCTGGGATGTCGGCCACCACGATGTCCATTACTACACTTTTTGCTGGGATTTGGGCCAAATTGACCACCAAATCCTTGATCATCCCCAGGCATTTAACTTTTTTGGAATCAAATGAATATAGGTCCTTGTATGGACGAGTGATTTGTAATCCTAGTTGCTCCATGACTGACAGAGGTAGTAGATTATGGGAAGCTCTAGAATCTAACATACAGTGATGTAATAGCAGGTCATGAATCACTAGAGACACATAGAAAGGAGGAGTAGAAGCATCTAATTCCTCAACATGTGGGCCAAATACAACCGTGGGTCTTTCTTATTGAAGGTTGAGACTATCTGGGGTGAGTGTTGATTCTGGAGGGATCATAAAAGAGGTGACTTGGGATTGATATGCAAGTTGCTTTAATAGTTCAGTCAAGGGAACTGGGATTTTGACCTTCTCAAGTTCTTTTTGCAGACTGAAAACAGGAGGGGACTTCTCTATTACAACCTCTTTTGATTCTTTATTTTCAGCTGAGGGTTTGACTTCTTTTGACACAAACTTGGTATTAGGGGGAATGACTACTTTTGAAGAGGAAGGAATTTGATCATTAGATTGCAAAGGTTTATTTAGAAGCCCCTTACCTTTGTCTATGACTTTCTTCATTGTTGACTCCTTCTGAGCAGGTGCTTCCTTCTGGGGTAGCTCTTCTTCTTGATCTTGAGTACGAGTCCTCTTCCTAGAAGATCTGAGATCATATCTTCTATTGAACTGTGCTTGCATGAAATCAACAAATTGCTTACAATAGTGATCAATTTATGAGTCTTCTGTGTCTCTAGCCTTTTCTTCTTCTTGCAATGAGCACTCGGTTCCATCACTTTCTTGCAAGGGGCATTCTTCTCCATCACTATTCGAAAAGCCAAGATTTGCATCCTCCATTCCATAGTAAGTGTCTTCAATAGGATCATCTAGTGGACCTTCCAAGTACAATGGGTGTGGTACTTGATCTTGTTGTTCCTTTGGTTCCCTTTGCAATATTTGCAGGGGTGGTTTCCTATACTGAGGATTGTATGTTGGAAATATTGTCATTGATGGCAAAGGAGGCAGCACTCAGTGCGACAGAAGCAGCGCATACAGAGTAAGAGCAGAGGCAGAGGCAGAGCGACAGAAGCAGCGCATACAGAGGAAGCTGCGACAGAAGCAGCGCATACAGAGGAAGAGCAGAGGCAGAGGCAGAGGTAGAGCCGTTATAAAATTTCGAGAATCGCTTAACTACAGCAACAATGTAATGCACATAATACAGAACCTCATTTCGGGAATCGCACACTCCAACCGGCGTTATACAGTTAATATAACACAAATATAATTCCGGGAATCGCACACTCCAACCGGCGTTATACAGTTAATATAACACAAATATTATTCCAGGAATCGCTTAACTCCAGTGGCAAAGTATACATATATATCAGTTATATAAGTGGAGCGCTTTATTATAAGAACCAAACTTTATACGGTGGTACCCCTCCCCAATCGCAATCGAAGATCACAAGAGCAGCGTAATATGTAACCCACAGGAAATTGCGATTGCGATGAGAATCCGGACCTGATGGGTCTATAAACCACAATTGATAAATCTCGGAACTTAAATAAACAAAGAATTTGCGAATACAATGAAGCCCAGAGCATATAACCAAAGGTCCAAGGTATATATATGGAGCGCACAAAACGAAGTTTTATATGGTGGGACCCCTTCCCAATCGCATCGGAGGTAAACAAAGTAGAGGGACTTGCAACTCAAAGTTGCGATTGTGATCAATCGTAATCGGAAATCGCAAGGGGATCGGAACGTGCAAAAAAAGAGTTGCGATTACGATTGGAAGTTCTGGACCCGATGGGTGTATAAACGGTGGTTAATACATATTTGAGTTACGGTCAAATCGCATCGGCACTGGTCAATCACATCGGAAAGAAACAAACCATCAGAACATATGTTAAAGACTTGCGATTGCGATTGAAGCCCGGACCCGATGGGCTTATAAATTATGATTAACAAATGTTTCAATTCCATGTTCCAATCACATCGGCACTGGTCAATCGGAACATATGTTAAAGACTTGCGATTGCGATTGAAGCCCGGACCCGATGGGCTTATAAATTATGACTAACAAATGTTTCAGTTCCATGGTCAATCGCATCGGAGGTAAAGTGGAGCATCGGAACATCACAACAGAAAGTTACGATTGCGATTGAGATTCGGACCCGATGGACTGATAAACTGTGACTTGATAGGTTTGAGTTCCGGAACATGTTAACAAAGATTTGCGATTGCGATTGAAAGGCCGGACCCGATGGGTTTATAAGCCAAGACTGATATATGTTTGAAGTTTCGCCATAACAGTGAATAATCACAATCGGAAGAGGCTGAGGAGTGATACATCGCATCGGAAAGATCGGCGAGTGAGCCCGAAAGGAGTTCTTATTTGTTTAAAGAGTTTTTATTATATAATGCCGAGAATTGATTTAAGTCTTTTTAAAAGGAAGTTTGTATGTATGCTGAGTGTTGAAATTACTCATATATATATGAAAGGGAGTTGTTATATATATATATATATATATATATATAACGTTGTTGCGATAAGCCATGTGGTCTGTAGACCCAGGGGCCTCAGCTTAACGGGAGGGCGATTCTTAATATACAATGACTGTGATATATGTCCGTTCCGCTTGCGGAAAGTTCCACATCAAAAAGACACTTGCTGCAAGTTAGCAGTCACGTATTTTTCTAAGAGGCACTGATATAAAAGCACTGTTACACGTATGCAGCAATTACACCACAGCAGAGGACAGAAAAGCATACAGAGCAGAAAAGAGTCAAAACACAGTCACAGAAAAGACAAATGTGCAGCAAACCAAGAGACAAAATAAGTGAGCTGGAATTCACATTATAATTCGAATGTAAATGTTGTAATTGGTTTTATTGTTTGTGATGCATTAGCAAGTCTCCAAGAGAAAACAAATTCCCACTGTAATGTTAAAATTGACACCTACAGTTATAATTTTTGAGTAAGCTGATAAAAGGAGTGAGAAGGCAGAAGGAAAAGAGACATGACTTTCCATTTCGAATTCCAAGCAGAATACAAACAGTCATGTGAGGAAATCTATAAATAATATCATCTTGATATGCAGAGTGAGTTTTTGAGAGCAAGGGAGAGAGCATATATAGAGAGAATGTAGAATATAGAAGGCAGAGAAGATTAAGAGAAGCTACAGAACAGAGCTGATATCTGAGGAAAATCAACAAACATTCAGTTTGATAAATTGAGGAAGTTGGAGCTTCCCTATCAAGTTTAAGCTTGATATTCGTCAGTTGTAGCTGACTGAGGTTGGAGCCTCCTGTAGGTTGGTGCTTGCAGAAAATAGTGGTGAGAGGGAGTTGGAGCTTGCCTTTGCATCACAACAATAATAAGATGTGGTTTTCTCCCTTTATGGGTTTCCACTTATATCTGGTGTCTCTGTGCATGATATTTATGTATTGATCTGATATGTATCATTTGCTTAATACCTGCTGCTTTCATATTAAGTCTACTGATATATTAAACTAATACTTTCTGATTACATTCTAAAATTACTCTCACATCAAATAGAGTTTGAAATGAAGGTGTAAATAAGTTTAATGAAAAGTTTAAGAGATCAGGAATGTATTAAACTGATTCACCCCCCCCCTCTTAGTTTAATTAAAGGTTCAACAATTGGTATCGGAGCAAGTTCCTTGTATATCAGTCTGACAACTGAAAGGAGATCCT